>VZRF01015226.1:0-165949 GCA_013396875.1 Vireo altiloquus | reverse complement strand
CCTCCCGCCATCGCTCGCGCGGGGAGCGCCCGCAGCCCGGGGAGCGCTATTGTCTGCGGGCGGCGCAGGCGCGGCGCGGCCCCGCCGCCGCTCGGCCCCGGCGCGTGCGCAGTGCGGCGCAGTGCCGCGGTGCCGTTAGCCGCCGCTATGTGCAGGGAATAACGCCGGGGCCGTTGCCAGAGGGACACCGAGCGCTCCGNGCAACAACTATTAACTGCAAGTGTCATTACCATGCCCATTTAATCTACAGGAAAAGTAAATAGAAATTATCTCTCAACGTTCTGTCTTCTGGGGCAAATGAAATCTATCGCCAATGTAAAGAACTGATGCTCTTTTGAGAAAGAAATATAAAATACTTGCTGAGAATCAAGTATCAAATAGCTATTTGAAAGTATTTCCATCGTTTTTCTACTCCTTTCTTCTTTTTTTCTTTTTCTTTCCGCAATATTGTTTCCCATGACACAGGAAGCATCACAACAGACCATGAGGGGGTGCTGTGCTCAGAACACAACTTTCCGCACCAAAGGTTCACATACCCACGAACTACTCACTGGCTTTCTTCGGAATTCGGACATTACCTTGCCCAGTCAGTGACAATCCGAAGGCTGGTAAAGCCCAGGCGTCACGCCTGAGAGATTCAGGTACACTCTGTCGGGCTATATACCACGCTTCTTGGACTAAGTGGCAGGTATGAAAACACTCAGTGACTTGAGAAATAACCACTCTCATCAGAATCCATTTGTACCCTCATCTTTACCACGACTAGAATCCGATGCTTCCAGGATGGCCAAAACCCTCACACGAACCAAAATCCCACCCGAAGCAGCAGAGGTCCTGCCCGAGCCGAGTTACGGTGACACGAGCGCGTGTCACAGCAAGACCGGCGCGGGCGATCGGGTGTGGGGAGAACCAGGCGCAACTTCCCCGCCGCCTCCAGCGGCGCCGGGAGCCGCGCGCCTGTCCCAGCCCGGCCGGGGCGCTCCGCGGGGCGAGGGCAGCCGGGCGCGGCGGAGCCCGCCAGCAGACACGGGCGGCGGCAGGAGCGGCCCGCCCTCACCCCGCGCCGGTGCCGCTCACCTCGGAGGCGCCTCTGGTACCGCTCCAGGGACTCCTCCAGGGCGCGCTCCCCGCAGGGCGCCCGCATCGGGACGCTTCTGGCTCCCGGGGAGCAGCCGGCGCTGTGCCCCGACACCGGGGGCTCCCCGCGGCGAGGCTGGGGGACAGTAGTTTCACCCGTCCGGCCTTCCCGCGCTGTGCTCTCGGAGGAACCACCTGCGGGTCTCCCTCGGGCTCCTGAGGGCCGGCCGTTGCCGCCGGTCGCCGCAGCTGAGCCCAGCAACGCCGGGGAGTTCGTCGCGCCTCCCGATGGCGGGAATGCCGCCGCCAGGACTACAAATCCCGGCATGCACCGCGTAGAGGGACGCGAAGTCCCCGCCCACCGCCCACCCCCGGCAATGGAGGGAGGGTGGTCGCCGCAACCCGTTTCCCCTTTGTTGTGGATCGCGGCCGTAGTCGCGCTTGCGCACAGCGCAGACCGTCCGCCTACGCCCTCGGGCCGGCAGCGCCGGTCCCGTCACGGCCGGGGCGGATCGGGGCGGGAAGTGCCGTTTACCTCCCGCCATCGCTCGCGCGGGGAGCGCCCGCAGCCCGGGGAGCGCTATTGTCTGCGGGCGGCGCAGGCGCGGCGCGGCCCCGCCGCCGCTCGGCCCCGGCGCGTGCGCAGTGCGGCGCAGTGCCGCGGTGCCGTTAGCCGCCGCTATGTGCAGGGAATAACGCCGGGGCCGTTGCCAGAGGGACACCGAGCGCTCCGCCCTCGCTCCCGCATCCCGCGGGATGCCGGCTCTCTGAGCTCCGGTTAGCGACGGCCCCTCCCCGGCGCGGCGAGCCTCTTCGGAGGGGTGAGTGAGGATGATGCTGCCGCCGCCGCCCTGGGCTGGGGGTCGGGCGGGAGCCGTGTCAGGGAGAGGGGCCGCGGTCGCGCCGCGGGTCCGCCCGGTGCCTATTGTGTCAGGAGGTGCCCGCCCGCCGGAACCCGGGCGGGCTGCGGCCGGCGGAGGGGGAGGCAGCGCGGTTTGGGCACAGCCCTCTCCCCCTCCCCCGTCTCCGCCGGGCCCGTAGGTTGCTCCGCGCCCCCGCCTTCCTCTCCCCTCGTCAGCGTGGGGGGATCGCCGGTGCCAGGAGGCATCGCCTCAGGCGGGACGCGGAGGGCATCCCACATCTGGCGTTCGGTGGTGCTGGATGCGCTGCCCGCGTCTCCCTGCCCCTCTCCGCCCGCGGGGCGCCCCCGGCACACCCACCCAGCCACCCAGCCCGGCGCTGCGCAGCCTCCCCTCTCGCGGGCGCATTTCCGCGGCTCCAGCGGAGACGTTTCCAGAGGTTTAGTGGTTTTTTTTGGGTTGCCCTCTTTCACTGACTGCCCCGGGGCTGGAGGCGGCGTGTGTCTCCGGATTTAAAAATCAGTGACGCCCTTCGTCTGGGATGCGGCGTTTCCCCCCGTCTGCTTAAAATAATGTCTTCTGTGAAAGGTTGATGGAGAAAATCTGCGGGTTTCGCCTTTTCTCGTATTGCGTATTTCCACCCGGCGAGTCAGGTCCCCTACTTCCGAAAATATCCTCCCGAAGGCGTGAGCTTTTCCTCTTTGCAGGCGCTTCCCGGGGACAACATGGAATCAGGGTTTTTGTCCCCGGTGGCGAGGAGTAGCCGGGGCCCACTTTGTGTGCCCGCCGTGGGGACGAACGGGTTACTGCGCTAACAAAAACCCGATGGCGATTTTCGAGCAGAAAGCGGCGTCGCAGCAGAGGAAGCGGGCGGGAGGGGCGGGGCGGGGGCGCTCCCGGGGCCCCCCTGCGCCCCGCAGCCGCCGGGCAGCGCGGCCGGGCGAGCCGCGACCGCCGCGGCACCGTGCGCTGCCTGCCGGCGTGTGCGGCCGCGCTCGGAGCGCTTTTCTAGCACAAGCCGACAATTAGCCCATCGGTGCTCACGGCTTGATGGAAGAAAAATGAGATGTAGATGCTATGCTGATGAGTTGCAGATACATGAGGATTGCCTTCTTGTGACAAGAGATTAGATGGCATCCACTGATCTGCACTTGGAGGAAATTATTTTCTTCCCTGTGGAAGCAAAGGTACTCATAAAATATTTAAGTACTTTGAAAGGATGAAGCCTGTTCTAGCACTGCGATGATCATCTTTTCTCCTTTGGAATGCCATTCAAGGCATTGTGACAGTATTCTTGGCCCTGGGCTTGCGTCTGTAAAATGATATGTGGGATGGGACAGTTTTTGTAAACTGAATGGAGACATGATTAAATATGCTGTGATTTCCTATGATTAATTTCCTCTTGGAATTACTTTATGTCCAGATGCTGAGAAGTCTGTCTTGCTGAACTCTGCTGATATGGAAGTTCCTCAACTTTAAATTTTATTTAACAGAGAAAAAGTTAGATATAAGCACTGTGAAGAATCTCCCTTCAGTCTTTGATTATCACTTTTTTAAACACTTTGTCACCTTCATATAAATGTTCTGTTCTTGTTGGCTTTTTTTTTTTTTCCTATGTCTGAATAGAGAGAGTAGTGCAGCTGGGGATACAAAGAATTTTGTCAAAATGTCAAGAATCCAGAAGTCATTTGTAATGGATCAGATAAAAATGCTTTCTTTAATTCTTTTGAAGAGAAACCTTCTGACTTAGAAGTTGTTACCAAACTTTGGCATGACAGTGCATTGTTTGGGGAGTGGTTTTGACATATGGCTATTTCTCATATCTAATCTGACCTCTGAAATAACAATGGGTTCTTCCTAGATTGTGTTTCATCTGCTGTAATGGACTTGACAGACAAAATTTCTTCTAAATTCTGGTAATAACATACTAGAAAAGATCCAGGTTATGAAAATGGACTGGAAAAGTCTATGTTTGATTGTAGGTGAGAGCTTGGAAGCTTCCTCAAATGCCTGGAATGAAACCCAAGGCATGAGGAGTTGCAGATATGGGTTTTGCAGTACCATTTCCTGTTCTTGCAGTTGCAAGGAGAAGATATTTAATGTATACTGATACCATAGTATCTCCTTGATTCTCCTAACAGGACAGTGTCCATGTTGCCACTGCTTTTCTTAGCTTTGCAGGCAGAATGGAACTGAGATAAAACAGATTGTTTTTACTTTAGCTAGCAAAGGAAAGCTGTGAAATTGTGTTTTTTTCTTTAGAAAATTCTGAACTGGGGATTCAGGTACGGAATACATGTAGATAGGAGGTTTTCTATAAGTAAATTTTGGCAGCTTCTAGCACTTGTGAGATTGTAAAAGGACACAATGGCACTTCCCCCTCTTTGAAGGATATGCTACATAATGAAGTAAAAATGATTCTGTTGTGACGAAGAGACTGCAATTTGAGAAAATAAAGTTGTTTATGACTAAGGGGTGGAGCTTCAAGTCTGCTGGCTGGGAGCTGGGGTTAGATGTGTGTATCTCCTCTAAGGTGCACATCTTCACTGAGCTAATTGAGCCTGTGGGGGCCTTTCATTGTGTGTTAGGTTTATGATGCTCTCACCAAACGCCTGCACATCTTCCGTTCTAGTATTGATCCTTGTGTATCCACGCATTTTCAGGGGTCTGGTCTACTGAGAGCAGCTTCCTTCAGTGCACAATGCTGATGTTTCCCTGGATCCCAGGCCAGCTAGGACATTGAATGGGGCAGGACAGTATCTGATTAGGGGACTTAAACTGCAACAATGGGATAATGCATGCAAATAATGGTGGGAGGAAAGTTGTTTAAACGACTTCATATATGTCTGCTGCACAGTTATACATGCATAAAAATATTAAGAAGTACTAAAATAAATTGCAAATGCCTAGTTCTGTCTTGTAGTTTAGTTTCTCTGAGTCTACTGCCAAAAAGCTGGGAGGCTGTTTTTATTCTACAGGTGCATTTGTAGGTAGAATGATCTCTTTAGTTAAAATTGTGTTTGACCTTCAAAAAACCTTTATATTTTAAATTATCATATATCATTTTTTATCATACATTATGGCAAAACTAGCTTGTCTTAGAGGTTTCAGATAAAAGCCACAATTATATTTTAGTTGATTTTCGACATAATTAGATTGCAGATGGGGAGACCTGTGTTTGAGAATGTACTCGGTGCTGCATCGTTGAAATTGGAGTGTCTCCTGCCAGCTCTTAGATTGTGGGTGAGAAGTGAGGGAGTGGGTGGATATTAAAGAGGCTGACTAGTCGTTCTCGTATCTTAATGCCTCTGTGTGGAATATTCCCAGTTACTCCCTCTTCTTTGGGTTTGGTACAGCATGGCTGCACTGCTTTGTTGCAGTGACTCTGGTAGTTTTCGAAGTACATGAGAAGTTAATTCACTCCACTAACCCAGGAGAACACTATTTCTTTTCTTTTTGTTTTGCTCTTTTTTTTTTCCTTCCTCCCTTGGATTAGCAAATTGAATTATCTTATTGTGTGGCCAGATGAGTGCCAGAGCAAGTACACAGAACGGGGAGGGCAGTGTCAAGCCAGGAAGAGGGGAATACTCATTTTTCCACTAACAAAGATACATTTAATCTACTTTACACTCCTATATGGCTGCACCACTGCAGGGTACTGTGGTCAGAGAGGAGGTGAGTTATGTATAAATACAAGAAAACAAAAAATCTGTTAGTCTTTACTTGAGGTCCTTGAAATGTAAAATGTCCACAGCCACAGACTGAACATTCAGAGCCTATCACTGGAAGAAAAAAATGTTTCTCTGCAAAGTAAATGTAAAAGGAGGGAGGACAAGTAGTTCTGTTAAGTATTGTGGCCTTTGTACTAGTGTAAGCAGGATTCTTGTTCCAGGCTAATGTTGGTATCTTCTCCTTTATGGAATTTAAGGATGTAAATTTTCAAGTATTTCAATAGTTTTGTCTTGCCTATATACTAGGTTTGAAGTGTGTAGGGTTTGTGAATTGTAGGAAGTGGGGGTTTAGAGAATTGGTGGCATTTTTAATTTAAAACAGAGATTAAAACATAGTTTTTCCTTTTATTTCCTGAATAGAATATGATAAATTTTTCACATGTAAGCCCAGCAAATCTGTTGGCTTTGTTTCTCCTTCTCTTTTTCTCCTCTGAGGAATTGTTACTGAAAAAATAGACTTTTCTTTAGCTAGGAGCTTTTCAAAGCTCCAGCATCATCCACTGGTGGGTCTAGTGGGCTGATTCAGATGCAGCAACTGCAGCCCTCTTACTGTCTGGTTTCTTTGGTTGGTTCTGCTGCTTTTATCCCAAGGTTTGGTTTTCTTGTAATAGGGTTCTCTGTTTTCTTGTTTCCATTCTTTTGAACTAAAATGTTTTATGTTCTGATCCAGTCAGTGGAACTTTAGAGGGTATTGTCCTTGGCAAATAGCTGAGTCTTTTGAAGTCTGTGTGGTGCGTTTTCCAGATCTCAATTTCTATTTCATTTCAAATAAAATTCTGGTTCTGCTCATTTTGTTTCTTTCCAGGAAGAACTGTAATTATTGAGCTTTTCAGAGACAAAATAACAGAAGTGGTGCCACTCCCTGGCATTTCCAAGATGTTTCTTTGTGCATGGGATATTTAGTTAGTCTTCAGCTGTGGTATATGAAAAACTTGTAATCAATCCATTAGCAAGTCATTATGGTCTGAAAGTAGTAATACACTCAATGCATTAAATCAGATGTACTTGCAACTTTTCTCTCAAAATTACATGCCCAAATAATTTTGTTGATGATCTTTCTATTCATTTGCAAATATTTGGCCATCTAAATATGCATTCTATTCTCTGTTCAAAACCAAAGCGTTTTCAATTTTGTCTTATTTGTCTTCTTGAAGTGGATTGCATTTCAGAATTAGGAAGAAAAATGCGAGAAGTTAGAGTGTCATGATACCTTTTTGGTTTTCTCATGAACATACATTCTTCCTGGTAATATTAATCCTACCTTCTCTCCTCTCTACCCTGTGGCTTAGCTGATTATTTAGTCCTGTGGAACTGTATCATCACAGGAATATTGATGTCAGGAATTGTTCTACTTAACTTCATCATTTAATTTAGTAAAAAACCCTTAACGGGTAATATTGCAGTTTTACTTCTCTTTTTTTTTTTTCTCCTTTGGAATTTTCCTAAAAATGGCCACATAGATGGACCTCTGTTCTGACTTAGTATCTTTTCTCCAAGAATAGGTATAACCTGGTGCCAAGACAGAGTTGAAAAAGGTGGAAGCAATATTTAGTAGTTTCTGCTGAGGCATTGCTAGCCTCTCATCTATTTTCTGCTTAAACTTTTGAGTCAGCTGTAGTTTCTCTTAAGGATTGTTCCTTTCACTTGATCTTCATTTCTTCAACTGAATCTTGAAAAGGCAATTCAATAAAAGAGGCCTAATTTTTTATTCATGTTCAGCTATAGATCAGCTTAGTCAAATAATTAAAATCTTGGTTTTTTACAATTTTTTTATTGCAAAAAAGCTGTCCCAGTTTTGTGAGATTAATGGTGGTTACTCTTCTGGTCATCCATCTCCTTTTTCTTTAAATGGTCATGTTTTCTTTTTATTGTACTTGGCTTGCAGAGGGGATAGTCAGGTAAAATGAGGGTGAAACCCTTCTTGTAGGAATGACTTTTTGAAGTGATTCACCAGTCAAAAACCCAGCTTGAATTTTAGCTTTAAGTTGACTGTGAAACTGGCTATTACAAATATATTTTTTAATTTTAAGCAGAAATTATTCAGGAAGCCTTTGAGGAATCACTGAGAACCCAGAAGTTGTTTAGCTTTTGCATTAGCAGAAAGTTTTGAAGAATGATGGCAACTTGTTGACATAAGGGTTATGGAACCTGTACATTTTTTTCGTGTTACAGGTAATATTGCCCTCAGTGGTCATTTTATGTTTGTTTTACTATTACAGTTCTTGTTGATGAACATAATAAAAGGTCTTTTTCAAGAACTGTTTTTCTTCTAAATGTTGCTCAGTCATCGTGTTCTCATAGCCATTTAAACATCATGATGATTATTTTATTGGGCCAGATTGGTGGTATTTGGGTAGAACCTTTATTTTGATGAAGTTATTGTAGGCTTGAATCTTTAACAGCCTTAGTGAAATGAATTAGTTCTAAATATGCCATAATTCCTGCCTGTTTGTTTAAGTAAATGTTTTTAGTTCCAACTGTTAGCATTTTGATCACAAATTCTGTAGCGTATTTTTAATTAATCAAATCTTAATTAATCAGCTTTTAAATTCACCTTGTGCCCTCTTTTTAGACAAGCTCCAGTCCTAATATATTACAAGGAATCCTATGTCTAACTCTGTTGCTGAGTTTTCTTCTGAGAGGTGCAATTACATGCCCACTGTCACTCCTACAGATACATATTACATAGCATATCAGAAAGAGGCATGACCTCATCAGGGTCTGAAATGAAGGTTAGAAGCATATGGGTGTTCTTCAGCTGAAAACAGATTCCTGATGTAGAGAATTGTCTCCAGTTGTTTTATGGAGAGCTGCAGCAAGGCTTTTGATGAACATGCTCTTTTTTTGTTTTTCTTCTTCTTCTGTAGATAGTACTGTGTGGCTTTGTTCTCTTCAGTTTTTGTCCTAGTTGGAGAACAGTAAGAAAGATAATGTTTCTGGCACAGAACTGGAATTAGAGAAAAGGAATCGTTGGCTATAGTCAGTAGGAGTATTATGAAAAAGAATAAATATTTAAAAGAAAAACCCTACCCAAAACCAAAACAAAACTGAGAAAAAGAATACCAAAGATGAGCAATGGATAAATACATTCACACAAAAAAATATCAGGTGGAACTTAAGCTTGGACATTGATTGAGTCAATCACTTGAAGGCCCAGATATGTCATAAACTTATTTTTAATTACTTTTTAAGTTTGGCAATAACAATAGTTGAAATAAGGTGGCCATTGCAGAAAATGTATCATTGTTTCCATAATCATAGTTTGTCACTTTGTGCTGAATCTTTATACCCTGTTTGTTTTGTTGGCTCTTTTTCTCAATCCAAATTTTATTTTTGTCTTCCTCGAGCATGGGTAAGCTTCTGTCTGCCCCAGGTCTTAGAGCAGTTGATGGATCTTCAGGTGCAGATGACTTATGTGTATGGCAGGATCTGTTTTTACCCAACAATACAAAGCCCAATATAATTCTATTGCATTATATTCTTTGGCTTGCTGTAGGAAGTTTATTGCTTGTCATTAGCCAATAATCTTTTTTATTTTCCTGAAATGAATATTACTTTCTCCAGTATTTGCAACTTCTAGATGACAGGTAATTGACTTACAAACTGGATGTGTATTTTTTCTACCATCCGTTAAACAAACACACCTTGCTTTTCTCAATTTTTGCGGCCTGATGGCATTTTCTTTAGCACACTTTATTGGCAACTTCAGCTGTCAAAGTTAAAGTGTTAGGTGTTACATTGTTGAAGCTGCAAATAGCAACAGACAGCTTCCCCCTTAGGGCACGCTGATACTCCAGAGTCTGGTTTGTATTGAACTGTTGGAGGATTGTCATGGCACTTGGATTGTTTCAAAATGCTGCCCGGTTACTTGCTTTGAGGAGGTCACCGTTTGTAACAGAACTAGGAGCTAATTTATGCAACAATCACCTTTCAACACCTGCACATAGTTGAAGTGCTTTAAAGGGTTTTTTTTTGTTCATCGAGGCTTGAGTTCTAGTTTGTTAAGAAGCGAGACATTTCCTTTTGCCAGAATTTCTGATGTTGCTTTTGGTCTCAAATTTTACTTACCTCATTTATGTACCCCACACAATAGCCATTTTCAGTTGGTTTGGTTAATATGACTGGGCATTTACTTAAATGTCTAACCAGGTGAATTCCTTTTGATGTTGTCTGGACAGTCTATAGCATACAGTATAGTCTTTTGAAATGTGGCAGTAAAAATAAAGGATGAGCCATCAAGACATGAGAGTGAACCAGGAAGTAGTGAGTCATTCCTTGTCCAGTTGAGGCATTTCATAAAAAATTATGAATTTTATCAAACGTACTACTGTTTTTTAGTACAGTTAATTAAATTACTTTGAACAGCGCTGTGGGACAAGACTAGTTTTAAGAGATTGAGATCCTTGAGTTCTTGGATTTTATGAGTCTTACCCTTGGTGGTTTCATTCTAAAACCAAGAAAAGCATTATGCCTTGCTATTTTTATGTATTGTGGTTTTTGAGGGACAATGACATTGACCTTCAAAAAATTTGTTCAATAATATCCATGTATTGTTTTATTTATATAGTTATTTCCATAGGAATTCTTCCTTTCTATGCAATATACTCACATTAGGGTTCACTGATCTAAAACAGATTTAGAAGACCAGCTTTATTAGTGCATCATGAGGTGAGAGACTAAAGATTTGATCATTGAATGTGTTATAAAACATGGTTGAGCAAATGAGAAAAGAATAAAATTACTGTCCCAGTTTGAGACAAATTCAGAGGAGGAAATATCCCCTGATGGAAAGCAGGCCCCTCCCCCCACCAGGTTCAGGAAAGAAAATGTCCCCGGAGGAAAGTGAAGGGAAAAAAACAAAAAAGAAAAAACTATTTATTTAACAAAGCAACAAAACACACAGGAAAAGGACAATAATGCTAGACAAATAAATCACTATCTGTGAGAGAAGGAACAAAAAAAACCTGAAACAAAGTCCTCCTGAGTGTGGCCTCTCTCCTCCTGGAGTTGGAAAGGTGTCCGTCCGGGGAAATCCCGCTGCAGGCCGGTGAAACACCTCCCAGTGAAGCTCTGATGTTCTGATTCTCCAAGTCCAGAAGGGGAAAAAAAGAAGAAAACAAAGTCCCAGAGAGGAAGGAAAAAAAAGAAGAAAAACTCCGTCTCTCGAAAGGAGAAGCACTGAGAGCCGGCAGGAACCAACCTAAAGAAAAAAAAAGTGCCTCCTCCCTCTCTCTCTGTAACCTTAAAGTGCAAAAACAACACAGAGTTGTCGGGGCTGGGTGGTTTTTTCTCCTCTCCCCTCTCAGGCTCTGTTTAAAGACGTAGAAAGGCATAAAATTCACTTTTCTGGGCATGGGCAGACAATATAGGATAAGCCATCAAAGGATAAACTCCAAGACAAAAGTCACTCCAAGACAATTACACACTGAAACATTTTACAAAGCATATAGTTTTAATCTGTAATGGATAAATACAAAGACCTACTTTATATTTAAATAGTAATTGTGGTGAAGCCCTGGCACAGGTTGCCTGGGGAAGTGGTGGGTGCCCTATCCCTGGAGGTGTTCAAGGCCGGGCTGGATGGGGCCCTGAGCAACCTGCTCTAGGTTGCCCCTGCCCACAGCAGGGGGATTGGATCTTTGAAGTCCCTTCCAACCTAAGCCGTTCTGTGATTCTGTATTAATAGTCCTTACAGTTCCTATAGATTTGTCTAAATATAGGAAGTTCTGCGAGGCTTAGGGGGATTTGGTGTAATTGCCTTGTGTTCTCATAGCAGCCTAAGCAGAGCTTGCCACTGTCTGTCCTGTCCTGCCCTGTTCTTCCCTTTCCTCCCAGCCCCAGCTGCGCAGCCTCTCCCCTTTTTTTTGGTCCTGTGTTGGTGTGTAGCTTCTGAGAACCATTCATTTGTTTGTGGGAGTAGGGAAGAGCCCAAGAGTTACTCTGTCGCTAGTTGAACACTGAAATAGCCCATTGAATCTTTCAACACTACGGTTGAAAATAAGTCAATAAAATGAAGTTCTGGACATGCAAGTAATTTATGAGAGGGTAATCTCTGTGTTAGTGGTGTATATATTAATTTTGCATAGTAACTCCTATTCCATGGTGGATGCAGGGAACACAAGGTACTTCACACAAAGTAGGCTACTCAAGATCTGCTGTGATAAAAGTGTGGATGCAAGAGCTGCTAGTAAGGAAAAGGTGCCATACTACAAATTTCACATCCTGTATTGCTCCTGTATTTGCGTCTTTAAATTTAATTAAGCTAACTTCCCCATTTAAGCTAGTAAAACTTAGGCATAGGCTGCTTCACTCTCATAAATTCTGGATAACACTGGCATTTTACCAAGTATTAAAAGCTGTGCAGAATCTGAAAATAACATGTATTTTCTTTCTTTCTAACCAAACCTGCAAAAATCATCTGAAAAGCACTTTGAACGTGAGAATAAAATTTGAATAAAAATCAAGCTGTGGAGCTCTGTTGTTCATACAGTTTTTTAACTACTTAGAATAAAAATGCAAATAATAAAGAATCATAGTTTTGTCATGATTGTTCCGTATTCTTTTATTTTTCAGCTGCCTTTCTGTCTGCAAAAGATTGTAAGTTGATATTTAGTGGTATATTCTAGACCAGCTATTTTCTAACTTTATAGTTCAACTTCTATGGATGTATTGGTGGACACAGTTGGACCACTATTAATGAAAAATCTCTTTAATCCATTATGGTGTTTGTATGTTTATCTTGCAATGCCATGAGAACACACTCATTTTATTAAAAATGGTTGTGTGCCTGGGTGGGGTGGTCCTTAACTTGTTCATCTTGGGGACCGAGTACAGGGAACTCTCCCTCCCTCTAGCTTGCAGTAGTACATGGCTTGTGCATTCAAGGCTAAAGGGAAATAAACTCCAGTTCTGAAATTCTGGCAACATTGGAAAAGCGCTTTGCCTTTGATTTGAAGTAAAGCAATCCTATCAAGATAAAATAGAGAGAAAAACATATGCAGGAGAAAAAGTAATGTCTGGTTTCTTATGGATGTGTCCTGTATCCCTGTATCCCAGACTGTACTGAACCTCAACATGTGCATGAGCTCGCTCTTGTTCTGTGGGGAAAATAGCTTGTTCTTTTCTTCAGGATGTTTTGTGGGAAAAATAACTTGTTCTGTTCTTCATAGTGTTCTGTGGGGAAAATTACTCGAGTGGCAAATGCCCTGCAGAGGCAGGAAGTGCACAAAGGCACCATGTGAGCACAGGTCAGCCAGCAGGCTGTAAGGGAATTGTCAAACTTGTAGCACAGTGTTTCTAGAGGGACAATGAACTTGTTCTTTTGAACTTGTTCTGCTCAGCTCTCCATTTTCCTGAAACTTTTAGAAACTTTGTATCTCTGAAATCTCCAGCTCTCTAAAGCTTGCTGTTGGGAGGAGCGATTGGTGGAAAGAAAACGTTTGCTTAAGCCTTATTTCCTCAGGAAACTAAAAATTATTTCAGTAAGAGTTTTAAGTGCTGACTGTGTGGTTGAAGGAGAATACATTTTAAAAAAACCCTGATGCACAGGAACTTCTACCTGAACATGAGGAAGAACTTTACTGTGCAGGTACTGCATGCTGGAACAGATTGCCTGGAGAGGGTATGGAGTCTCCCTCACTGGAGATACTCAAGAACTGCCTGGACACAATCCTGTGCCATGTGCTCTAGGATAACCCTCCTTGAACAAGGAGGTTTGACCAGATGACCCACTCCAAGTCCTTCCAACCTTACCCATTCTGAGATTCTATGAAACATAGAATAATTTAAAGAATACAGGATGTGAATTGTTCCAGCCTTTAAAAATGGAACTCATAATGATCTGTCTTAATCAACTTCTTATGCTCTTGTCCATATTTAGTTCCATCTTAAAATGTTGTAAAATATTTTTGGTAAACCAGAAGATTATTTCAGCAGCAGCATGGTCAGTGTTGCTTAACATAGCTTTTTATGTAGCTGAGCTTAACTGAGTTTGAAGTCTAATCCTTTTGTTGGAGACATAAAATTAGTAACTTCTGTAGTACCTATGGGTAGTTCTTAAAGTAATCAAAATCCAAGCCTTCAAACTTGTTCGTTAAAGTTCAAACAAAAAGCATGACTTGATCCCTTTTTGTGGATAGAGTTACAGTACCACTTCCTCTTGTTTGGTTTGGTGCCTGGAGAAGTATGTGTAGTTTGGAGATCTTCCCATTTAGCCTTCCCTTTCACATCTTTTCCTTTTATTTTTATTTTCTTTTTAAGGTGACAAAATATTGAACTTACAGCAGAAAATCTATATAGATTTCCTCCCATAAAAAGACTTGAATTCCAGATTTCTGTCTGTTGAAAGACACACTTCTTGCATTCATTTAATAGCCCTCAAAAATATTTGTAGTATGATACTTACAAAAGCATTTTCCAGTGGTCTCCAAGTATTCTGAAAAAATTAATCAGATTTTTGTTGTAGCATTCTGCAAAATATATGCTAATGTACCAGATCAAGTTTAAATCCCCAGTCATTCTTAAACCAGCTTATCAAGTCCACATGAAAATAGTCTGCTTGCTTAGCAGTGAGGACCTCTGATTGTGATTTGAGGGGTTGTAATCTACCTGCTCAGACAAGTTCTTACATAAAAATGTCGAGCTCTATGTTCTCTCTATGTGTTAATTCTGGAAATTTATTTTGATAATTCACTTGTAGCTGTTTAATCACATATAGTAAATAAGAGAGTAAAAGAAATTGAATTAAGACTTACCATGCTAGTAGCTATATTCCTGTTTGTTGGCTGCATATAAGAATGAGTGAGTGGGCACCACAAGCAGATGTGGAATAGATTCTCTGCAGGGAAGCCATTTACTAGATACTAATTACAGACTGGTTTAAAGTCTTTGCAATAAGTAGAATTGATCATTAAAACCACAGGTATTCTTAGCATTTGTGCAAATGTCTTACCCTGATTTCTGTCTTGCTAAATTCCTAATACTGTTGTTTTGACAGATGTTTGCATATGGTCATATGACAACACTGAGAAAGTGTTACATTTGGTACCTTTCAGTTTCATTTCATGGGAAGGAGAGATATAGGGGGACATAAACATTAAAGAAATGCCATACTCCAAACTGCAAGATTAGATTTCTTTTCAACTATTTGGCTTCTGATTGAAGAATGAAACAAATAATTAAAATGTAAGGCATTTTAAGCTTTGTTCTATTCTGTTTTTATATGAATCTCCAGGAAGAGGACTTCCCATCAGGAAAAGATATAAAAATCATGTCCATTGTTTTTGTCTGATATTGAAAAATGCTGAAAAAAAAAAATCTGATTTCTTTACATCAGAACTATGATTTTGATTTTAAGCTTGTCCTGATGTTAATTACTTGGTAGAATACCCATGTAGCTAAACATAATTATGGCACGAAATTACTTTTATACTTTGTGCGTGCACACATGCTCTGCCTCTCCTCAGACAGTGAAGATTACCTAGAGCAAACATCTCTTACAACTTTAAGGCAAAAGTTTGAGCTTTGTAAAATAAGTTCGTCCAATTTTTTTTTCTTTTTCTTTTTCTTTTTCTTTTTTTTTTCTTAATGTAGGGCTTGTGTTACTGGTCTTGGAACAAACAACTTATTGTATTTCCAAGAAAAATACATCTGTGGCTGTTGAGGGTAATTGTAAAAAGCTCCAAAGCATTCCATAAGGGAGAGGATAGAATGTATCAAGTATTTTGTGTGCAGCATGATAAATGTTTTTCATGTCACAGTGGAGATGTAGCAAAGAATAATAATTGAACGCCTTTTTGAAGTTATGTATCTGTAAAACTAAAACTGGATGTGGAAGTCAGTAACATTGATATCAAGAATTGTCCTCCATCTCTTTCACTATCATGTTCTATGTACTCATGTGTTGTGTCAAGAAGTAAAATGGAATTGAAAGGAGAAAGGTAGGTGTTAAACATACTTCAGTACATGCTTTTCTTTGGAAATTAAGCTTATCTTCATACCCACAAAATAAATAATTCCTTGTATGAGGGAAGAAAACATTTGCATTGCCTTGAATGTAATTTTATCTTACTAAGTATCTTGAGTCATGAGCTAAACCCCATATATTTCACAATTTTGGGGAAAGTGAAATCACCACCCTTGGGAGGTTAAGAGGTCTGGTTTATTTGCAAAATGCTGTTTGTTTTTTCAGTAGTGCTCAGGGCTGTGGTCAGTCCTTGGCCAATGTGAATAAAACCACCTCATCACACAGCCTACAAAATCACTTGAAATATGCTTGGATGGAGGCACTGAGAATAGGAAGTGAAAGAGGACGACTTGACTGTGTCTTTTAAGATTGCATTCTGTTTCAGTGCAAGGCCTGATTTGTGTCTGTTTATTTATTTATTTATTTTCATGTTTGCATATCTCAGCGGTAGTGTAGTGTGATATGTAATAGAGGGAAAGGAAGTATTTCTGTAGCTTTCATAAAAGGGAGCTTTTTCCCAAAGATTATTTGGTTATGATTTCTTGGGCTTGCTTGCCACAATCATTTCTAACGGCTATTTATCAGATGTACTGTTTTATTAGCATACTTGATATGCTAATCTCTCCACAGATGACCTCTTTTGACCATGTGAAATAGGGAAATTTTTAAATAATTTCTTTTTTGCAATTCCTTATGCTGAATGAGAGTGATGGACAAAAAAATGAACACTTGATTGTTTCAACATAAATTAAGCTACTCTTATAAGCAGTTATTAGCCTTTATTTTAGCTGTTTATTGATAGCAGGTTTTGAAAAATATTGCCATTCAGTGTAGGAAGGCTGCAGAGAAGTACATTCATGAGAAATGATTTTTTGTTAATGATTGTCAAGATTAGGAATGTGAAATGAGCTGTTTCTTTAATAAATGCAAAATGTCATTATTGTCTGTTATCAAAGAATAAAACAGGATCATTCTTTTAAGTCTTAATGGATTTATCCTAGGCACCAATAATGGAGTAAGTATTAATGTTTAGATAGGAAAACTTAAAAGGAAAAATTAAATCTTCAGGTAGTTCTCATTACTAGAAGAACAATATATGCATAAAAAGGCTTATGACTGTTGTGTAAGACTGTATTCATGTGCAGTACCAATCCTAAAACAAGTTTTGTAATCAATTTTTTATGGATTTGCTTGTTTACCAGTATTTTCTGTGAAGATAACCCAGTACTTTATTTTTTTGTCAAGTTGGTGTAGGAGTTTGTTTCAATCTGCTGTTCTTAATACAATTTGATCTCTTAGCTTCTATTAGGGATTGTGATATGTGGTTTCTTTTTCCCCTTAATAGCTTCACTTTTTTTTTTTTTTTTTTTTTGGGTGGAGGGGATAGTGGGGGATAGCCACTTCACCTGCCAGTTTCCTCAGGACCTGCATGTCCCTCATTGGATCCAATGGACTTGTGCACCTCCATGTTCTTTAGGTGGTCTTGACTGATCTCCTACAGTGGATGGTTCTTCATTCTCCCAGTCCCTGCCTTTGTCTTCTGTGACTTGGGCATTGTGGCTGGAGCTTTTGCTGGTGAAGAATGGGGCAAAAAAGTGGTTGAGTGCCTCAGCCTTCTCCATATCCCAGGTAGCTAGGTCACTCTTTTCCTTCTGGAGAGAGCCCACATTTTCTCTAGTATTTCTTTTGTTTTGACATATCCAAAGAAACTTTTCCTGTTGCCCTTGACATCACTTGTCAGATTATTCTATCAGGGCACTAGTTTTCCTCGCCCAATCTGTGCCTGTTCATATGCTATCCCTGCCAAGCTACTTGTCCTTGCTTCAGTTCTCTGTAGACTTCCTTTTTGAGTGAGTTTGAATTTGTCCAGAAATTACTTTTCATCTATGCAGGCCTCCTGGCCATCCTGTCCAACTTCCTCTCTGTTGGGATGCATCACTTCTGAACTTGGAGGATGTGATGCTTGAATATTAATGAGCTTTCATCAACCCCTCTTCTCTTCAGGGGTGTATCCTAGTCTAAGGAATAGACTGAAAATCCCTGAAGAGGCCAAAGTCTGCTTTGCTGAAGTGCAGGGTCACAAGCTTGTTGTCCACCCTCCTCACTGCCCTAAGGATCTCAAACTCCATGAAGTCACTGCAGCCAAGGCCATCCTTGAGCTTCATATTCCCCACCAGCCCCTCCTTGTTGGTGACAACAAGGTCCACCAGCCCCTCTTTGATGGGTCCTCTAGCACTTGGAGAATGCAGTTATGATCAATGTGTTGCAGGAACTCCCTGCACTGCTTATAGCCTGCCATGTTGTCCCTCCAGCAGATACTGGGGTGGTTGAAGTCCCTCATGAGGACCAGGACTTGTGAGTGTGAGGACACTCCTGTCTGTCCATTATCTGCCGTATCTGAGCTGTATCTGCTCAGTCCTACAGGTTAGGTGACCAGCAGACAGCCACTCTAATGACACCTGTCCCTGCCCTCCTTTTAAACCTGATCCATAAGCTCTCAGCTGGCTCCTCATCAATCCCCAGGTGGAGCTCCATGCTGGGTATTGACATGGGGTGTGATAACCCCTCCTTTCTGCCTTGACTATCATTCCTAAAGATCCTGTATCTTTCCATTCCAACACTTCAATCACTCCCTGTCTCTTTGGTGCCTTCCTGGCAACAGTAGTTCAAAGGCCTCTTCACCAGCTCGGCAAACCTGTGTCCAAAGATACTCTTCCCCTCCTCTGACAGATGAACCCCAGTAGTCCCTCAGCAGAACAGGTTTTTCAAAGTGAGTCCCATGGTCTAAGTAGCCAAACCTCTGTGTGTGGCATCAGTCCTGTAACCATTTATTGATTCTCCAAATTAAAATGGGCCTTTCAAACCCTTCCCTTTAACTGGGAAGATTGATGTAAGAACTGCCTGTGTTCCAGAGTGCTTTATCACTGCTCCCAGGGCTCTGTAATCCTTGGTACTCCTCTGGTTGCTCCTGGCTGCATCACTGGTACCCACATGAAATAATAGCAGCAGATAATTGTCGCTGGACTGGATCTTTTTGCATACTGTGACATTCAAAGAACCGATAGCCATCAGGTAAGCCTTGTGTTTCATGCATTCCTTTGAGGCATTTGTATGTTGATATTGGTATAATAGCAAAGGACGAGATCTCAGTATTCATTTTTTTTAGTCATTGTTATATCAAAAACAGAATGAGATAAGGTATTTAAGTCACTGTCCCTCAAAACCAAAACCCCAAAGCAACTTGGAGTGCAGCTGCACTGCTGGCAGAAAAAGAAGTCTATTTCAGTTGCTGTTTTGACAGCTATTCCTGTGTGTCACAGCAGTAAAATAGACATGGATCTAATTCTGACCTGGACCAGAGGGAGAAGATGCTTGTGCAGTCCCAGAGCTGCAGCAATGTTACAGGACAGATTTGCTGCCTGGCAGAGAGGGCAGCAGCCTCCTGAGCTGCTTTCTTGTCCTTATTCCGTGAGACGCATGGTGTGACCTGGAGGGCAAGAAGAGAGAGATCTCAAACTCCTTGAATGCAGGAGGAAAATCTCTCTGTTATGCTTAGTAATATTCACAGCTAGAAGGCCTTTTTTTGTGAATAAAATATGAGGAAGAAATGCTTCTTCCCTCAAATGCTGCTGAGGAGTCTGCAGTGCTAACCTGTGCAAGGCCATCCTGTACCCTCCAGCTGCACAGCTGTAAAGCTGAAGGTGTGGCTGAAGGTCTGTCTCCTCCTCCCCACCTCCCCCTTCTCCCCTGCCCCCTTTTCCTTTCTCTCCTAGTCAAAGACTACATGAGAAATACACTGCTGTTGCTTTGTGGATTTGGTACAACTCTGTAACTCGTTGATTTAGTCTTTTGTGGTAGTATAGGTAATGTGTCTATCTACCTGTGTAGGATGGTAATAATTAAAGAAGTAAGGGGCATGACTGAGCTTGATGTCCTGATGCTTTATAAAGGCAGTTTCTTGCACTTTTTTGTTTTGTTTCTCATCTGTTTCTCATCTCATCTTTTTTTTTTTTCTTCTTAAGCTTAAAATAGTTTTTAGAAAAATCTTTTTTATAATACTGGATCTAACAGATGTTCTCTGCCTATAAACAAAAGTTCTGGGGATTTTTCAGACATAAGATTCAAGGAGATTTACGTATTTCTATTTTGCCTTCTTTTCTCCTTCATCTCTTTGTAGAAGAATATCAACCACAGGACTAAAAGCATGGAGGGCCAAGAAGGTAAAAGAGAATGGTATTGCAGAGTAATGATTAAGATTTCTTTGCTCTCAGTATTTCTTTTGTACTGTGAAATTTTTTCATGGCTACATCTTTCAGTCCATGCTGGAAATGACATCTTTTAGACATAGTGTAAGGCCTCAGTATGATTTTTTAATCTGTTTTTCAAGAAATTTTGGCCAAATTCGGATATTTGAGCTGAGGTGGAACAGGTCAAATCCTTCAGAAGCAGAAGAATTAAGGGTATTATTCCATTGCCCTGTCAGTTAAATCTTAGTAAGTTGAGTGAGTAGCCAACAGACCTAGAAAGACTGAGATTTTTGGGAGATGCTTTGGTTTAGTGATAAGGGCAGTTATCGTAATCGCACTCCTGTTCCCCATTTGAGCAAGGAAGTTAAATTGACTGGTTAAGTCCCTTTTCTTTCACTTGAGTTTAAATTGACTGGTTAAGTCCCTTTTCTTTCACTTGGGTTACGTGTTTTCTTCCACTTTACCTATTTGCGTGCTTGCCATCCATTTCCTCTCTTGTTCAGTAATTGCCTAAAATTTTAATGAACTTTATAACTAATATCAATATTTCTTTATATCAGTGAGAATGGCAACAGTTTCGTGTTCAGAGCTGTATATAGCATTTGAATGTTTCTAGAGGAATGTGTTCAGGTGAATTTTCCAGTCAGTGAAATATTTGAAAATAACAATACTAGCTTGTTGTTCAATTGCTGAAAATGTAGCATTGTTTGGTCATTTTTCCTAAGTATGTAAGATTATCTTCTCATTTTGATGAAGAATTTCAATGGACTTAAGCATAAATTACCTTATTTATGTATCCTTTGCCTTTTATTTTAACAGCCTTTTAAAGGAATATTTTGATTAACCTTTATGGCCAAGACTGTAATTTTCTTACTTTCCCTTTTGAAGTACACTTGAATGTACAAAAGGTCCATAAATACGTCAAAAAGTATTTTTATTGATTATTAGCCTAAGCCATTTAAATTTAGATGGGTATTTATTTATCTAAGGGTTTTGAGGAGCAACATTACACACTACTGTGGCATCAAATATGGCTTCTGTAGATTGAATTCCAGCTCTCAGAGGAAGGTTCGTTTGCCCTGCAACTTTCCTTTTTTTTTTGTTTGGGTTTGCTGGAATTTTGAGTTTTTTCCTGCACAAGATACCCTCTTTGTTAAGAAAATGCCTTGGTATACTAGCCCTTGGAACTGATGAGAATAGTCTCAGTCAGGAGTCTGTTGTCTGTGCAGCCTTCTGTCTCCCTTGCTGGGATGACAGCAATATGAGCAGTGAAGGCAGCAGAGAATTACGAAAGCACCAAGGATAGTTTCATGAGTAAACATTTAGAAGCTACCCTAGAGTAAACATTTAGAAGCTATAACTTATTTTCTTGTTTTTATAGTCCCTCTGATGGCAGAAGAGCCATCTACCCTTTACTTTGGAAAAGTGGTCTTAATTTTCTAACCACCTGATGTGTGGCTTTAAGCTTACTTTGCAAAAGAATTAGGTGTTCGGAGATGTAACAGAAATAAAGGAAACCGTTTGAACACCAGTATGTTGTGTGAAACTAGGTACTTTAGAATGAAATGCTGATGGATTTGAAACTTGAATATTCAAGACTAAGATATTTCGATGTTAAAAAAGCTCTCTCCAGTTCCCCATTTACATGAAACCCTCTCTACAGCTACTTGTGAAGATTTTACTGTAAGTGTTAATGAATTTCTCATGTGGTGGTGTTGAGCATGGCAGATGAAGTCAGGAGGAAGTTAATAATTCAGGAAAGGTTTTTAGTGATGTGCAGTAAATAAGGCATAGGCTAATCACTTGATGAGGACAGGAAAAAAAAAAACCTGATTAACTGACAGTTAAGCTCTTTGTTTTAACCTGAGTACCGTAGAGTCCTGATTAAAATATGTGTTGATGTAGTTAAAGGTTGTTTTCTAATGCATGTATGTAAGTAGGTTAATTATGATCACCCACAGAATATTTTGTGTGTTACAGTACCCCACTTCAGAGGCTTTTACAGAATAGACAAGATTACTGTGCTGTTTACCACTTATAACTTCCTAGGTTAAAATAAATTATCTTTATAGATTACTTTTTAGTATCAGTTATATGGATACAATAATATTCTCAGGGTTGAAGTTACCTTCAGTTTGGTCTTTTCTTTCTTTGGCATAGATTTCTCCAATTCAGTCAAAATTAGAAGTGCTGGCACTGGTATTTTTTATTACATTGAATAGCCAATAACGGAGTCATGGTAGGCACTTTCCCAGTGGGTGTTGTTTGCTGACAGCATTTCGTTGTGATTTGGTTACCAGCTTCAACTTCAGGTCTTCTGCAGTCAGTACTGGCTCCATTACTGCTCTCATTTCTGATTTCTTCCTTGTCATGGCTTACTTCTGCCGTTCCCCTTTCCTGCGTCTTGATTCCAGAATCTGTCTAGCTCCAGTTCAAGTGTCTTGTCCTGGTGTGGTGGTGTTCTCCCGTGTCTTCTACCCCTCACGTTTGTTTCAACATTGGATGAGTTGAAAGTACTGGGGAAAAGATGCCTTATTTTTGGTTCTAACTGGCACTATAATACTAAAACAGCATGCTCCACAAATTTATTTAACTACCTCTGTGTAGCCAGATGTGTTGAGAGAATTTATCTCTGTCCTTGTTGAATGAATATACACAAGAAAGGTTTTCAAAAGCCTCTTGTTTGTCTGCATTTGGATGGATTTGCACAAGAGCAATAATGCAAGGTACAAATTGATAGTCAGACCTCCTGCCAGATTTCAATACCAGTTTGCATATATGAGGTACAGCTAATATTTTTTTAAAGGTAGTGACATAGAATGTTTTGCTCTAACCTTGTTTTAGAAATTTTTTAGAGTCATTTCTTCAGAAATTTCCCCAAATTTACTGGGCAATTGTGTGAAAAGGTAAACTTTAATTTAACAAACATTTTAGCAGCTGGAAACAGGAACTTATGAGGGCAAATAATGAGCAACAATGGGCTTCTGGCTTTGTCAGTACTGTGTCTCAGCTTGGTGCAGGTCTTTTTTTAAATGTTGTTTTAAAATATTCATAAGTAGAATGTGTTGTACAGTAATAGGATAATAGTATACCATTAAAATTACACCATTTTCAGTCCTAATATGGAGGACTGCAGTGCTTAAAAGTTGGAATTTCAGACATATGTTCAATTTAAATTTTAAACATAGCTTTTTGTTCCTCTATAGGATTTGTGTCTCAGTGTTCACTAATAGTGTAGTTGGAGCTGTTTTCAGTTACAGGCAAATACAAAAATATCGACTGTAAAATGCTCAAATTTGAGATTATTAAGGATTTTTATTTGCAATAACATGACTGTATCAAAACTAATCTTGGCAGTGTCTCTTCAGATACTTGAAATTGGTTACACCCATCTTTTGGCTGCATAATACAGAATCTTAGTTCTTAGGAATGAATTTTATTTACAGGGATGATGCAGCCAGTTTCCATGCTGCTGCATCATCTGTTTCAAATGACTTATTACCCACATGTTAATTCTGACACGCTGGTTACTGCCTTTTGAAAGCTGTAGTCCTTCACCATAAAATGCTGTTTCTTCTGCAGACAAGGAAATATTTTGCAGCTGCCATAGATGTGTCAGCAACTGACTTTCAGGTATCTAGAATGAAGCTTTGAATCATCAAGTCTTGATGAAATGTTTGCTAGTTAGGTTAAAGACTACAATACTGCTGTTTTAGGAAATACTAATAAAACCAAATGCATCAATAAAGCATTTAGAATTCTTTTATCTAGGGTAGAAATATTTTTGGTACATAGTTGATCTGAAAAGTGTAGTCTGTACTGGAGCAAGACAGGTCCATCTTGGACAATATCCTATTCTGCATAAACAAAGGCTAGGTAAGGAAGAGAGATTTTTCAGTAGGATGGTGAAATCTCACTAGAACGTCCTCCTAGCCCCTCAAAATTCACAGTGCATGCATTTACTGGGCTGTAAGTGGGGTCAGTGCATGTAACAGGATTAATAATAAGCATTCATGAAAGAAAAAAGTTGCTTTTTGAACCCTGTGTAACCTTTTAGTATCCATAACATTTCATTGCAAAAAAATATGACCTAAATTTACGCTGTGTTAAGAGCCACTTCTTGTGACAATTTTGCACCTGTCATATAGTAATTTAATTTGGTATCTCCTAGGCAGTGAAGCATCTTTCATCCTTGTATTGTTCCGAATACTACAGCTAGGGTATTTAAGACATCAGTGTATTCAAACATTGTAAGCTTTCATGGAGTTTTCGGGGTGCAATGTAGTTGTCCACATCCTGTCGATGTGACTAATAAGTGTGCAGTTCCGTATCCAATTTTTGATGCACTTTTTTTTGTTCTGATATTAAGCAACTGTTGCTACTGGATCTTGTTTTCAGCCAGTTTTGCTATGCAGATTCTAGCATAGCTCTGATCAAAGGCATTGGTTTATGCTAAAGAATACTTTAAAGTAAAATATGTATCTAGGTTGATGGTTTCTTGCAGTTTAGACAGCAACTGTTAGAAGAGAACAACATTTTTAAGCTCGATAGAACTGGTGATGGACTTTTAACTACAAATGTGCTGCCAAGCTGTGTGGCAATGATTGCTCTGTATAATACATTTTTTAATATTATTTCAGATAGCTTAATTTAATCTGTTTGTTGTCAGGCTTTATCATTTGTGGGAAGTTTGGAGTGTTGGTTTTTTTTTTTCCCTAGTTCTAGTTCCTGACCTACTTGTCTGTTTTATAAATAAAAATAGTTTTCCTCTTTTGGAGTCAGTCTACCTGTATAAACTACAACACAGGTTTTACTAAGAAATTTTTCCAATTTTCTTATTTTTTTATATCATCTTGGAGATTTTCATGTGAATTTCCAATTAAAGCAGGAAGGCCAAATCATGCAAATGTAATTATGATAAACAGATAGGAGATTTTAAAAGGTGATAAAATATAAACAGAATGAGGAGCTTTGATATTGAATAGCATGCTTGCTGTCAAACATCCGGTTAATATACTTGTTAAAATCTGGAACATAGGCTGGCCATTTGTGATACTTCCTTTTCCTTTCTTAAAGGGAACTGAAAAATGTGATTTAATTGATGCAGTTTATCTTGTTGTTTTAAACTAGATTAAACTAAAAATAAAAATAGTAATTTCCTTAAAAGATACCGAATAATCCATTTTAATTAATAAAACGTGTTTAGTAACTACATCACTTTAAATTTTATTTTAGCAAGTTCTTATTGTAGATGTAAATTTTAATCTTATTAGTTTCTCAGAATAAAATATGTTAGAGATGCTGTATTACTTCTGTTGAGTTAAGTAACATTAAGGGGACATACGTTTCACTTGAATGTGTTTTGATACAGCTATGGAAAGATAATTCTATTGTATTACTATAGAAGAGAAGTATATAGAAGTATTACTATAGAAGAGAATACTGTTGTAATACATATTTACTTTTTTATCGAGTAACTCTTTAGCACATTAAGTCACTCTTTAGCACATTAAATTCTTCTGGGTGAATTGCATTAATTTTTTTTTTAACTGGATGGACAGCTCTGCTCATACATTTTACCACCAGACATGGGATGCTTTTGCCTAACTGTTTTGTAAATATTTGCTTTGTCATATCACATCCACTTTTGACTTAAACTTAGTTATCTTTACATGCTTTAGAAATTTGCGGTGTCTCCTTGTTTGTAGTTTGTCTGATGGCAAAGTGCTGGCATTGTAATTTTTGTTCAGTGTTTCCATGTTAGCCTTCTTTTTGAGGGCTTCATTGGATTCTTGGTATTCAAGAGTATGCTCAAGTCCACTACAAACTTAGGTCTACTTAACAGTATATTTGCTAACCTTGCAGAAATTCACTAATTGACATATAAATAGAAGAGAAATGCCAGCTATTTGGAACTGAGAGAAAAGCTGGCTGGTTGCTTTTGATTTTCTTTAGCTTCTCTTTTAATGAATACAGTGTGGTTATGAATGAATGAAATAATTGCTTTGGCTTGCATTTTCTTTTAAAAGAAATTTGGAATACTCCAAAAGGTTTTTCAACTGTTAGCCATTGAATTACTCTGATGAGGGCTTTAATCATATTTTTGTGCTGTTTTAAGTACATCATATTATGTGAAGAAGTTTTCCATAAAAGATTTTATCCAGTTATATGACATTTTAAATAGCAATGGGTTTTTTCTTCTGTGTTATGGAGTATGTTGGATTTTTTATTGATAAGTAAAGGCAAAGTTTTGTAGGGATACTTCTTTTGGATTTAATACTTAGAGATAACTTCTAATTTGTTCATTTTGCTCTGCTTTGTTTGCAATACTAAATGCACACTGTTAAATTTCAAAGATACACATTTTATCATGAAACTCTGAGGTGAAATAGAAGCAAAAGTTCCTCTAATTTAAAGCTTCTTTGATTTGGTGCTGTACAGAGGACTTGAGCTTTAAATTAGATGAGGTAGTTCTTTTTCACAGGAAAATGTAATGACACACATACAAGTTACTTGCTGTACTTTGTGAATGTTTGCCACGTTGTTTATTGGTTGTGATAGTGAAGCATTATTGTAGCAATTATCTTGATAATAAGCGGTCAAATGCTAAAAGTGTACTGACAACTTGATGTACAACTTTGGCATTTGCTAGCTGCTTGTTCCTTTTGCAGAAGGTTACCAATTAAATTTGCCTAGTTGCATGAAGCAGAGCCTGTGAGTATGTAAATCTGAGGCCTGTGGCTGCCTGTGATTGCTGGATTCAGTACATGCTATTGAGAATGCTGGATTTTCAGAGGCGTTTTGTATTCTGCTCACAGTGTTTGCTGAGCAGAAACTGTAGCTAAAAATAACTAAAATGAATTTCTCTGTCTCTCTTTCTTTCTCACTGCAGGATGACGTAGCTTTGCCAAGGATTTATCAGCTAAGCAGAAAATGAGCTTAACATCCTGGTTTTTGGTGAGCAGTGGAGGCACCCGACATAGGCTGCCACGAGAAATGATTTTTGTTGGAAGAGATGACTGTGAGCTGATGTTACAGGTAATTGTATCAGCCGTCCATGTGTAACTGCTCAGATCGTAAATTTAATGCACCAGCTTCATGCATTCCTTTTGAAAAATAAATTCCCCAGATGCTGTGGGAACAATTGTTTTGAAGAATCTTTTGTGTCTATAGTAAAAAAATTAGTTTAAATGTATTGCCATCAATCATGCAGTTACTGCTTAAGTACAGAGAATCACATTTTCTTTGTATAAGTCACATGCAGAATGCAAAAATAGAAGACAAAGTAAATTTTGCAATATGACCAGTAAAGTAAGTAGACTGTGTTCCATAAAATGTGATAATATTAAGAGAGCTGGATGATTTTTAAAGGAGCCTTCTTTTTTCAGCAACTTGTAATCTAATTTTGTCACATGATTTGGTGTAACTTTGTCCCCATGCCCTGATTGTGTTGTACAAAGGAAAATAAAATTAGTGGAGAAGGGTATTTCTCTATTTTTAAGGAAGCTGAATGACTCAGTTTCAGTAGAATTGAAAATACATGAGTCCAAATAGCTTGATCCTTCAGTAACTTCCTCAACTTTGAGATTCACTCTGTGGAGCTCTTAGATGTGTGTAGCTGTGTTATGTAGACATATTGCATGCACTTTGCCCTGTCAAAGCTGTAGTTCTCTGAGCTGCCTTCTTCTAAAATGTATTTTTTTGAATGACTAATGGCTGTTTTGGGAGTTTCTTCTTAAATTTTTGTCTTTGTTTACCATAGAGCTCTTAAGAGGATTGAACTTCAAAACTAATATTCTCTACCCTTCCTACCATTCAATAAAATATTTTCTTTTGGATTTTTTGTTCCCAAAAGTTGCGTATGCAGCCATTATTGGCCAAATTAGAATCTTAATTGCAAACAAAGTGCGTGGAGATGTAAACCTACATGTATGACTCAGAATGTAGTATCTCTATTAAATTGCTTTTGGCTCTCAGCCTCAGAAGACATTCCAAGATTTTATTGGTGATGTTAGAGAGGAGTTGAAAATACTCTTAATTTCTCTTAAATGTCAGACAGGATGATGTCTTGGTAATTTATGTGGGAAGTATTAAAAAAAGCCCAAACAAGCAACAAACACAGAGATAAACCCACCAACATCCAAAACAACAACAAAAGAAAAGCAAGCAAAAAGGCCCACCCCACTGATTCCTGTTCAGTAGGTTATAATCCAAAAATGCTTTTCTTTTACTAGTAACTTGTTTCAGAGGGCTTTTATCTGTGAATAAGGGAGTTGCTTCTTTCTTCTCTGCTATGCCATCCATGGTAGATCAGTCCTTAGAGTGAGGCATTTATTCTTTTGTGTTACTGAACTTCACCTTCAAAGGTAGCTGCCTCTTTGATTAATATGGTGAATAGATTTGAGTTATTTACAAACATTATTTGTTGTGTATTTACCTCAGAGTTAGTGAAAAAAATCAAGAATTTTCAAGAATCCTATTTTAGTCTGCTGCTATGTTAGGTCTACATGCCAGCATGACTGTAACACCACACAGTGCTTCAGGGGGAGGAACCCACCAAAAGAGAAGCTAATAATGTGTTCTTGTTCTGTCTGTATAGCTCTTTGTGCAGGACCTTCCTTTCCACTCTGGACAACTTGGTTGTTCTCTCACTGCAAAGCATGTGGACAATGCATGATAAAGAAAGCAGGATTTAATGCTTTTATTCATAATTGCTTACAGAAAACATGTTATAAAGGCCTTAATGAAAAGAATTTCAACTCTTTTTCATTCTTGATAGACCTCAGATGTGTACCTAACACTGTTGTTCTGAGAGATTTTGTTCACATCTGGAAATACAGATTTGCCTTTTTTTGTAGATGTGTTCAAACATAATGTGAAGTCTTCCTTTTTAGCTGGCTGATCTGTTGCATCAGCCTGGTTGTGGATAAGTACTACATTTCCCCCTTCTTTCACCTCTGTGGTTGGAAATCTTTTTGAATGTTGCTGGAGAAATCATCTCCAAGAAAAAAAAAATCTACAGTATTCACCAGATCAGAATTATTTGCAAAGAAGAATGCATTTATTTTCTGTATTCTGAATATTTTCTTACTAGTCTTACTTATTCTGGATTGAATTGAAGAATATCTATCTAAAAAACGCCAGTTACAATTTTTTTTTAACTGAGGATGCAGTTTTCCTCTTTATATTCATATGGCTCTAACTACAGTTATTCTGTGATTCTTATTTCTGCAGTCATATGTAAATCTTTGTGCTGGATCTGGCTGCTTGGTGGGCTTTTTTTATAGAAGCCATTATGGTACTTTGTTTTGGATTTGTGACCAAAACACTGTTGATAACACACCACTAATTAAGCTGTTGCCCAACAGTGTGTGTGCAGTTTCAAGATGTTCTCTCTCACTCTGCTTCTCCTGCACACACTTGGCTGGGTGGGTGCACAAAAAATGGAGAGGGAACACAACCAGGACAGCTGACCCAAACTGACCAAAGGGATATTCTGTGGCATATGATGTGTTATGCTTGGCAATGAAAACTGAAGTGGGGGCATTGGGGAAGATGACAGGCTCAAAGTCTGTCTGGGCACTGGGCTGCTTGTGGGAGGTGGTGGCTGCCTTCTCATCACTTGGTTTGTTTTACTTCTTCTTCCTTCTTCCTCTTTGCTGCTGACACTTGACCCATGAGTTCTTTCCTTTTGCTCTTCCTGTTCTATCCCGCTGGGGCAGCAGAGGCTGAGTGAGCAGCTCTGTGGTGTTAAGCTGCCAGCTGGAGCACTGCAGTCTTATAAAAAGGAATTTTAAAAGGCCTTAAATTTGAATGGAAGGCTGCAATAACAAAGCCAGAGGAAAAAAGGCATTTAAATGACTTGCACAGTCTTTGCACCTGTAAAGATCAGCTGAAATGAATAAAAAAATATGTCCAGTTATATGCAAGTAATCTGAACCTGAGGAGAACTGTATTATTCAGAATTTCAAGTGTTTCTTCAAAAGCCACGGTCTTGAGTAATCATTCTTAGCATTTTGGATGATGTGACACAGTATAATGAAGCTTTGGGAATCTTTTTATGTCCTTTCTGTTTTGATTTATTTTTAATAGGACATAGCACATAAAGATAATTAAATAAATTATTACAGTATGTATTTGAATAACAGCATTGAAAGAATTTTTTTCTGTAGCTTAGGTAAAAACAGGGTGATTCTTGGTGCATTGGTTCCACTTGAGTGTGGAAAAATGTAATCTCTGCTTGATATTGTAGGCTCAGCAGAACATGCACATCAATGAATTTCATTGTATTGAGGTTGTTTTCGCTTGAAAGGTTACTAAGTTAGTAGAAAATGAACCGTGTTGCTGTGTCTTCTTCTGCAATTAAAAACACTTAACTGGTGTAGTATATTATTGCCGCTCATATTGGCAGGGAACTTGTTCATTTGTCTGTCTCTTCCTTATTCTCCACTCCTCTTTGATATCTTGTGCCCCCACTATACCCTTCAAAAACGTAGAGCAAAATAAAAAGTCTAAAAATAAAATAGCAAGTATAAGAGGAAGAACACTGATTTTACTTCTTTGAGGAGAAAGCAAATCAGTCAAAAAATTACATGGAAAAGAAGAATGAGAAAGTAAATTGTAAATAAGGAAAATAGTAGTAGCAAGTCTCAAGAAATGGAAAAGGAATAAGGTGATAACCGTGGGATTGCAAGAGAAAATATTTCCTTAGGAGTAATAATTGTATGTCTTGATGCCTTGAAGTGGCTAGTGCAGTGGTAAGGCGGGACTCCTAGAACTGACAGACCACAAGTGCTGGTACACAGAAGTCACAGAAGTCTCAGACAGAAATGTACCCTTCTCTGTGCAATATGGTCCTGAAAAATGAGTTAAGTAGCAAGGATGGAAGATGCAAACCTGAAATTAGGAAGAATGCTGGTGGAAGGAATTTGCTGCTATGCGATCATATTGTGACAGTGCACTAGCAGAATTACCGGCAAACATGAGTGTGGGCAGATGGAGAGGATGAGCTGTGGTCTCCATTCACTTGGGAACTGCTGTAGATGTCCAGGTGCTGACCATATGCATGTGTAAAGGAGACATACATCCAGCCCCATCTCCCTTGCTTGCCATCAGCACCTCAGGCTGCAAACACTTGGCCGTGAGTGAGTGCTGAAAGAGGGACTTGGCTGTTAGGGAGCTGCTGTTCTTGGATGAAATAGTAGCAAGGATTGTTCCTCATGTGTGGTGATGTTTGGATGTGAAGTAAAGAATTCATTAAATGGATACTGAAGTGCTTAAGGAAGGACTGAGAAAGTCAGAACTGATGGGAATAGTAATTCAGGAACTGCTCAGACATTTAGTGATGAGGCTATAGCTAATTGGTTCAGGAAATTGAGATCAAGGAGAAACAATTTGAATGCTTGTATACTAGGGTAATTATTGCAGATGTGTGACAGGAAATGCTGTGTTTCAGAGAGAACAGCAACACCCTGGAATCATGGTCCTGATTTGAAAGATGCATGTAATTAAGGGGAGAGTGAGTAAGAGAGAAAAGTGAAGTTGATGATATTAGATTAAACATCAGTGGACTGGAAAAAAATAAAACCTTTGGATAAGATATATCTGGATCTGACATCATCATATTTAGGAAAACATGAAGAAAATAATTATTCTGAATTTATTTTAGGACTCTGCTGTAGATACCCGGGGTTGGGTTAGAGATTGTCTTTTTCATATGTGGGACTAACTTTTTATATAATTTGAATAAATGTCCTATGTAAAAAGAAAATAATCACACTGCTCTAAGAAATAGCCATAACCACTTAATGTGGTTTTCAAATACCTTATTTTATTTTCTTTAATACATTTTAGTCACGAAGTGTGGACAAGCAACACGCTGTACTCAACTATGATGCCTCTACAGATGAACACTTGGTGAAGGATTTGGGCAGCTTGAATGGGGTAAGTTAACATCAGAAACAGATATCTCCTCATAGTGTTCTGTAGCTCTGTTTTGGGATTTCTTCAAGCAATTATTAATTGTACATTAATACCTTTTTAATGCAAGACTGGAAATGGGGGAGCATTCAAAAGGAAAGTGTACTCTTTGCAGGGGTTTTCCACTGCATGTTTTTTAAAGGGCTGCAGTTAATTCCCATAACAAGGGGCCTTGGCAGTAGGAGAAAAACTCGGAATATTAAAAAGGAATATGTTATACTTCTGTATTTCAGAATTGTAAAAAAAAATAGAATCTTGAATATACTGTATAAAAAACCCAGTGTATTTCAATCTCTAAAATATACCATTATCATACAGATTTTATTTCATATGCTATTGCTTTTTCTCCTGTTATAATAGAGAAAAGCATGTTAAACTGTACTTCATATGTGGAAAAAAATTTAAGTATGCAATAACCATGTTGTATGAAAACCTATTTAACTAATTTGTATTTACATTTAGTTTTTCAGAATCATTTTTATTAAAATCTATGAAGAATTTGTGTCAAGTAATTACAAACTAATACAGGAAAATCCAAAGTTAGGAGAAGAGTAAAGTTTCATATGACATTTTAGGTTTTAAGGCTTTTCTAGGAATTGCATATTTAACAGTCTAAGCATCACTTTTTATAAAAGTTTTTGATATTATAGCAAATTATTAAAAACATAGTAACTTTTCCAGGATTTTGTAGCCCTTTAGATACTTCTTTATGAACTGTGTATTTGCACTAGTTATGGTTGTTATTTTATAGCTTTAAATGTTTGATTCTGTCATGAATATGTACAGAATAAAATCATGAGTTCATCTGTGACTTCTTATTTGAATAATACTTAGAAAGCTACTGATAGTGAATAGTTTTGTCAAATGCTTAAATAAATAGAAGAAGAAGGTCTCTCAAGTTACTGCCTTTTGATCTTGTAGTGCATTTCAAAATAAAACTCTTGTCACTGTCCCTATTAGCTTTTTTGTGTTTTAAGGTAACTAACTCAGCCTTCCAAAAAGTCAGTCTCAACTCCATGTGAAACCGCTGAAGGGCTATATCCTTTGAACAGTTGTAGACATTCAAGGACTTTGGTCCTTAAATATTTAATATACCTCTGTATTTTCAAAGTCGGTGTGCTGTTTCAAGCCAGTAATGAAAAATAAGTTCAGCACATAGATTTTTTTTGCTGAGCCATTTGATTTTATTCCCTAATTCTGTAACTCCTGTAGGCATACCTTCAGATTTTCATTGCCTTGTCACAAAACTGGAATTTAATAGAAATATGTGTTAAAAGGCCTTCATTCAACTCCTTTTTTGCCTCTTATAAAGAGTTTTCAGTGATTTGCTTCACTTGATCTAATTCATTCTCAAGTTTGAGGTGAAGCTTCAGTTGCTTTAGAGCTGTTTACTCAAGAGACATCAAAGGAACTCTTTCTTCCCACTGTTTTGGGACGTGAAATATTAAGTCTCAGGAGTTCAGTCCTTGCTCTTTGTTTTCACAGTGTTTTCCTTACTATCACTTTCCCCCACTGTGCTTTCTTTCGTATCTCTACCTACCTGGTTTCAGGTTAAAGGCGAAAACCCATTATTTTTGTAACACCATACTTAATTCCATGTCAGAACAATGCTTCAGTACCATATGGTGAACTAGGTAATAATTCTTCTAGTCTAGCTACTGTTTTCACTGAGAACACCACCTCCCTAGCAGCCAAGTGTCTCTTCTAGTGCTTCAGCAGCTTCTACCCTTTCTTATTTTGCATACTTCATCAAAAGATTTATTTTGCCTCTCTCCAGTTGGTCCCATCTCTTTTGAGAACAGATATGTACTTTACTTAGTATGCAAGACTACTCCATTCCTGATGTAATACTCAAGATAGTTCAAAGGGAGATGGCTAATACCAATACTTTTGTTTTGAGTGTTATGAGTGTTACAATTTCACAAGCTGAACTGTATTTGCACCTGATGCCCTAATGCTTGAATATTCTTATATGTATGGTTGATTCACACTCAGTTCAGTGAAAATGTTACAGGAGTCTTTTTCCTGGACTTCTAAATCTAGAAATCTTTATCCTAGACATCTAGATTTGAAAATAAAGCAAAAGGAAATTTTAGTGAGTTTTACATGAAGTAAAATTTTATTTCTGATAGTCTGTTGTGACTCATTCTGGACAGTCGTGTTTTTCTTTCTTTTTCCATACCAAAAAGATGAAGGAATTTATCTTTTGTGAAGAAAATGTGTGCGGTTGCTAGTATGTAATTATTATTTCCCTAGTAGCGGTAGAATTCAACTGTACTTTCTCCTTTGACTTGTTAACTCAAATACATACCAGAAGAAACATTAAACATCCATGACCCTCTTGAATCACATTCTTCTCAGGAATATTTACAGGATAGCAAAGTCCTTTCACACTGATGTTTCAGGACTGGATTGTGAAAAGCTTAGCAAACTTTATGAAGGCATGAAGACAGTTGACTCTCACTATTTGAGGAATAAACTTCAGAAATCATGTGAATGTAATGATTTAAAGGGGCAAAGGAGTCCTTATTTACACAGTAACTAGCTTTTTCAAGCTAGCTTTGTCTTGCATTCCAAAGCATGTGATGAGATTTTAAAGCTCCAGTGGCAAAGTAACTAAGACTTGGTTGTTGTTTGCAGTCAGTTCAGTCATGAACATGAGGATGTCAGTAGGCTGCACACACAGCCTTTGGAGCTCTCTGCCTTGGGTATGCTGCATGCACATGAATTTCAGAACTCTGACCTGTGTGGGAAAAATGCATACATTCATATATACTTACATGTCTGCAAGGTGGCCTAAATTTTGTTGGTTCACTAAAATACAGATTGCCTTGAGGATAGTCTTCACATGGGTTCTTACCCTGGAATCTTAAAAAGTTAAAGTGAAATACATATGCCTGAAACTTTCATGCTTACAAACCAGTAAATAGTTGTACCTTTTATTCTTATTTCCTATGGAAGATATTTTCTATGAAGTAGGTAAATAATTTTTAAAATAATGAAAAAAACATTGTTTTCCTTTAGAATAAGAAAATTAAATGGAAGATACTCTTACTATTTTGGGAAAGGAGATTGTTTCTCTCTAACCACAGTTCATTTAATACTAGACTCATACGAGCAATAGAACAATTCAAAGATTCAGATTCTTGGCTTACTTAATTATTCAAGTTTTTCCAGCTTCAAAGTGCTTATAAACTGGCATATTTCAACCGTTTCTTTATTTAGAAACATGTGCATGTTGTAGACTTTTTAAGTTAGAAGTAGAATAATCCTGTAGGGCTGCGATATACTGAATTCTTACTGCTGCTTTTTGTTTTCACTCAGATGCACTAACTTGGTCCATGTTTTCCTTCAGTCCTTTGACAATGGTTAGAAATAAGCTGCCTCAGAACTCTCATATCCAATGCTAAATGCTGAACAAATATGATGATAAACCAATTCTGGCAGTTAATTGTGTTTGAAAAAGCAAATTGCAAGAAAAATAGTAAGCAGAAGTGCTAATTCAAGGGAATATTAATCAACACTTCTATGAATATTGCTAACAAGAGTAAATGTGCAAGGAATTTTTCAAGGCCAGTTTGCAACCTGGTTAGTAACTGGTGTTTAACCTTTCTTTTGACATAGTTTAGTAAGCATCTGGTAATTTGAACTTATAGTTGCCTTGTGAATCACCAGTAGAAAATTTGTGGTGCTGAAAACTTTCTTATGAAATTATTTAAGTGATCTAATTTTATTGTTTTGGAATTTAATGGTATTTCTCTCTATCCTCATTGTTTTTGCAGACATTTGTGAATGATGTGAGGATTCCAGAACAGACATACATCACTCTGAAGTTAGAAGATAAATTGAGATTTGGATATGATATCCTTGCCATAAAAATGCAGTGCCAGGGCACACTTTCCTTGTTAGAAGTATGGTTGTGTTAAGGGAAGGGTTCTCATTACTACAAAAATGCTTATATTAGAGAAAGATCTCAGGGTTTAGAATAGTCTGCTTTGGTCTGAACTGTTGATAAAGTGAATTTCATTGTCTCTCACTGCAAGAATTTCAATTCAACTTTCAGTTACAATTTAGAACATAATGAGTGTCTTCTGTGTTAGTAGTGCTAAAAAGTACTACTTTTCTTTGAGGCAAATACACAAATATTTGTATCATATGCAATTGTATACCAGCAGATAAGATAGGATTACAATTAATTATTCAACAAACTACTGAATGGAAAAAAAATTACTTTTATTATTACAATGCTAAAGTACTCACTCATTCTTCTGTTTAGAAACAGTAAATTTCTTCATTTGCTTTGATGAGTATGATAGGGCATGGTATCTTAACATATTTTAAAGTTGTGATGTATTTTAAAAGCTATCACCATTCTAGTGGCGTAATAGGCTGCACAATTGTTGCTTTCTGTAAAATCCTCTTGTGAATTCAGAATTTTTCCAGTATTTTCCTTATCATTTCCTACATAATAATCTTTTTACTGTGGTCAGGGGAGAGATGAGAGTCCCTGAAGAAGCACTTAAGGTAACAATGTGCAGTTCCTGGATGTTTTCCTGTCATTGTGTAGTTATTACAACATAGGGATTTTTTTCCCACTCTTTGAGGGTTTATGTTTTTTTCTCTATTTAATGTCATATAGCATGAAAAATTCACGAGCCAACTCCAGTTGTCCCAAAAATCTTCAGAGGCAGAAGGATCGAAACAAAGCAGCTCCAAAAGTTTAGAGTCCAAGGTAACAGACTCCACAGCTGAAGTGCACCACAAAACTACAGAAGCGCTGAAATCTGAAGAAAAATCAATGGGTAAGATTCATTTTTTCGTTGCAGAAGCACAAAACTTGAACAGGATGTTAATTTGCTTCAGTAGGATGCTTGTGAAATTCTGGAGATAGTAAAAATTCTGGATGTGTGAACTTTTATCTGTACTTTAGGGGTAAATAGTAATTTTCAGAATTTATTTTCTACCTTTTTTACAGTAACATCCTCACATTAAAAAAACTTTTAAAGAGAGATTTAATTGGCATTTATAAGATTTTTGCATGTCCCTTTCCCAGAATCAAAAACTTGCAGCATTTGTGGCAGGAAATTGCTATTTTTTGCAGTTTAACTGAAAGTATTTGTTCAGAAGCAGTTTGTACTTTTTACCATCACCATTACCAAGTGCACTCTTTTCTTTGGTTGGTTTGTTTTTTTTCCATTTTAGAAGGATGAGAGTTTTGTTTGTTTGTTCTATAGCTCGTATATTATTGTTAGATGTGTCAGGATATAACCTGGGTGTTCTGTTGTGGTTTAAAGATTTGTAGATACTGTAGCTTCAGCCTTGTTTCTTCATCATCTTTCATATTTATTTAATGTGTTGTGGTGACTGCTGTGGGTAACTTCATCTGGGCTGTACTGCATCCAGCTCTCAACCCCCAGTATGGAAAGGATTTGGACCTGTTGGAGTGAGGCCAGAGGAGGGCCAAAAAGATGAGCAGAGGGCTGGAGCAAGGCAGGCTGCAAGATAAGAGTTGTGCAGCCTAGAGAAGGAAAGGCTTCAGGGAGACCTCATAGCAGCCTTTCAGTACCTAAAGGGAGCTTGTAAAAAAAGAGAAAGAACATATTTTACATAGGCAGATAGTGATAAAAGGATAGGTGGAATGGTTTTAAACTGAGAGATTTTGGTTAGATGCTAGACAGAAATATTTTACTGTTAGAGTAGTGAGCCACTTGAACAGGTTGTCCAGAGAGTTTGTGGATGTCCCATCCCTGGAAGTATTCAAGGCTTTAAGCAAACTGGTCTGACAAAAGATGTTCCTGCCCATAGCGGTCCATTCCAACCCAAACCATTATCTGATTCTGTGATGAACTTCAGCGTGAGGCTTGTTGAAGTGTAGTAGAGATAACCACAAAAATGAGAAAGGGATCAGGTATTGTTGTTTCCTTAATGTGGAACTGTCTAAATCTTAAGTCAAGTCTGTACAGTTTGGTTTAGATTTCATCTATTCTTCCAGAAGACTCACTTCAAAGAATTCTCATCCCCACATACAGGATTCTGTGGTATACCTGATTAACTTGTTTGTTTTGTTGTCTAATCCATCATCCTGTTAAGCATACATAAAGTAGCACAGTGGGGGGGTTTTATCCTCATCTTCTATTTTTTTTTTCACTCTTCCGAAAATAACAGTCAAACTTAAGGATAGGGATTTTTATTTGAGTGCAGCTCTCCGAAGCTTTTTGGGGATTGATTCTCTCACCATTGCTGTATAAATGCCTATCTATTGCTAATTCAGTGCACAGGAATAGAATTATGCTGGTTTGGGCTGGAACAGCCCTTAAATAGCACTTAGATTTGCACCCTCTTGCCATGGCCAGGGACAGCTTTCACCAGACCAGGTTGCTCAAAGCCTCATCCAGCCTGTCCTGGAACACTTCAGGGATGGGGCATCCACAAATTCTCTGTGCAACCAAGTTTTTAAGAGCAGTTTAGTATTGACAAAGGCATAATGCTGTGTAAAAAGGAAGTACTTAATGCCTTAAAATCATGTTGAAATCTTTGGCATGGCTATGAAATCATCTTTGGAATGCAAGTGTATAAAATACTGATATTCCTAATAGGTAAAGTAAGAGACAAGTTCCTAAGACAGATTTTAACAGATGATGTGGTTTTTTTATATAAAGACTATATATCCGGAACATCTCTATGATACTAGAATAGCTAAATCTCTGTAGGGTGAAGTATCCCTCCAAAAGATCAGATCAAACCTAACCCAGTCAATTTATCATCAAGTTAGAAATCTTAATTATATCAGTGATTTTTTTCTTATTTAAATTTTGCATTTAAATATATTTAACCGTGTGTATAGTACTTTTAATTGTACTATAATTTAACTAATACCTTTAAAAAAACCCCAACCTTTAAAATTGATTGTGCTCAGTAATATTTTACACACAAGGTAACTTTCAGCACTCTGTAGTAGCTGTCAGCAATTTGGAACCTTGGCAACATTGCTAAATTTGATCAGTTTTTCATGCAGTGAGTTCAGATTTCATTGAAAGGTCAGTGTGGGTAAGAATGAGAATCTTCTCACAGAAATAGCAGCAAACAGCTTTTAGGAATGGACTGCTCTTTTGATGACTTCAAACTGAAAGAAGAAATAATATTTACAGATATATCAGGGTAACAATAAGAGATGCCAGCTGCCTTTGCATAAACATTTGTGCCAGAAGTTTTGATCAGGTCATTAGTAAGCTTTTATATTTAGAACCCAGATCAGTTGTCCAGACTCCAAGTTTGTTTTGTATTTAGGCAAATGCATGCAACCATTTCACTTCAGCTTCCAGGAGAAATGATCCAAGGAAATTACTTTCTCTTCATGTTATTTTAACCTAAATATCGCAGCTAAACAGAGAAGTCATTTCCTCTGCTTTGGCCTGATTTTATAGATCTTTCTGCCATGCCTCGTGGGACACCTTTGTATGGACAGCCAGCCTGGTGGGGTGAAGATGAAGCTGATGAAAAAGGTGGTTGTAAGCCAGATAGCAAGCATGAAGAAAAAATGCCTGAGACAGGGGCTTCGGGTAAGTCTGTTGTCTTATTTTTGGGGTTTTTTTCTCTTCACTGAACCGCATGTTTTTTTAAACAGATATTAATGTCTGGAAGTTTCACAGTTTGCATAGATGAAAGCCTATTAAAACTTAAGGTAGTTTAAAAATACATATTTTGTGAGAAACTATGCATTTCCAGAGATCAATTTCACATATAATGTGTTGGTTTTCTAGTATATAATACCATTTTTCTATCAATAAGTATAGCAAATAACATTACCTGAACCAATGCGTCCTTTTTTTCAGTTTAATCCGTATCTGTCATTTTATATGCATAGGAATATTTTATTTAAATAATACCTGAAAATAAATAGTGGTGTTTTATATGTGTGCCTGACTTTTAGCTATATAAGGTTATCTGTGCTTACATTCTCTTCTGAAATTCAGTAATGCTGTGTTAGCAGGAATTGCATGTCATAGTTCTTGAAGTAAGGATTTGAGTAGTCTAAAGTTAAACTGATAATGTTTATTTCCCCATAATACAGACCTTTTTATTAGTTAGCTTGTCTAGACACAGTATGTATTGCCAAAACTTCAATCTCAGTGCCTATAATTAGGCTTTTATATCTATCATCAGGGATATAAATAAAGTGACTGCTATTCTAATAAAGACAGTAACTTAAAACTTACTCAAGTTAGGACAAAATTCAACCATGTCTGTTTAGCTCTTTAGGCACACATTTAAGGTCCAACAGTTTTAAATTGGCAGTTTTTACAAGTACTTTATTTGAGGTGAGAATTTCTCTTTTCCTGTCATAGTACTTGCCTTGGTTAGCATGAATCATGTATTGCAGGAGCTGGAGTGAAGTCTAAAAACATGGAAATCAATCTAAATGACCAGTGTAGTGAAAGCAAGGTCTTTGGAATTAACTTTTTGCCTTAGCCTTTTTAAAGACCTTTTTCTTATTATTCTAAAGTTTTCATCATTCAGACAGTAGAGCAAATCCATTAAGATTTGGACTAGTATAAAGAAACCAGATGAAAACATTTAAATGATATTTCCCTCATTAAATATAGGATTACTGAAAAATAATATCCTAAAGTCTGTGTTTTTGATGTGATGCCATGCCATTAACAAGGTATGACACAAGATGCCAGCTGGTATTTATTAGTGTGCCTGTTCTTATTTTTTATAATTTTAAATTGCTTTTTCAGAAGCATCAAATTGCATCAAATGGTTTGCATGCTCATGTATTTATTTTATCAAGAGATTTTTTAGCAAGTGACCAGTGCTTCTATCTTAGTTTCTGAGTTCCAAGAAAAATAAGATACCAATTTGCACTCAAACTAATCATGGAGATGCCATCTGTTTCAGTAATAGACAAAAATAAGTTTGTTCTAGACTGAACTTCAGTAATTTTTGACATGATTTGCTTACTGAAGTCATCATAAAGTGAATGATGAATAGAGAAAATGGATTCATATTTTCTAAAGTATTTAAATTTGTTTGTTTGCTTTCCATATATATACACTATAAAAAATTAAATTTGTGTCCAAAGCCTTCTTGGCAAATACATTTCTTCCTTTCTTTTTTTAATAAATATTACAAATCCCTTTTATTTATGTTGTTGCTTTTGTTTAGCAATGAATGTATCTCTTATGAATAGTATTGATCTAACTAGAGTGTAAGAATAGCTTTTATTTCCTCAAACTGAAAAACTCATAAATCTGCAGGAATGGAATTCAGTTTGAAAATAAATACTAAACAAAAGCTTATGTGAAAGGAAGACACTGCTGAGGAAAAGCCAAAACCTGACATTTTTGCAAAACCCTTTCATTTGTGAGGATGTAGAATTAAAAGCCCCTGTAAAGACAAATGGTTTATTTATCATGATTGCTTCATCTCTGAGTAGACATTAATTGTATGTTCTACTACTCTGATTTTCGACTGTTGTAGATATTTTTTAGTAGTGTTGGCAGAGAGTCTGAGAAGAGAAACCATGTAAGAGCTGACATTTGCTCCTATGGGCACTTCCACAGTCTCAGAGCACTGTGTCTGTGAAGAAGTGTGCAAAAGACATTCTGAGTGTTTTCATGCAATTATAAAATGAAAACATTTAGATTTTTGGGCTGCTTTGGCCTACAATTGCATTCTATGAAAAGATGAACTTCTTTTCAACAAGTTACTGTGTATTTTCTTCAAGCACTTAGGTTTTGTAATATGGATGAATATAAGAATAGGAAATCAATATAAAGACACTTGTATGGAAGAAAATTAGAAGCTTCACAAAAGTGTCATGCTTGAATATTTTTAAAATGTAAGCCAGATTTAATAAAAAATGTTCAAGATTGGTGCAGTTAATTATTCTTTTGTGGGTTAAATTGCATTAAACGTTTAAAACACTGATCTGGGACATGCTTTTTGATATAAACTGCCTAAAAGTAAATACAATACAGGTGAATTCTAAACTAACTCAGATCAAGAAAGTCTGATAACATTTTAACAAAGTAATCCTATTAAAAATCTTGCGTCATGCTTTAATGATTTCTTACATGATTATTTACTGAATAGAAAAGAAGACTTGAATTCTAAGAGATGGGGCAAGGTTTAATGAGGAGATTGAAGTGAGAGATTTATTTCTGTTAAGCCAACTATAGACAATTAGTCTTTACAGTCTCAGGTTAATAAGATTATTTCAATGTTCCTGTATTTCTATCACAACAGAAACTCACTAATGGAAATTATTTACAAGCAGGGCAGAATAGCCTGGAAAACTTTGAAAAGAAAAATTCTTTCTACATTTTTCAGACATATGTAATGCTCTAATTTAATGATCCATTGGTCTGCTAGTCTGTATTAAAATCAACAGTTGTGTGTACACCTCTGGTGTGACTTTATCCTGCAGCTGTTAAATATCCATGTTACTGGCAGGTTTATTGGGTGTGTAATTATTATTATTGCCATATGTTACACTCTCACTTCCTGGGAAAGCAAAAATTGCATTCTCTGCCAATCTTAGTAGTAGTTGTAGAATTTTATGTCATTAGTACCTTTACCAGAAATCTAAGAAAAGACAAAAATAAATTTTTAAGAATTCTTTAGAAATCTGAAGTAATTCTTTCCTCTTGGCATGAATATTAATTCCAGCATTGCATAAGAATATGTCAGATTAAACATTCCTTGCCTTAAGGAAACAGTGTCATTTTCAGGTAAAGCAGGCTGACAGTTATGTGAGAAATACCAGTGTAATCAGTAGGGGATTACACACATTGTCATGTGTGATGCTTAATCAACAGTATTAGCAGTTAAGTTCCTAGAAGATTGTTCTACAATTTTGATGAGTTTTGTCATGAAATATATGCAAGTGCTGCGTATAAGGCTTGCTTTGCAAAGCTCTAGCAGCATATGTGCACAGTATGTCATGGAGAGCTTACAGAACTGTTTAGACCAATCACAGCAATAGATTTAAGTAAGATTAGTTTTGCCCTTTTTTCTCGTAAACTCCTTTAAAGCAGGTAGTTGAATGATTTATTATGAGGGATGAGGATTTATATACAATGCTGTTTTATATTTTTATTTTGAAAGAGCAATTCTGATTTTTTTCATAAGACTGGTTATGAAAACATTAAAAGACAAAGATCCTTATATTCAATACTAGGTGAATCATTATATGTATTTATTGAAATCTTATCTTTAAATAAAAAATGAAAAGTGTACTTCAGTGGCAAAGCAAAAAAAAACCTCCTAAAATGTAAGTGGGAAATAAAAAGTAGGAATATGAAAAGAAAGAGGAAGGAAAAAAGAAATTCTATTAAGCATTTGAAAGCACTAAATTCAGCTTCTTTTATTACACATACCATTGCACAGTGCCAAATATAAAGCTAACATTAAAAATATTTTGGGGTGTTGTGTAAATATGATATTTTGGCTGTTTCTTATACCTGCTGCAAATAAATATATTGCTTCAGGTTTACAGACATTTTTTACAGGAGGTGCTTTGTGAATTCCAGAACATTTTCTTTTACAAGTTTCATTCTTAAAATCGTATTTTTAAGGCAGAAAGAAAAGAGTATTACTAAAAATCCGTGCAAAATATTTCCTGAGATTTCCTATCATTGCTGATGATAATACGTTAATATACAGAAGCAGTTTTACACAGCTGAATAGAACAGACACCTATGATTTTTATTGTCCGGGTTAGCAAGTAAAATGTTAGGATTTTGATTACTTGTATGTATAACTTGAGAAATAAGGCTTTAAAAACCCCAAAAAGTCCTAGAAAGTGTAATAGATTCTGCTAATGTCACAAAGTGAATGTTGCATTTCTAATGGTCATCTCAGAATAGAATAGAATAGAATAGAATAGAATAGAAATCACCAAGGTTGGAAGATACCATCATGATCATCCAATCAAACCATCCACCCAGATCCAGATGCCTCTTGCACCTCCAAACATGGTGACTCCACCATAGCCCTGGGCAATCTATTCCCATGCCTGGCCACCCCGACAGTGAAAAAAACTTTATCTAGTGTCTAATCTGGATCTCTCCTGTCTCATCTGAAGGCCATTTCCTCTGGTCCTCTCACTGCAGGCACTGTAGAAGAAATCAGCCCCCACCTCACTACAGCCTCCTACCAGGTGGTTGTAGAGAGTGATGAGATCCTACCTGAACCTTCTCTTCTCCAGGCTAAACAAACCCAGCTCCCTCAGACATGTTCTGTAGTAAAGGATCTCCCTGAATTTCCCTTTGGTTAAGCCAATGTAGTATATTCCCAAATACAAAGTTTCTCTCCTAACCTCTCCTAGACTGGTTGTTTCAATAATAGTCTCAGTACAGCTGGGTAGCAGCTACCAATTATTGCTTCCTTGCTTGCCTTGTAGAATCAGTTCCTCAGTTGTCTTTTGTAGCTCTGGATCTTTGAAGAGTGAGAGCTCCCTTTTTAGAGATAATCCTGTTAGTTTTCCTGCTCCTTCTCTTTTAATCTTGCCAGTCCCTGAAGAGATTGCAGTTCACAACCTACCCATCCCGTCATTTTCCCAAAACTCACTTGCAGTTGCCTTTTTTGCTATACATATACTGTGCTTGTTCTGTTTAAAAAATTATAGAGCAGTGACAACCACTGTCTTCAAGTATTTGTTTGCAGTTTTCTCTTAAAGGTGTCTGTATTTAGTCTGATGTATAATTTCCTTCATCTTGGCAGATGACATTTTATAATAGGATTTCAAAGGTAAGGCTGTTTTATAGATCACTCTTTGTAATATTTAGAAAGCTGTAAGGATTTGCATTTAGAATCTGTGCGAAAATACTGAAGGGTAGTTCAGATCAGGATATGTATTAATTGTTTGTTTCCTTATTATTTTCTGTTCCGTATTTTAATCAATTCTGATGCTTTTAACTCTTCTAAAAATGCAAGTACTTCCAACTGAAAATAGGGTTTTTAAGTAATTAAAATTAACTTGTATTTCAGATATTTTTATTTATATAATTGTTAAAAATTTTTCCAGTTCAATAAAATTTACAATTTAGTTGTAGTTCAGTTTTTTTCTTCTTTTGATTAAACTCTGTCTTGATTTAGATTCAAACTATATACTAGCATCTGTTTAATCAAAAATATTGGAATCAAATACTGTGCATATTATTATAGTATAAACAGTTGATTTGAAATGTTAAATTTGGTCCAGACAAGTTTCACACAGAAACTTTTTTATTATGTCCTTCATCAATGCTGACAAACCAGTGAGGGAGATCATCTCATTGCCGTAAATCTGATGCAATTTACCTGCAGTATTATTATTTTCAAAAGATGGTAATAAACCAGCTATTGCATAATTACTGAAAAATATTGTGTCTTTTCTGGCCAACAGCTTGCTCCTGCCTTGCCCTAAAGTAGAGATAGTTCTCAAAACAGAGTATTGCCCAGTTACTTCTTTGAAGGAGCATCCAACACTGTATCTGGCTTAATTATTAGCTATAGGAATTGCATGATATTGTTGACTTGAAGTTCTGAGTAGAGCCATGTGGGGGAAAAAAGTTGTCTATGAATTGGGTGTGTGGTGGATTACTCTCCTTTTTGGTGACTGTGTTTCATACTGTAAGGATTCAGGCTATAGGTTTGATCCTACGAGAGCTTGGTCCATTCCAGCTTGTTAGCTGCATGAAACATATGGAGAGTGATGGTACTTTACCTAAAGTCTAGGAGCTGCAAAGTGTGATTTTTGTTTATTTCTGTACATTTTCTATATAAACAGAGAAATTTTTTTTTTTATAACCTTTGCATCATTAAAATAGGTTAATTCTGTATTGTGTGTCTGCTGGGTAAGTGTTTTCAGGAAGGGTATTAAAAAGGCATTCTGTTTCCCGGGGAGGGAAGTAGTGAGGTGCTGTTGTAGTACCTGAAAACTACCCCACAGACATGAGGTAGCTGATAGTGCAATGAAAAGCATTAGCTAGGGGATTCTTAGAATCCAACAGCACAATAGAAAAACCTGTCTGAATTCTGAACATGTTTTGTGTTTGTAACAGCTACTGGTAGAAAAAATAAATGAATACATTTATTTAAATGAATACAATGCATTATCTGCACTGGAGTTATTTTATCCAAGGGATGTCCAAACACGGCAATAATAAAGAATGTGTATCGTTCTTATTTTCACTGAATAACACCTTTTTTTCCTTTTTTTTCTTACTTTTCTAACTATTATGCTTTCCCTTAAGTAGTTTATTTCTCTGTATCACACTACCACCCTTTTTTTTTTTTTAATTTTTAACCTTTTCATAAATCCTCGAATGAAGCATGTGTTTGTGAGGAGTAGCAAAGGTACATTATTCCATCCTGCATCCTTTACCCTTTAAATTCCTGACTTCAGTTTAAATGTTTCTATTGCTGTCTTACTGCATAATAGTTTCATACACAAGTATTAACTTTCTCAGCTGCTGTAGTGTGGCTTTCTTCAGTACCCAAACTCAGTTAGTTGCAGTCTTATTTCTTTACTTGGCAACCTTTAAGAAATGATTTCTTAAACATCTTAATGTGGTCCATGATACATCGCTTAGGAGCTATTCAGAATTCTTTTGCTGGAATCCAGCTTGTCATTGCTGCTAAGGTCTCAAGCCTCTGTTGCTTTTAGCACATCTCTGCATCAAGGTATTTTGGCTGACATAGTAGTTCATGAAATGCAGTCACAAGGTTTGTTTCTTAAAAGCACATTGGTAGCTTTGCTGCAACCACCGGAAGCTTTAGCCTTCGTTTAGGCTGTACAGTGGAACTTGGAATTACTACCCTGTGCTTTTTCTACTTTCTGCTTTTTTAGCCAGTGAGAGCATGGCTTGCTAACATTCTGCATGCTTCCAGCTATTGTTCCTTTTTCTGTTCATCTACAAACTATGGCAACAAGTAAAATAAGAGGACATGACAGTAGGATTTAGCTTCATTCTTTGGTTTTATCTTTTATAGAAACATAAAGTGTTTGAATTCCAAAACACTTTATAGTGCTTAGCAGTGTTTAACTTTTCAGGCCAGAATTTGTGTTTATCTTGCATTAATGTGTGAATTGTTTTTCTGAAGAATCTGGCCAAACAAAATTATGCTTTCTATCCACTGCAGGAGATGGAAGATCGTTAGCACTTGTTTTGGGAGCACCTTGATTTGATGTTTTTTTCCAATAGATTGGAATTGTGATAATGATCATCTCAGCAATTTCTCTGTTGTGATTTACCTGTTTTCCATGTTCAAATAACTCCTCTGACCTTTTCATCTTCTAAAAATATTTGCATGCACTTTGACAAATTCTGAGTGAGCTTTTTGCCTCTTTACACTTCTCACAGCTGAAGTTCAAACTGCCTTTTCATTAATACTTTTTATATGTAATTCTGGAATTATTTTTCCAGAACTGTGGTGCTCAATCTACTCTACAATCTTACTGTTTATTCCAGAAATTACTCAAGTAGCTTGTACAGAAACTTCTTGAGGAGCCTGAAGTTCCCAAATATTGTGAAATGTGTTTTTTTATTTTTCCTAATAGGATGCAGCGCAGATGCCAAGCAATCTGAGGAGCAGTCTGCAACTGCAAATGAAGAACTTTATCCTTTCTGTAGGGAGCCCAGTTATTTTGAAATCCCTACTAAAGAATGCCAGCAAGCTTCCCAGGTAGCAGAGAGCACTATTCATGAAATTCCCACAAAAGATACCCAAAGCTCCCACACGGCAGCTTCAGGGCACGCTTCCTTTACCATTGAATTTGATGACAACACTCCAGGAAAAGTAAAGATCAAAGATCATGTGACAAAATTCACGTCAGAACAGCGTCATAAGTCGAAAAAGCCTTCTTCCTCCAGTGGTCAGGACCTGCCGGGGCTTCAGACAGTGATGATGGCTGCAGAGAGCAAAGTGGCAGATTGGCTTGCACAGAACAATCCTCCAAGAATGATATGGGAGCCAACGGAGGAGGATTCCAAAAGTATTAAGAGTGACGTTCCAGTGTACTTGAAGAGACTGAAAGGTAAAGTGAATAATTCCAGCTGTGCTTATTCTGAAAGCAGAAATTCCTCACCAGCATGTAGTCAGAGGATCCCTGAGTCCTTGCGGAGTTCAGATGAAATCTCAGATACTCCATATATGTGCAAGGATCTGGGCTGGGAAATTTTGTTGCTGAATAGTCTTACAAAGAGCATAAGAAACCAAATGCTGAATCATTTAACAGTCAATATACTAATTGGAGATGTTCTAGTATGGCTGAAAACATCAGATATTTAAACAGTGATCTTGAAAAAGAAAAGGAAACAACTCAAACCTTAGTTAAATTCTATATATCTCATTTTTTCTCATGAATTACTTTAAAAAGCTGAATTTCTTTTTAGAATCAAAGCTCTGAAGTTCAATTTATGCTTTTAGCAACTCTTTTGATGGCAGTTCTGTGAATATTTATGTGTTATAAGAAAATCATTTATGGCAAAAAATACATCATATAGTCATTCTGCTTATATGGATCGTGTTTGGTGGAGTCAAGTTTGAGTCAGGAATCAGAAATAAAGCAAGAGCTTCAATTTTTATTCTCAGCTTGTGGAATATTGTATTTATATGAGTGCTGCTGTTGAATGGAGTTCCAGGTGTTCATACATGTTCAATTATTGCAGACAGTGACATTTCAAATGAAATTACATCAAATGTTGCACATGACAAGTGTACTTTGTCTTGAGTGTCACTTAACAGAATAGAGAAGCAGATAGTCTTGATGTTCAGGTGAAGATTCCAGTACCATTCAAACTTACAGAATTAAAACTTCAGATTAAATTTTTCAAGTCTCTCTTATTTTCTTTTTTAATTGTGTTTAATTTCAGCAGGTTAACACTACAATTCTCATTTTCCTCGGCTCTGCAACGCCGAGGAAATGTCTAGTTCTTAAACCAGCTGGGACTGGGTACAACATTCTTTGCCTTACTGATCAAAAGTGCTTTCTGAGGATAACCCTTTCAAACTAAGATAGAAATAAAATTCTGAAAGCAGAATTAGATTAATGTGCTAGCATAAAGATAATAGTATATATTTCTTCCATTGTAAATCACATTCTCTGTGATTCATGTAAATATATTGGATTCATGAACATTCTTTAACATACCAGCCATGACACTTTGATAAATAGAAGGGGCTTTGTTTATAAGCCTTTTCCTGTTAGAAACTCCTCGAAGTCTGATTAATCTTCATCTGAAAGAGGTGTAAGTTATGGGATGCATATGGCCATAGTCAATATCTGAATTTTGTAGTCTTCTATGGGCTGTTTGTATTCTCATTCATTAGTTGTATTTTTAGATAGTAAATATACCTAGGTGCTTTGAAAGATTGATTTTTAAAAAAACCTCAAAACTTATTGGTTTTTTTTTTTTCTCCTTGGCTTTTCTGTATAATATTCTGTACAATATTCTGTACTGAAGTCCCTCTGCTCAAATTATATTATATGACTTTCATTGTGGTGTTGATACTGTTTTATTATTATTTGGAAATATATGAATCATCACATCATTTTCATAGGCACTATTCTAATAAGTAGAAAACAGGAATGTAAATTGGGATTTCAGCTGTGTTTTCAGCGGTATTAGTCTGATAAGTAATATTAGCCAATATGTAATTACTATTTAACTGAATAGTAACTGCATATTGGAACTATTTAAATGAGAAAAACGTTAAAAAAGCTATGCTTTTGAGAATCAAAAATACAGAAATTATTGTATATTTTATATATATATATATATATATATATGAGTAAAACTTGATCCAAAAGAGTTCAAAGAGGGTAAAACTGTTCCTTCCCAGGTACTGAGGTAAAACTTAGGAGCATTGATACTTCCATTGTACAGGAGGTTGGTCTGTGTTAAATACACTTACAGTGTGTAGGTATCCCGCCTTCCGTGCACTTTCACGTATCATTGCAAAGTCTATTTGTAGGTGTGCATATGATTTATGAAGTATGTAATCCTTATTCATAGATCTCAGAGTAGTTTGTGGAATGAATAAGTAATAACAGCCATTTTACATGCACACGTCAGATGCTGAGTGGAGTGAATTATGGAAAAACTCATTGCTCTGCTTGGAAAGAGTAATAAAGAATTCAGTCCAATTTTTAGTAGACATTTCTCATGATAAACTGTTGTAAATGTGGGAGGAATTCAGCAATATGAACTGTGGCTCTCTTTCCACTGTCTGAAGGACTTTATTAAGATTTTCTTTTTCCTCTTAACCCTGCCTGGAATGTGTCAGTAATCATTTGTAATCAACTGGCTCTGTAACAAAATTGATATAATTTAAAAACATACTATAGTACAGCTGGTAAAATATTGGCTTTTGTCTGTCACTGATAAGTATTCACAGATGAGAATATTGGGGAAAGGGTACTTCAAATGCACTGCTGTTACTGATCAGCTTCTAAAATGTTTCATTTTTTTGATTTGTAGCAAGTTGATTGCATTTCCAGGAACTGTACCAAATATGCAGAGCCAGGTACTGTAAGCTGTTAGAGTCTAAACAGAAATCCAGTTTGAAATAATTTCTTTCCTAGTTCGCTGCTTGGCTTTTTTTGTATATGTTATGTTGAGGTCTGTCTTTGTTTCACTGTGCTGTATGTTGTTTGGTTTGCCTGTAGGGAATAAACATGATGATGGCACACAAAGTGATTCAGAGAATATTGGTGCACACCGGCATTACAGTAAACGGGCAGCACTTGAGGAGCACTTAAGGCATCATCATACAGAGCTGAAAAAGTCACACCAGAAAGTCCATTCTGCAGAAAAGCAGCAAGAGCAAGCTGGTTTCAGTCAGACTGCCTTTATGATTGAGTTTTTTGATGAAGACCATCCTCGCAAGAGACGTTCTTACTCTTTTTCTCAGAATGTAGGAGCTCTGTGCCCAGAATCTGCATCTCCAACATCTCATGCACGAGCTGAAAGAGTGAAACCTGCATCAGGAGAGAAAGTCACTTCACCTGTGCAAGCTAGCTCATCACATCACAGAGCAGTACATGGCGTTCATGCCAAACTTCTAAAACAGAAATCAGAAGAACCCTCTGCTGCATTACCTGCCTTACAAGCTGCATTGTTAAGGAGTTCAGGAAGCCTTGGCCATAGGCCTAATCAGAACCAGGAGATGGACAAAAAGTTGAAGAGCCAACATATTTCTGCTGCTACGGAAAAGGACAATGAGGATGACCAGAGTGACAAAGGTACTTACACTATTGAGTTGGAAAATCCCAATTCTGAAGAAATGGAAGCCCGCAAAATGATTGACAAGGTGAGAAACCTAAAACGTATACTGATGTTACAAGTGTTCTGTGATGTGTGGGTAGCAGTCCACCATTTCAGTTCTGCTTATTAAAGCTGCTGCAATGACACAAGTTTTTAAACCAGTCTGTAATGATGAAATATGGAATGTCATAAGAGCAGCAGCAGGCATTTGGCTAAGCATTATTCCTTTTTCATACTGCTGTTGTCTTAAAGTTTGGTAGTTTTAATGTGTTTTCAAAAGATTTCAGTACTCTAAAAATACTAGGCACCAAAAATCATTTAACTGGTATTTTTACGAGGGTGGTTTATGTCCCTGTGGAAATATTAAATTGTTCTTAAAAGCCTATTGTCTCTCTAGTTTTCAGTATATAAATTGGTTCCATTCGAATTATCATGGAGATGTAGATTGTAAATGTTTTCTATATTTATTAAAAAAGTCTATTCAGTAACAGTAACTTAAATTTTGGTGTCAGTTATAAAGAGTAATTATAAAAATGCTTTCATTTTCCAGAAGTATTTATATGAAAGCAGTGTAAATTTCCTAGTTTACTTATTAGTAACAATAGAAATATAAATAACAATACAAACAGTATTTGCAGTCTAAAATCTGTCTTAAATAACTGTTCTTTGGATTCAACAGGAATATATGGGTAGCAGAAACTATGTTTAATCATTTGGCTTAACATGACTCTTGAAATGGATTTTTTTCTGGTTTTATTGCATTTTCCTAAATAATCTATTGTGGTAGAATGCCTATAATCTAGTTCTGGGCTAGGGTTTTGCTAATTTAACCATAAATTCATCACTTGTTTTATAATTATCTGAGGATTCATTTGCATGTCTAAAAACATTCTCAAGTAGTGGGGAAATAGGACATTTTATTATAGATGGTTTTCTTTTAAATAAGGTATTTACGGTGCATTTGGGGACAGGGATTAAAGTAAAGGGTATCACCTTCAATAAAATGATAAAGATAATAGTTTTGCCTCTTACGGATTGTGAAAAGGAAATTGTTTACTTCTTTGAGTCAATATTCAACAAACAACTGAGAAATAGAAGCGTTCAAAATGAAGCAAGTGAATAGAAAAGAACTACAAATTTCCGCGTTTTGTTCTTAAATTATAAATCTTCAACTAAATTGCATCAGAAAATTTTTAAGTCAGGCTTTAGCTATTCAACAGGGCTTATTTGGAAACCACAAATTGTAGTAACATTTGAAAATAGACAATTTATGTACTTGATAAAAATGTTAATGCTGTCAAATATTTATGATCATAGAATATGCTCAGCTGGAAGGGACCCGATAGGATCATTGAGTCAAACTCCCAGCCCTACACAGGACACTCCAGGGATTGCACCGTCTGCCTGAGAGTGTTAAAATTTCAACTTTTCTGTGGTCTTCAGTACCTGTTCAGATTATCTGAAGCCAGTTTTTTGTTTGAAACAAATCTCTTCTGTTACAGGAGGGATTCAGGAACAGGAAGTGAATGGAAGCTTTAAGGATGATAGTAAACTATTGCTCAATAATCTTAGTGTTATATAAAAGCTTTTGGGTATCCTAAATTTCCCCTACTGCTAACTTAAAAAGTGTCACCACGAGGTATTAAAGATTTACTATGAAGTAAAGCAGGGATTTTTTTCTTCAAGGTCTTCTGTATTATTTCACTTAGTATCTGTGCTGAAATCTTATGAACACTATATTTTTTTACACCCTGTTCAAAGAATCCTGCTTTGCAGTTCCTATTTGATTTGGTAATGTGAAAGCAGTATGATACTGTTTTTCTGAAGTGCAGAAAAACAGCCAATGAAGAAACTCTAAACCAAATGGAAGCCAAAATTTGATCTCCAGCTGAGCTCAGCTTTGCTTCCCTCCTATTTTAAATTGCTAATGCTTTGGAAATTCTTACTTTGCCAAAGGTGGATAAGTGAGGTATGAGACAAGGACTTTTGTTGGCCTGTTGAATCCTGTGCTTCTTTACTGAGGATTTAAGAAAATGATTGGTATACATTTTATCAGTTATTTCACTATAACCACTCTTTCATTGTTGGCAAGCAGTCCTTTTTCTGAGTAGTTACCATGCCTGCTAAATTGAGTCTCATTTAAGGGTGTCTCTTGGGTCAAAAGTTTGATTGAAATTCAGAGTTTAATTTGCTAGGATTGGAACAAAAATGCACTACAAATAGCAAGCATCACTTTCTAAAACATTTGCACAAATAATGCAGTCTTGTCAGCAGCAATTTACATTAGAATAGTGCTAAAATCTGAGTGTGCCTTACCTAAAGAATTTTCAGTGGAATAAAGTACTTCTGGATTTGGATATTTTTTCCCTTTTATTGGAGAAAAGGATGTGAATGACCAAAATATCCAAAGATTACTTCCAATTGTGACTCATTCTTAGCCTTAGCCTTACTTCCTTTCTTTTCTCTGGAAAGGAACATAAGAGCAAACCACAAATGCAAGAGTAGTATTAACTTGTAAAAAATCAAGGTGGGATTATTAATGCTTCTTTGAGTTAAAAATCCAAGAGAAACATGCAGGAAATCAAATTTAAAATTCTCAGAAAGAAAAATGGAAAACACTCATCTATCTATGTAATTCGAAAAAAGGGGGAGTAAAAATCTTAATGTTGAGCTGTATTACTTCCTTCTAAAGTATTATTTTTGCTTAGTGTAGCCTTCTACTAAAGATTCTAGGAAATAGTTTCAAGAAAAATAGATGGTTGTGTGAAATTATTTTAATAATCCAGAAACTATGCTGTCCTACTTATTCAGGAATCTTCATTTCAACTAGAAATTAATCTTCATTTATATTGCTAAAGATCCAGTTCTTCTCTGGTGGTCTTTCAGCCTCTAAGAAAAAACAGCAGAAAAGGAGTAGAATAGCAAATGACAGAACCTTTATTTTTCAACCATTTTAAAGCCTGACATTTGAGAAAAGAATGTGAGAAAAATGCATTATTAGAAAGAAAGAGGAAGACATTTTATAAGTAACAGAGAAAAACTTTTTAATTTTGATTCTTTTCCCTGACAGAGAGTATATATCTGCAGACATTCCTGTCTTGGGGTGAATGTCTGCTACTCACCTAAAATAAAAGGTTTCAAACACATTATGGCTTGTGTTTTATACAACTTTCAAATTTGCAAGAACTTTTTTTAAAAAAGATTTTATTTTTAGATTAAAAAATAGAATACATATGCAGATAGTTTTCAGTTGTGAACATTAAAAGAAGATGCAAGTAGAAATTTATGGTTGTGTCTTAATGTTCTTTATGAATAGAGAGTGCTTGAAAAATAGCACGAAATGTTGCTTCCTAAAAGTCCTTTCATTAGCCAGTGATATTTCTGCATCCAGGTGTTCAAATGTCACTTGAATTCATAGAGAAGTATGAATTGGTTAGTAGACTAAGGTTTAGAAAATAAACATAGTAACAACATGAGGAAACAAATAGATGATGGAGAGCAATTTCATCACTGTGTTAAGAAAGCAAGCTTCTCTTATATACCACAAAGCCCTCCTTGAATATATGTGGCATAAAATAACATCAAACAGCATCAGGAAGCTACAAGTCTTTCTTGCAGAATAATGGTCTTATTGTTGTAACTAACAACTAAGTACAAAATAAAACAAATTCAGGATCTTGATTTAATTTAGAAGATGTTTTCAGTGTTACATTTACCATATAAAATACATGAGTAAGTCGGGTACAGTTGTAGGATTTGTTTTTCCTCTACATCCAGCCTTTCTGCTCTTTAGATGGGTTCAGTGCTTTCTTCTGTTAACACTTAGCCATTGCTTTCTTTTTATCTCTGAGTTGTAAATTTTCTATCCATTTTACATTTTTAAAATAAATCAAATTTATTAGAAGAAAGTTGTTCTCAGCAGTCATATCGCACTAAAAAAATCTTCATATGCCACAGAAAAGGTAAGTCTGTCAGTGGATGAAAGAATTTAAAATGATGCTTCTGCAGTTCATCTTCCTTTTTGTTGATATAAAGACACCAAATTATCATGCTAATGACTTTCCTTTTTCAATAAAGCAAAGTACTGCCAGTAATAAATATTAATAAATGAATGTGCAAATAATTCTGCATGTGTTTGGAATATTAAATACTTTGAGGCGATTGCAGTAAATAAAAAGCAACTCTTATTTTTTTGCAAGTTCTTTGGGAGTTTTCTTGAGGGCTCTTTGTTTGTTTTGTATAGGGTTTTTTGTCTTTTTCAGCCAATTTCATTTTAGGGTATTTAAAAATGGAAATACTTTGTAGAACTTACTATAGCAGACGCAAGCTCTTCTGTGCATGTGTGGGAAGGGAAGGGATGGAATAGAATTGAGGCTATATGAATGTTTCAAGTCCCATGAGCTAACTAGGAAGTCTGGAATGTTGTGGCAGTTCATATGCATATGGAAACATTTGGCTTAAAATTTGCTTCGATCCCCAAATTTTTTACTTGACTTATGTTATTTTCATTTAAATTTCCTGATAGATAATTGATTTTTTCATCAGCAAAGTAAATTTAGGTTGCAAGTTCAACTGATTCATACTGATTCCCAAGCAGAAGACTTGAAAAAATGTATCAAAATCAAACCTCAATCCATCCTTTTGCCATCCTCGGAAAGACTTACTGTGACCATGTAATGATTGTGTTTTCAATGCAAACTCTATTCTAGATGTTTTAAAGTCTTTGTTTATGTAGATAGACAGGCCCTGATAGTAATGATCTTGCTTTTAATGTGCAGACTATCACCTTGGGTTTTATTTGATTATATACCGTGCAATGAATCTACATAAAATCTTATTCTATTGACACAAGCTTGAGAGAGATTCTTCTTTCCTCTTTAAAAATTTATAATAGTGATTACGGAGGGAAAACTGTATTGGTGTGCACTGTAGGCAGTGCATTTTCCAATTTTATTTTCTAGGTCTTTCTGCTCATGGTGATACTTATTTCAGTTTGTTTTGATTTTTTTTTTTTTTGAGTATGGATATGAATGGGAATCTGTTTTGAAAGGTGATTATTATAAAATGGAATCTCCTTATTCTTTTTGCTCACAGGGTATATCTATTAATACCACATTATATTAATGGCTAATGTGTTTTTCAAGGAGTGCTTACTTTTGAATGATTTATTGTTGTTACCTTAAGTGTTCATGAAGTTTTTTACTAGGTCTTGTCTTCTCTCTTGCGAACGTAAAAAACTTATCAATTATCTTGCAGATTGTTATTGTTCCAATTCCTCTTGTTATGGAGTTAACATATACGTTATGGAACTCCTTTTGGCAATTTTTTCAGTATTACAAATGGAAAAACTACTTGAAAAGAATCAATGGGCAGGGAGTAAGGAGAAAAAAAATCTCAGTATGTTTCAATGACTGTTTAAGGAACTGAGATAGATATATCTATTTTCAGAAAATCACTTTCAGGTCTCCCGTCTTTTCACACTCTCTGGGTTTAATTGCTTTTACTGTTGCTTCAGCAGTTTCTTTGAGAGAAATGCCTTGAGTCCCACAGAGCGTCTTGTTTGCAGAATGACTTTTTTATGAATACAGTGCTGAAAAAGCAGTAGACCAGTCAAACCCTATCCAATTATCTGAGCTTATATATTTTGTCAAGAGGTCAGAAGATGTTTATGATCTTTTCTTCCTATGAGGAGAGGAGTTTTATGGCCTCTAAACTTACTGTTTTCTTTTTAATTTGGAATCCTAAAGAAAATGAATTCCTCACAGTAGCAAACAGGGACAAAATATTTATGCATATAAATATGTGACTGGGGTCTGGTAAGAGGAAGTTCTTAGACTTGGCACATTGATCCTTTTCATTTGCTTATGTGGCCTTTTTTTATACCAGAGCATCTTGCATCTGATTCTATAACTTCAATATAGAGTTAAAATGACGTAAACAGCTTCTGTGAAAATCCTTGGCTATTCATGAGATATGCCCTGCACAGAGCACAGTCTGTTTGCCTGGGATGGGCAGGATAACTGCCAAGAACAAGCAAAAACTATTAAAATGAAACTCCTCAGAAGCAGCTTGGTTAAACACAGTTCATGCAGTAGCTAAACACAGAGTGAGCTGAGGCCTTGTACTCTTATCTCACTTTCTGAAAGGTGGGAAAAAATGTTTACCTTTTGTCTTTTCTCTATGACCAATAACTGACTTTTAATGACCAACTCACTGTGTATTATGAATGCCCGAACTGCCTTCTGTGGAAGAACTGTCAGGAGCTCAGTCTGAACACTAAATGCAGCATTGCTGAGATGATCTGAAGCCTCTTCCATTTCCTTCCTCTGTTGCCATCAATCAATCATCCTCTGAGTGTGGTTTGTTTACAATTTCTTCTTTCTTAGTACACCCAAACCTTGCTCAAATCCTGAAATCGTGCTTGTATTTCCTAAATCATACATCTTCCATTTTTTTTTTTTTAAATTTGTTTTTTGCTGGTCTGATTGATCAGTTCCCAGCTCAGTTTCTGAAATATACTTTTGACTTCTGTGACAATCAAACATAGTCATCATTTTCTTTTCCCCTAAAAGGTTATGAAACATAATTGTTATCATAATTTACATTCCTATCACTTTACAATGACAAATTCCGTATTTCAAATTAAATCATTTGTTCCTTGTTTATTTTGCCATGATCCTTCTTTAATGCATTGTACCAGCCCCTTGCCCTTTATCCTTGCTCTGCTTTGATTTTATTTTTTTTTAACTGTTCATCTTTGAATTCCCTTTTGTCTTTCTTGTCATTGAGTTTTATTCTGTTCCTTTTATACAGATTACCTACACTGAAATTAGTAGCATTCAACTCAGTCTTTTCCAAGTATGTTTCTAGACTACATCCCTGACTGTTGTTAGGATCTGAAAGAATAGAAAAAGAATTATTGAAATAATTTTACTTTTCAAATACTATCATTAATGAATAGGAATTACAACTAGAATTCTTACTACTTATTTGTTGGTTTTCTGTTGATTTTATTGATATTATTGGTAATTGCTGTATATCCTTTTCATTAAGACTTCAGCAGTAAGATTACTGGGGAAACTTTGTTAATTAAAAATTTTAAAACTAGATAGGATTCTTCTGATTTTCCCATTCTCATATACATAATATGCTATAAAACTGAGTGAACATATCTATTAAAAGTCTCAAGTTATACTTTTTTTCCATTTATATTAGTATCTTCAGTAATGATTTGGACAAGCAACTAGCTCTGTGGTCATTAAGTACTGAATAATTACAGTATTGTAGAACTGCAGTGTGATCTTCTTGAGCCATGAAATAGTTTAAAGGTAAAGCAAATGTAAAGTCCAGGTATTATGAACTTTGAAAAGCATCTGAATAAGATACAACTGGAAAAAGCTTTTTCTTAGGCAAGAACTTTAAAGTTTATGAAAAGCACATATGGAGAACATCAGATGAGGGTTATGGGTATGAGGGGAGTGGGTTTAGCAAACCACTGTCTTCCTTTTATTCAGAAGGAAATGGTTTCTGTTGCCATTATTTTTTTCTGACCAGTTTTTATTTTAATGTCTTGAAAGTACTGCCCATCAAAAAAGAAAATCAATGTCTGTGGTTTTAAAGAATCATCTTGATAGTTTATTATTATAAAGTCATTATGTTCACCTCTAGTAAAGTTCATCTGTGTTACAAAAAATATTAATTCATCTGCTTTGGGGCAGGAGAAGGGAGAGTGAGCTAGACCAATTCCTGATCACTGAAGCTAGCTTGTGTTAGAGCTGTGTAGCAGCTATGGTGATGAGCAGGTGAACTCTTGAGTCATGTGCTGTTGTCACAGGGAAGAGTATATGACCTGCCAAAAGAGAGTACTCTGCTTTCTACAAAATTAGCCCTTGCCAAAGAGACCAAGGCATGTGCTCAGACTTGGTCCTGTAACTCATGCAGTCTCGAAAAATATGCCAGTACCTCTTACAAGATTTTCATCTTGCTTTTATTGTGTTAGATAGATTTTGTTAATTCTTGGATTTGGTTGGATGAAGAATTTTAATGATTACTGGTTAATGTAGATAAGGTTATAGTCTCAGAATATTGGAAAAACTGTTGCTGCTATAAAGTGACAAAATTTGTGAATATCCTCATTAAGCTACAATTGTTTTGCCATTAGTTACTGCATATTTTCCTTCTGTATTTTTTCAGGGCAAGTTAGCATTCCAGCAGTGCTTTGAGACTTAGTTTCAGCCTGCTGGTTTGTCCCTTTGTTTTCCTGGGTGAACTGCAGAATGTAAATGGAGTATCATAGGGGATCTTTGGAGGGCGTGCTTCACTGCTTTAAAATTGGAAAATATGTGCCAAGAGCTCACCTTTTCCCTGCTGCTCTAGGATTCTTGGAGCTTTCTCAAGACTTTGCACTGGGAGACCTGAGATGCTAAGTTATCATGTGTGATCGCAGTTATTTTGGAGCATAGAATCACATAAGCTGGAAAGGACTTGGAAAGGAGATCTCTAGTCCAACTCCCTGCTCGAAGAAGCTTTGAGGTCAGCCAGGTTGCCCAGGACTTTATCTCTTTGGGTCTTCATGCCCTACATATGCAGAGACTAGGCAAGCTTGCTTGACTCTCCTCAGAGTGAAAAAACGTTTCTCTGTATCCTGTCTCAATTTACACGTATTGACCCTTTTTCCCCCTGCAGTGGAGCACTGTGAAGAGCCTGGCTGTCATCTTGATACGCTCTCCGTAGTACTTGGGAGGGTGCTGTTAGGTAACCCCAAAGCCTTCCCACCTACCAACTGATAGAGTCCAGCTTCCCCAGACTCTCCCTGCAGGTAAAATGCTCTAGTCTTGGCCATCTTGGTGGCCCCTGCTGACCTCTCCCAGTTAGACAGCGTCTCTTATATCACCTGTTAATCCTTTTACTTAAGAGGCCAACTGGATTGAAGGTTAAAAAAAATTATGTTGAGAACATTACATAGGCAGGTCTTGACTTTCTACAGCATGTCATCATTCCCTTGCTGTTCAAAATGTCCTCATTTGCAATGGAAATTTTTTCATGCTTCCTAACAACAAAATAGTTATTTTTAAACACCACCACCACCACAGTTCATACCATGTTTGTGTCTGTTCTACCATTACAGCCATGTGTCCTAGACCCTGCAAGAACCCCATGAAATAGTGCAGATTGGTGGGTGTCTAGATTTTTCTGTCAGTCAACTTTCAGGGTTTCTGTGAAAATTTTCATCCTGGTTTTTTGTTCTGTAACTTCATGAAATGTAAAACAATCAGGATGGAATGATGTAATCTTCCTGCTGAAATATAATTTCAGCAAAATAAACAATAGGACAGAGCAGGGCAAAAAACGTTAGCTTTCCAGAATGGTTGCTTATAGGAAGCTGATACCTTGGAAATGCCTTTCTCTGATAGTTCCAGTTTTAAATTAAACCTGTTAAAAAATGAAACAAAACAACATGAGTATTGTTTTTTAAATATTTCTAGGAATTGTTCTGTATTTATTCATTCCCCAGATTCCCTCAAAAAATGCAAGATCACGGTATTGTGAAAGTCCCTGTTGTTTATAGTGCTATTAAAAAAGTGTAAAAGATTTAGGAAACTTCTTTTTCATTGACAGCTGTGTGGTGGATATGTGTGATTTGTTGTGGTTAGTCATGTAAGTAGAATACATAGAATTATTTTACCTACTTTATCAAAAACAAAGGCTTGCTTCTCATTTTTCAAATAGCTCAGTGTGTCCAAATCTCTATTGATTGTGGAGCCTTCTTCATCTGAACCTGGCTTCATCCTTTTGTTCCCCAAAACACAGTTAATCAAAATACATTTCGTAGTTGCTTCTGACAAATACAAACTTTACAGAAAGAAACTTTTTTTCTTTTTGTCTAAATAGATGAGAGATGCAGCAATATGTGTCATCAGCATTTCCTCAGAATTATCTTGGTTTGATTAAGTTATCTCCTAGACCTCCCTTAAATGAATTTGCAGTCATAAAGATATTTAAAGAACAGAAACATCTGAAGAATTGGCAGCCTTTGAAAAATATCATCTAGTTTTTGTAGGAAGATACAAGTCTCTATCCATTCAGGCTGCAATCACAACCCACTGTTGGCACATGAACGATATTGTGGCAACCCAGAAAGTACAAACTGCATTTTCTGAAAGGTAAAGAGATGGTTTCCAGCAGAATTGTTAATGGCTGTTGAGGATATATTCTCATTTTTTGATAAATGGAGTATGTGGATTGATTAATCCTAAAATTCTGATACTATTGCTTTTCTGCAGGTGTGTGACAGGTGTGAAAGTAATGATCTAAATTTTGTCAAATACTTAACATGAGTTGTTTTATCTTGTGAATAGTTTTAGTATTTAAACTCTTAATTATGTGTTTGTAACAATCTTTTCAAGGGGTTGTTATATATCACAATTCTGAAATTTAGTCTTTAGCTACATCAGATGTGCATCTCTTCTTTCTTGTGAGGAGCTTTGCAGTTGTGTAGTCGTAGAACTTAGGTGCATGCATACATCAAACATAGAATGACATTGTAGTACAAAAATATACTTCTATTGAAGATGTTTTACTTTTCTTTCTAATAATTCTGTCCCCAAATATTTTGCTTATCTCTTCTTTGTCCCTGCTGTATAAAGAGAAGAAATGTTAGGAGTGCTATTACTTGGATCTTGGTGATATCCATAATATCTTTCACAGAAAAAAAATAGGCAATATTCAAATTTGGTTTTGCAGTACTTTCTGTACTGCAAAATAGTACAGAAGAAGTAATAGAAGAAGAATAATCAAATTTGCGTAAACAGGAGTTCAGTACTAGAAAAGGTAAGACTGAAAGAAGCGTTATTTCTGATACAAGTAAAGAAATTTGTCATGGTAAATGAATGTGCTGTTAGATAAAATGAAGCAGTTCACAGGCAGCAATTTGCTGCTGTAGTCTTGATTAGATATGGAAGTGTGGAATTCATATTTTCCTTGCAGGGCTTATGTGATAATACCAGAATTTCATTTCATTTAAAAGAACCTGTAAAATTCTGTAATCAATGGAACTGTGATACACAAAGAAAAAAGTCTCTGCAGAATAGCGATATATTCAAAGAAAGGAGTTAGTGGGTGGTAACTGGTTTCTATCTTCAAAAATTGCTACAACTGTACAAATCAAAAGTGTATCATGAAAGCAAAATTTTAAGTTATAACACTCTTTATTTTTTAAAAAATGATATAAATATTTTGTAAATACTGTTAAGCAACTTCTAATCCAGACACTCTAAATATGATTTATGTATAAATCAAAAATTTGGGAAGCGCTGCCTGAATTGTAAGATGTCAGGAAAGCAAGCTTTTCTCATGACAGCAAAATACAAATCCAATGCGTTTGAGAAAATTTCCTCAGGTCTAAATGTAGTAATGCTGTAGCAAGGTCTTCATTTAGAAGAGCATAAGGAGTTGAATGACAGGGTGCTTAACAATTTTTTTTTTCCTTTGTCTGCTTCTCAGAAGCTTACAACATTATGGTTTGTGGCCATCTAGTGGTGAATCCATTTTGAAGACACTAACCTTGTTCAGAATCGTAATAAACCAGTCCTCTAGCTTTGCTGTACAAAACTGAATTACAACACACTTTTGGAGAAAAAAGAATTCTATAACCTTTTCCTATTCTGCACTAGTAGTGTTTATTATGGGAGGATAACATCTGTGAAGATGACAAAACAATTTTTGATGTTTACTGTTATGTTTTGGCAACCAATTTTAATGTGTGTGGGAGGTTCATTTTATTCTGTAATTTTTTTATGTCTAAGTCCCTAGTAGTAAAGTAATGAATTTATTTCTTAAGCAGACATTTGCAAATTTTATAAATTGGATGTTTCCAAGATACCAAATATTTTCTAAAATATATTTGATTATACATAAATTCTGAAAACGATTCATATTCCTTGTTTTCTGTGACTCATGAGTAATTTGACAAACAGAATGGTGGTTCTCCTACTAAAGTTCTTATTATTCAATTGCCTTGGTAATAATGTTTTTCTAGTATTTTTTTTAAGCAATGTTTTTTAAATGTCATGGGAAAACTCTTCTGGCATAAACAGAAGAAATTAATAGAAGCATCATTAGGAAACAGAGCAGTGCAAGAATTATGCCAAGTCACATCTTGGATGAGATGGGTCAACATGGTTCATGAGACCTGGTGGAGTTTTAACATCTGCTAAGTCCCTAACAATTGAAAAACTGAAATTTTGTTTGTATTAGAGAAATAATTAATAAGCATATTAACAGCAAATGCAAGCATTTGTATTTCTGATTCTCATTAGATAGTAGCATAAATTTGGTGGTTCTCGTAATTGGGATTTTCCCATAACTGGTAAAATGGGTTTTACAATGATTTTGCTTTTATCTTTTGTTTCTTTCATCAAAATGTCATTTTTTCATATCTGACCATTCCAACTAGCAGTCCCTTGAATTTTCACAATGTTGATGTAGACTTCCACTTTATTTTTTAATTGCTGTAGATGTTTCTTCTATTTATTTTGTAGATTGCACCAAGGTGACAGATAAGCATAATACAGTAAAACTTACATATACTCAATATCCAGCATGCCACCATCCATCCATTAACATTGAACATTGCATAAGGATGGTACTGGGTTAATGAATGTAATGGTTTGTTTCATTTTCAGGTATTTGGAGTGGATGACAGCCAGGATTATAATAGGCCTGTTATCAACGAGAACCAGAAAGATTTAGTAAAAGATTGGGCTATAAATTCTGCTACAGTAGTGCTGGAAGAAAAAAGACCACTGAGTACAACTGGATTTCTTGACACAGAGGTAGAATTTAATTTTTGACGGTCTTCTTTTTTCTTCCACTAAAAGAGAGCACTAAGAACTGACCAGTAAGTGTTAAACAGGAAACAAAATCTTGCCTGGAAAATATTAACTCAGATTTATAGGTATTTTATTTCTCTTAGGCCTCTATTGCACTGTCAAAGCTTCTCTGTCAGAGACAGACACATTACATGGCGGATGTGTTTTAAAACTTGGCTACCTTTCTAAGTGCACTAACACCAGTGTATTGGAAATGTAGCAGAAGTTTCCTTGCAACCACATAACTTTGCACAGTACACACTTCATGTTAAGTTCTGCAGCGGAACTGAGGAAAAGCTGATCATGTTTTATAGCCCAAAGCAAGTAACTATATTAAAATTCAGAAATAAGATGTATGCATTAAATACATGTTACAAAGTCAGCTAGGAAAAAAAATGGTGATAATACATTTCAGATTTTTTTCTCTGAAGCCAGAGGACTTTAGATTTTTACATTTGCCATTTAAGTTCTCCAGTGAGGTGCCGCTCATCACAAGTCACTTACATTAGTTCATTCAGATGCAGTATAACTTAATCAGTTGGTGAAAGATTAAACAGAGAAAAATGCCTGACTTTATATATGGCTTAGAATATGCATACAAACTAGATATTGAACATATTTCATATTGAAATCTTGGGGGACATTCTGATATTGTGATGGATAAACTAGCTTGAAATGTGTCTGGAACAGAACAGGATCACAATGGAGCAGAACCAACTGGTAACAGTAATGAAGCACATAACACTTCTACTTCCCTTGGCAAACTGTTTCTGAAGCATGATCCTGTAATTTAGCAAACTTTATAAATAAGCAATTTTTTTTTTAATATAACAAGAGCTTGAAGTATTACTTAATGTTCCTGTCATGCAAATATATTGATTTTAGTATCTACAAATCTCTTTCTTCTAGAGGTATGTTTTATCATGGTTGTATTTTAGCTACTGTGAAGTTTTGAGACATTAAGTATGTCGCTGTGTCTAGGTTAGTACCTTTGGCTAGTTACTCTAAGGTTACAGCTTCAAGGGAAGTATTGCCACACAGCATAGATATATCCTGTGGAAGATTTTTCACCTTGCTTCTTTGCACAAACCTATAACCACATTCTTTCTCTTTTTTTTTATGCCTTTTGCAGCACCCAGCTCTTCCGTGCCTTGTCGTTTCAAGAGTATTGATATTTTTCCACTTAAATAATTCCATAAGCAGCAGAAGAATATGTGATTTATTTTGTGAATATAATTGGGCTTTTCAGGTGTCAGTTTTGCAAATAAAAGGCTTTGTTTTTACAAGACTACTTCTGCAATCATACAGCAGGTTTAAGAAACTTTCTGGCAATGACATTCTAAAACTCATTTTGATTTAGGTTGAAATTACAAGAATTATGCTGTTTTATTACTGTGACTGCTTTGCTGCATTAAAAGGTCTATATAGTGGGAGAGAATAGGTTATTAGCGTAATTTAAAATATAATTTCAAGGCATGATGATAGGGGAAAAAATGAAAATTATTCGGTAAGTCAAGGTGCAAAACTGACACAAGCAACATGGATAAAAGATTGGTGTGAGAAGAGTTGAGGACAGATGAAGGTGGAAGAAAGCTTAATAGAGAAAGTTAAAAGTAGAAGTTGCTTGATAGATGTGTAGAAGTCAAAGAGAAGCTAGTTCAAAAAGTTTGAGGTGTGTTTTATAGGGAAATAATGGGAAAACAATCATGAGGATAACTACTGAGAGAAGATTGTTACATTTAAAGTCTTATTGCCAAAACTTGGACTCAGTTTGTTTTGTCAGCAGGAAAGGAAGAGGCAAATGTGTTTGATTTGTAATGTGGGTCATATTCTCATATACAAACTTTTCTGCTTGTGGAATTGGGAAGGTTTACTGCATTACTGAGCTGCAGATCATAAGTTTATAAACCTTATTGAAGATCTTGGCTAAATAGCCAGGTAACATCAGAGTAGCTCAGTGTTCCAGTTCTGCATCCACTCAGATTGTGGGTGGACCTTATTCCTGCTGTCCATCACAGTTATTCCTTTAGATGATATCACAGAATGAGGTGAATTCAGAACATGATTGGCATAGAAAAAGCAAAGAATAAAAATCTAAGATATTTCTATTCAAGAAGATGGAAAAGATGGCCTGGGAAATTATAAAGCTTTTATTAAAATGGTTTTACAGAATCACAGAATATTTTGTGGTGGAAGACACCTCTGGAGACCATCCAGTCAAACCCTGCTGCCAAGGCAGGTCAGGGTCATCTAGAGTCACTTTGAGGGTTGAAAGCTTATTCTGAATTTAAATATCTTAGCTGTACAGGGTTTGTGAAGTATCATGAATAAAATGCTTGAAAATTAATTTCTTGTTAAAGAAATTCTTAGCTTTTTCTTTATACGACAGTCTTTAATTACTTTGGAGAAGTGTATGTCATAAATAAAATAAAATGCAGACTGGGTGTCTTGACACAGTTGGACTGAACCCAAATGCACTGGTTCTTGCCTTTTCAATGATTACATATAGGCAATGAAAATACTAAATCCATCTATTTAAAATATTTAAATGTTTTTATTTTCTATAAAAATAAAGCTGCCGCTTGCTAAACAAGGTAAGTGTGATTTAAGAACAAAAATTCAGTAAATAGAAAACAAAGAGAATATTATTGTTGTTATTATTTTTTCTGACCATATGAGGTTGGTTAATAAAAATACCGCAGGCACTGGGCTATAGTTATCCATCCAGCTTCCATTTAATTTTCCGTGTTTAGTTGTCTGTGCTAAACACAGTTCTTAAATAATGGTTTCTCAACATTATGTTTGATATGCTTCTGGGTTTTGGTCGGTTTGAAGTTCGTTTGGGTTTTTTAAAATTTTTTTGTAAGACTAAAGCTCAGAAACTTGGTTCTTCATCTTCAGGGTCATCAGTGCCATTGACTACAATGTTCCTTTTGCTGTTTTGAATGCCTGCTTTATGTCTTTCCCACTGAAGATCAGATGAATAATACTACTGACATTATGAATATTTAATAATTTCATTCATGTAAATATTTGCTGTATTGCTTCTTTGAAGTGGAGTATTTAGAGGCTGTATTTTCCTTTTGTTTGTCCTCTCAAATTACTGTAATTTCCTGTCCCTTTTAATTTGAAGTTTGATGCTTAGCTTTTGTTTGAACTTAGATCCTATACTGAAATGTAGGCTGATATATAACCAATATCATAGGGTTGTGAAAAGGCAAATAGGACCTTTGGATACCTGGGAAATATATTATCAGCAGAAAAGGGCGGTGTTATCCCCATGGTGAAACTTCCCCTCTAATAGCACTAGAATTGTTATCATTATTGGTCGAGAAAGTGGATACAAGTCTAGGGAAGGTACAAAGAAGTCTACTCAGATTGTTATAGAAACGGAGATTTACCTAACAACAGATCAATGCTATTCAATTAGTCCCACAGAGTAATAGCCAAGATGGGTGCAATTGCTGGGTTTTCATGTATAAAGAGAGAAAGTGTAACCAAAGGAAAAAAGAACTGTTTAAGATACATGTCAGTGTTGTTCGAGGAATAACTTGAAGACTTTGGCTGTAAATATGTCATGTATGGCAATCTGTAAAAAGATCATCACCCCGGAGGAATATGCTTCTGAAGCAGGTAGCGTGAGGAGGGAAGAACTGCTTTCAAGAAAGCAGTTTATGAAAATATGACATAATATGTTTCTTACAACTTGAACTGACAGGAGTTACATGTCTGAAAAGATTTTTTTTTTTTTTACTAATTTTATTCACCTTGTTGAAGTTTATTTTAAAAACCCTGTTATTCTGCTCTGAAATGCCAAGAACTGGAAATGCTTTCAAGTGTAATGTGTGTGCGCTGTGGATTTTTTCATATGTGGAGCCTGAAGCCCTAAATCTTCAGACTGAATCATAAGTCCACAGAAATCCATTGGTGCATTTCCAAAGATTTATTACTCCTAGTGACTTTGTATGTGCAATAAGCATAAGAGAAGGGAGCTTTAACATGAAGGTAAAAGGCTGGTATCTCATAGGTAGACCCAGCTTTTCTGAAAGACAAGGAAATTCCTTTTGGTATTCAAGAAAAGATTTGAAGGATTGCTTTCTTGAGAGCCTGTAAGATGCAAATTGATAGGATTATAGGAAGAACATTAGGATAACTAAATGTGACTTTTTAGATGTGTGTTTTATAAATCTTACACCTTTGGATGTGCTTAAACTACTATGAAAAGAAGCTGCGTATTTTTGTTGTTGTTTTTGCTTGTATTCACAGAGAGCTGGCAAAACACACATTTACATTCACTGTTATGTAGAAACCATTTTTTGGCAGTGTAATTACATTCAGAGAAAAGTAATTTTATCATGTTGGTTTGCGGCAGTTAATCTGCAAAGTCTTAATATGTTTCTCCATTGTGAATTAGAATTCAGATTTCTGACACATTTGTATCTCTGAAATTGGTTAGGTAGTACAGAATGAACTAGTTGAAATTTTCTGTAGCAAAGATGATTGGGATATCTATTATGTTTGGATTTGGCTATAATTAGTTGTTTTATTAGACAGAAGTTCACTAGTACAGACAGGAAAAGAAAGTTTAGTGATTGGAAAAAAAAATGAGGGTTCAGTAGTCATCAGTTCATAAATGGTGTGTGGTGTAATTACAATTGTTACTGTCACCTCACATTGTCTTCAGAAATGCCCATAAACAGAAACATTGAATTGCCTTCCTTTGCTGTTGTTAGACTTGAATTTTATAACATTTTGATTCTAAAAAATTAATTCTAAATATGGAAATTTGTTTAATAGTTCAGACATATTACCTGCTGCATCTCTGATTTACTACATTCATTATATTCTGGAAGAGATTAATGATGTTGCACACATTTGCATTAATCAGGAGAAATTCAAGATCATAAATTCAAGCTTTTCAAATGTGTGAGTAACTTTTAATTTGAAAGAAGTTGCCATATAATAGGTGACATTGTTCGTCATTCTAATTCTACTAAATAAATTTTATAAAATGTATAGTTTTGTTTCCTGGTCAAAGACTGGAATTGAAGAGTGGTCAAGGCATTAGGCAAAATCAGCGTTTTGAATAGAAGTGTGAAGATTTGAAGATGCAGCAGAGCTGGTTACATTTTTTGGAGATGTAAGCAAGAGAGACTGTAATATATTTGATAAGACAGTAACATTGCACTGTATTTACAAATCAGGTTTTAAAAAAAAGATGCTTTAGTAACACAAGAAGATGATTTAATTCTATGCTTTTCTTACATTTTTAAAATTTTCAAGATTTCAAAAGGCTTGCCATCAAGAAACTTAATTAATTTCCTTTCTGGTTTAGCTGCAAAAAAAATTGTGAAATAGTAATGACATTGACTTCACTGTTACTCAGTAGGATGGTTTAAAACTAATCTTTGCTTCTTATTTTGTTTAGGCCAAACAAATAATCTGAGCTTCCTTTCCTTCCATAATAACTTACCTTACTCTTTCAGTCCTTGAGATAGTCTTTCTGTAGTGAAGTAAATACAATATTTCATCTGGACAAGAGGGTCTTCTAAACCTGTACAATGTCACTTTCTTGTCTTCCTGAAGCACATTTTTAATTTTTTAACACACCCCTAACAGCCCACTTCTTTTCCTGCACTTCTGAGCTGAGGACGGAAATAACCTGATCTTAGAAGTAGCACATGTTCTGATGCATTTTATATAGGTTCTGATGTTTAAAAGTTCGCTGCTATAGGAACTGTTGTTTATTTGGTACTGATTCTGCATCTGTATAGGTTTTGTTTGTTTGTTTCTCATTTTAGAGCTGGGGACTCTAAAATTTGTTGAGGTAAACTATTTTTTTCAACTTCCTCCAGGAAAATAGTGTCTGATGTATCTGTTCAGGAAAAACCTGCAAAGATGGAACGTTTTTTACCAAACAGTTATAATTTTTCTTCTGCTTTTTTTTTCTTTCTTAGGAAGCTTCTGCTAACCCTGGAGGTAAACGTTGGGTATCGCAGTGGGCCAGTTTGGCTGCTAATCACACACGTCATGACCAAGATGACATGAGATTGGAGTCTTCTGTGCCTGCTCCATTGGAAAATGGTATTAAAAACCGTTCTTGTTGTCATCATTTGAAAAAATCTGTGAAAGGGAGAAAAGAATGACGATGTGCTGTACTTGATCAGTTTTTTTACTCCTAATACCTCATTTTCGCATGAAATTCTTCTGTTTCATTGAGCAGTGTACTAGTTTGAAATCAAACCAGTGAGAGATCACAAGTCAGAATTATAATTTAGTAGGGAAAAAAATATTAAAGAAATAAATAAATGCAGTAGTACAAGAACACTGACAAAAGCAGAATACAACCTGACACCCTATGGTGGTTGCAGTCCAAGTAGAGTGGTCCTGTTGAAGCAGTGATCCTGTAGCAAAATGGGTCTGAAGGTGCAGCAGCAGCTCTCGTCCTCTGGGAGTCCAGTAGGTAAGCGCTGCTGTGGTGTTCAGAGTCTCAGCTTATATCCAGGCTGGAGTGCTTGGTTCCTCCCTCTGGGTGCAGCATCTCCCAATGGGATGGTGAGTCATGTGATAAGGCCTGATGGGCCATTAAGAGGAGATAGTCCAGGCGGGAGTTATCTGCGAGTCATGTGATAAGGCACTGATGGGCCATTAACAGAAGATAATCCAGAGTGGGGGAGGCAGAGGGCACTGCCTCACCTGGTTTCAACAGTTCATGATGGTGATAGAATATACTTCAACCCAGGACAAGCAGAAACAGTGTAAAAATAAGCTCAGCAGTAGTGGTTGCTAGTATGGCGGTTGAGTGGCAGTATTACACTGGATGTTACTAAAATAGGAGAGTTTATATACTGTTTAATATAGAGAAACTTTCACTTGAATACAGTTTGGGTTGGTTTGTATAGTATGTTTCTTTCATTATGTCTTTATTGGTCTAAATTGGACTTCAGTGGAATGATTATTAAAGAATCCAACCTGAGAGACTTCAGTTGAAACATAACATCCTTCCTTATCTTGGAAATACAGAAGAACTTTTATATTTCTTGAAAAACCCTGAAACCTTCTCCTTAGCAATGAGCAAGTTTATCTCCCTTTCTTGTCAGTGCCAGATGTTCAGGCTATGTCTCTTCATAGTTTATTATTCACATTTCTGATTTTTAAATTGTTTATTCTTTAAGATCTGCACTCTGGACTATAAATGAGTTACTTACCTTACTTCTTTTCTGCTTTTTTCTTTCTACCAATTTCACTTAAGAGGTTGTGAGGGAGAAGTTCTACCAAGAAGTTTTGCTTTTGATGTTGCATAATGCAAACTTCTTTAGAAATCTTAGTATTTAAACTTCACATAACACATATAGACCCAAATAGGATGCTGAACAACTGCCTTTTTTTTTTACTAAAGGCTGTTTGAAATTCACCAAGAAACAAGTTAGTTACATGCTTAATTATCTATAAAATATTTGATCTGGTAGGCATGTCTGAAAGAAGTCAATCTTCACAGATGGCAATCATATTGATTTTCATTAAACCTTCAATTTGTTTCATAATTTTCAAGGAAAAAACCAATCCTGGAATTAAAAAACATTGCTTAGATTTCGGAGAGAGTCTTCTCAAATCAGTGTCTTAATATAGATTGTAGAAAAAAAAAGCTGTGAGTCCTTTTGCATTCTTCATCAAAGGTGGAACACTGCAAAGAGAAAAGATAGATTGAAGAGCTTGGATAGAAAGTAGCAGGTATGCATACAGCATGATTGTTGATAGTCAATTAATTGCTTGGAGGATTCTTGCAGAGAGAAACCCTCTACTCCAGTTCATGTTCCTGGAGCAACCAATGTTGGTGGCAAGCCATGACAGGAAAATCCCAACAGGGTATGCAGAACAGTCGTTTATAGATCTCTCCTGGCAAAAAGGAAATTCACAGATGTGTGTTACTAAGTGTGTCACATTATATTGTAACAGCTGACAAATGAACTGCAAAATGATTTTTTTTATCCAAATATTCAAAGGCAGAGCAATTCATAAAGCAATTTATATCACCTTTGAGTAATAAACGCTTGTTTCTGACAGCACAACTGCTGTGTTTGTTAAATGAGCAAGGAGGGCACAGTCATCATTGCTGTGGAAAAATAAAGTTTGGTTTCTAAAACAGTTATTCCTTGCAACAGCCCATGGGATGCCCATGCTTTTCTGCCTAAGGAGCATTCCATGTGCACTAAGAATTCAATGAAAGTGCTTTAGCAGTAGTACTGCATTCTTTTGATGCTTTGTATGCATTTTCTATACATTTTTATACTACAGTGTCTTGTTTGGGATAAAAACATTATTTTTGCTTTCTCAGCCATAGTAAGTTCTTTGTTCATGAGTGGGGCTTTTCAATATTGCTGAAAAGTGTCTCCCAGTGCTGCAGGTTCTTGCCTGAGTGAGAGAAGGACTCACAGGGAGAACCTGTAGTCTGTCCATGAGACAGACCTTGAGCTGTGGAACAGAAATGCAGGGAGGAAGAAGGAGGATCTTACTCTTTTTGGTAGTTTTGAAATCTGGTCATAAAGGTGTTTAGGAATGTAAGACTTACTTTCCACTTCCTGTTGTAATGGTGTGCTGATTGATATAACAGTGATTTCTTACCTATTTTAACCTACAGTGACGTTATAAAAACTTTGTATATGTGATCCAGCCAGCTAAGAGTTCATTAAATGTTTTCAACCTCTACATGTCTAAATATAATTGATCTTGCCATAGAACAGCAGGATGGACTGATGACTTTTTCAGTTCTGTTTTATATTGTATTAACCCTGCGCAGTCTTAAACATTTAATTTTTCTAGTTGCCTTGCTGTTGAATGTCTTCTCAATATTTTTTTCTCTTTCATTTTTAGACACAGATGTCAGCGAGTCTGGTATTTCTGTTAGAAGTGCTGGTTCAGCTGCTTCTATGACTAGCCAAGGTGAGCGAAAGAGGAGGACACTTCCACAGCTTCCCATAGAGGAGAAAGTGAATGAAAACTTAAAAACAAAACCTGTATCTCATCAGAGGTCAGAAATAGGTGAGAAGCAAGACACTGAACTTCAGGAGAAAGAAACTCCAGTTCGTACCTCCGATGCTAAGTCAAGCAGAACGATGAATGGTCTTTCACCCAAAGCTACTGGGGACAAAGTTTTTTCTTTTCCCAGCTCTTCTAGTAAAGAGAGAGGTGAAACTGGCAGAGAAACTTCTGTTGTGAAACAAGCTTTAGCAAAAATTCAACAACAAGAAAGAAAGGAACAAGGACACTGGACATCCTCAAAATTATCCTCTACAAAATCTGCTGCAAACCAGGTTGAGAAAGGTAGGGAGGAGATTGTTATGTCACCCAAAACTCTGGATAATCAAGACACTGCTCATGGACATGTTACCGATAAAGCAGAAATTAAGTTGGTGCAGACTGAGGGAAAAAGAAGAAAAAATGAGGAAATCATTAGAGGACAAAGTCCTAAAGTACTTGGAGGAGAAAAGAAGGAATCTTCAAAACCATTAGTGAGGCAAGGTAGCTTTACTATAGATAAGCCTAGCACAAATATACCTATAGAACTTATCCCTCACATTAATAAGCAAAGTGGTTCTGCTGCCCCTTTAGTATCTGCAAGCAGGTTACGTGACAGAAGTGATTCGATGGACACTGATTCCAGTATAGATACAACACTCATTTTAAAAGACACAGAAGCTGTAATGGCTTTCCTTGAAGCTAAATTGCGTGAAGAAAATAAAACGGATGAAGGTCCTGACACTCCTAGTTATAACAGAGATAATTCCATATCACCAGAGTCAGATGTCGATACAGCCAGCACAATCAGTCTTGTTACTGGTGACACTGAAAGAAAATCCACACAGAAGCGGAAGAGCTTTACAACCTTATATAAAGATAGATGTTCCACTGGTTCCCCTTCAAAAGATGTTTTAAAATCTTCTACAAGTGCCAGAGAAAAGATGGAAAAGAAAACTAAGAGTCGATCTTCAGATGGTGGGTCTAGAGCTGACACTCGCAAAACTGTGCAGTCCAGTGGAAGGATGAGACAGCCGTCAGTAGATTTAACAGATGATGACCAAACATCCAGTGTACCTCATTCTGCCATTTCTGATATCCTATCATCTGACCAGGAAAACTACTCTGGAAAATCACATGGAAGAGTTCCTTTTGCCTCAGCAGATGAACTTTTACACTCCAAGATGGAAGGAAAGTCAGCTAAATCAAAATCCTCTCCTGTTGGACTTGGGCAATCTAGTAAATCTACCACTCTTCCAAGACCTCGTCCCACAAGGACTTCTCTCTTGCGCAGAGCACGCCTTGGTGAAGTCTCAGATAGCGAGCTTGCTGATGCCGATAAGGCTTCAGTAGCTTCCGAAGTGTCCACTACAAGTTCCACGTCAAAACCTCCATCAGGGAGGAGAAATATTTCCAGAATAGACTTACTCGCTCAACCTCGCAGAACTCGACTTGGCTCTTTATCAGCTCGTAGTGATTCTGAAGCAACAATAACCAGAAGCACTGCCTCATCTCGAACCCCAGAAGCAATTATCAGGAGCGGTTCAAGGTTGCTCTCAGGAGGAGATAGCGCTAAAGCTTCTGCTAGAACTCGAGCCAATAGCATTTCTCGACTTTCGGATTCAAAATCCAAATCCTTGGCTTCGGCTCATAATTCTCCCTCAGGTATGTGAGATTATTTGAAATAATTTTTTACAGTAATAGATGTTTTTAACATGTGAATTTTAAAAAATTGTTTAAGGAAGTGTTCTTATGCAACTGTTGAGTTTTAGTTGATGCAGTTTTTTTCTTTGGAAAAATAAGTGTTTTCCAAAGTTACTCCTCTTTGGAGTAAGAGGTTTCCATGGCAAGTCATGTGGAGGTTTCTCACTTAAAATCATAAGGACAAGAAATTGTAATCCTTTAACTCTTTGGATATGTTTTCATCTTGAAACCAGTAAAAGAGCTGCATTGGGATGGTCAGATATGTCAGCAATCATTTGTTTTAGTGCAAAAACAGAGCAAAGATCTCTTTGCTCAAGTCATGATTATAGAATTTCAGGAGGTCAGCAACACTATTTACTACATAGAAGATAAAATATTTATTTATAAGGTAGGCTTGTAAGTAGGCAGAGATTTTTTTGATAAGAATGACAACATTGAAGTAATGAATTGAAAAACTATATACTACATAACTAAATATCATAATGTAATTTCTATTAAAGGCTTTGTCTTATCTTGGATTATTTCCCATTCTCTGTTCCAAATCATGTGAATTTATGATTTCATCAGGATTTCCAAATCATGTTGATCTTCTCTGGTGTGGTGGTTACTCTGCCTTGTCTTATGTATGGAAGGGAAAATCCATACAATGCAAAATACAAATTTTAATCTACTATTCTGTTAGAAGTTAACATAAAATTCTTAGTGAAAGCAGTATAAAAGATGGTAGGTTTTTTCAACAGCAATATTAAACCTATCAAAATAAAATTGGTAATTATAAAAAAGTGAACCCTCATGTGGATTGAGTATCTAAAATGAATGTTTGCTTGCTTTTAGAATTGTCATGCTACCAGCTTTGCCATGTTTGCAGTCAATCCACAGTCTATGAATAAAGTTAATAGGGTAGCTTCCAGTGTTGCAGCACATTGAAATTTTGCTACATGCTATTCAGACTTGATATAAGCAACTGTGATACTTAATTTCCCAGCCTCCTGCTGTCTTGTTGCTTGTATATCATAAGTGGACCGTGTCAGGATTCTTAGCATTGTGTATTCCCCAGGTAGTTACTTTTGGCTGTGTCATGTATTAGCTGAATAGAAATTTCTGCTGAGATACAAATGAGGTGTTTGCTGAACTATAAAGTTGAATTCTTTTGATAGTATGACAGGTTCCTACAAAGGTACTCAAAATAGGTGACACATCCAATAAAAATTCAGTCATTTTTGGTAAGATATAATTGGAAAAGTAGCATGCTTTCAGTTTTAATCAAAATTTTGAACTGACGATGCAGCCTGAAAGGTGGCAACTCTAGGTTAAGGAAGTGTCAGTTAGGACTTCTATATGTTTATTTTGATAATGAATACTAGTTCACATTATGATATTGCTGATTTTTGAAAAGGTAAAGCCCAGATGTTGTTTGTCACTTCACTGCTTTTGTTTTTCACAAAACTCTATATGAATTTTGAGGGTTTTGTCCATGTGAAGTATTGCAGGCTTCCTAAACTTTTTCCAGGTTGCTGCATTGAAGTGGCTTGCTGCTTCCATTAAGGGGAGTGAGTGTATCTTTCTCTTCCCACTCTATTAGTCTATCACGATTGTCTTTGCTAAATGTTCATTTACCTGTGTCACACAGTCAAAGTTTACTGTAGCTTGTATGAAATATTGTGTTTTTAAGAGAGAAAAGATGCCCTCTTCTCATGGGCACCTCAACATAATTATCTAGGTAATTCAAAAAAACCATTGCTAGAAAAATCTACAGTAGTAATAGCTTCTGTCATATAAAGCTTTATCAGTTAATTCATATCAAGGGAGAAGCCAATCAGTGTAAAGACTAAATTCTGAAAGCAACTAATAAAGTAGTCAGAGAATTTTAGAACAAAATCATTGCTAAATAAACCAATCAAGTCTTATTATTATATAAGTAAAAAGTATTATTACTGTTTGTTTAGGATTTAGAGTTCTGAATTTTGTCTGTATCAGTAACATTACTGTGTAATTTTTTTACTGGTTTATTTGGAGTAGATACTTTATGAAAATGTGAATTTGTTTGAAAGTGGTGTAATCTTCTAGTGTACATAGGAGTATATATATACATGCATCTCCTATTACATAAAGGCCACTTTTAATTCCTCAATTTAATTTTGTTTCTAGAAAAGTCAACAATTCAATTAATTTTAGCACTTTTGGAAAGTACTAATGAAGTACTTGACAAAAATTTCTGAACTGTTTGAATATGTTGTACTTCAGGCACATTTAATCAAGGCATAATGGGAATGGATTTTCTTTTCTCCCTGGACACAGAAAGACTGGAAAGTGAATGATTATTACCATAGGGTTTGGAGTTTTGTTTCCTTTACCAGAAGACTAGCTGCTCTCAAAATGTTAAATATGTTCCATGGGTTATCTCATCAGAGGTCAGTTAACATTACCACATTGTAGATCATTAAACATTAGTGATCACTAAAGCCTCTTAAATCCAGCGTACAAAGAGAAAGTTATTTCTTCAATTCCGAAATCAATGTTCAGAAGTACATACCTGTAAAAAGAGAGTAAGAATAAGATGTAGTTTCTGGATTTTTTTTATTGTCTTGTATTTCATGTGGATGAATTGCAACATAATAGGATTCAAATTGTCAGAGTTAGCACCAAGTCTGTAATTTCAAGAACCATTTTTTATCCGTGATGCAGTGAAGTTTTGCTTACTTTTATATGAAAGGGTAAGCAGATAAATGGAACATCTTGGATGAGAATTGTCAGCATTCAAGTCATTACCAGAGTGTTTCTGGGTAGGAGGCTTAATAACTGACAACACTGTGAAGCAGAATTAGTAACTTTATAGCATAAGCAGTGAAAGGTCTGATCAAGGCACTGCATCATCAAACAGTAGAGTGTGATCAATAAAAACAGAGGGGACCAAAGACCTATTTTCACCATGAAGGAAAATTGAAGAAGCTGTTACAGAAGGAGCTGTATATTGGGAAAACAAACGGCAGGATCAGACCTAGCACAGAAGTGCTAAACTGAAACTGTAAAATTAAGCATTGAGTCAAAACAGAGAGACCTTGAGCAGCTAGTTGTGTTTGGCAGCTGGCTGGCTTGCTGACCTAGCTGTCATTGCAAATAGGTGGCAGAGAGGTTGATCAAAGCTGTTGAGGTAACTGTGGGGGAAAAGAAATTGATAGCGGAGAAAAAACAGCCCTTACTAGGTACATTTTAGTAGTAGGATCTTGCAAATGGATGCACCTTGAGAGAGCAATGCATCAATGAGAGTAGAATATTTTTTATAAGGAATATATTCAATAAAATTTATTCTCAGATCTTTAAAGTGAGAGTGTGTTGTCCAAACCACTGAACTTGCCAGCTTAATGTGTTGTCAGGACATTATACTTCTCACAAAGTAGTCACTAAATTAGGTTTGAATGCAGATTATTTTAGATAGGGTTTTCGAGGATTTTCTAGTTATTGCTACCAATATATACAATCTTTGGTGTCTGAGATAAGCAACTGCAAAACAGCTTTCAGAAATCTACATAAACTACAATGACATTTTGGGCCTGCATAATTTAAAGACAGTATTAAAAGCATCTATGTGCAGATGTATAACTGCCTTACTGGGAAACATGCTTGGATATTATTGCTTGTTGTGAATCATACAACTTTCAGATTTTTACCGCTAGGCCTACAATTACCTTTTCCTCATATTAATGAGAAACACATGGATAATATGTAATCCTCCAACATTTTAAGGCCTTAAAATTCAAGGGTCTTAAAAATAGGGTTTTTATAATACCACATGAACAATTGTTATTGATGTCATTTCAGTTAGTATCTCTGAAATGTTTAAGCCTTTACAAAATTCAGTATTTTTGATTGAATGTATAATCTTTTCCTAAAAACTGTGGGTGGAAAAGAGGACATAAAACTAATCTCATCAATATATTTTATTTAAGCAAATGCTTCTAATCTGAATGTTTTAAAACGAATTAACATGATAAAACACTATTTTGTACACAGAGAAATCCAAGCTTCTCCCAGACCCAGACCCTGATGTTGAAACTTACAGTGGTAGAGTACTAGAAATCAAATCTGTTTCTGATATTTCACTTTTCATTCAGTTTTTAGTTTTTAAATATATTATTACATATGCTCATTGTACAGTGCTGAGTTGCTGAACTAGCTCACTGGAGAGATTTTAAGATAAATTTTATAATTATTTTGAAGAATATAATTTGAACTGGGACAAAGAATTTAAACAAAAATGGATGATAAAATGTGGGCCCAACTCATAAAGATCTTTGGACTTTGATCACACATTGCTTGCATGCTGTTGGTGGGAAAATGTACTTTTTCTGCTCATGTTTTACTTCCCTAAGATCAAACAACTTTGAAGCCTCCAAAAAGAGATCAGAAAGTAATTGGAGACACATTGTTACTTTCTTCAATAAAGTTAGAAAATTTTTTAAAAAGTAGAACTGGACATAATTTGAAACCCACATTTAACAGTGAAAAAAATTACACAGCAATTCTCAGCAATTGAAAATTCATTTATATGAGGGAAGGGATGTAAGCTTATACACCAGTGTCATATTCTACATACCGTAATCTTTGTGTTACACAATAATTACTTTCATTATTTGTTACTTAAATTCATATTGGTGTAGACTTCATTTGTAATGTTGTTTTTTTTAATGTATCAGGAGAAATCATTATTAAGTCTTGCATTTTTTAATATTAAAAACAATTTACATCATGCAATTCTGATATTTTTCAATTACCAAGAGGCGGTCGTGCCTTTTTTAATTTTCTGCAGTACTTGCAGAGCCTCATGAATGTAGTGAGTTTGGTGTATTAAATCCCTTGCGAGAATTTAGCAGGTTGTGCTCGTGGGGATTTCTTTACACTTGATGGTATCTCTTCCTGCTGGGAATGTTTGAGGACAGCACATCTGAAATCCGTTTTCCGGACTTCAGTAATTCATAAAAGGACAAGAACCTCCTACTTAGTTTCAGTTCTCCTATACTTCAGGCTGTCCTCAGCAACATGGCTATGTAATGCTTTACGTGCTGCGTGTCAGAATGTGTGCTTTTTTCTCTGAGGATGCTTTTCTTATGGATGTGCTGCAGATTTTTATAATACAATATTAATTTTACCTATTCTTTTTCTGTACTAAACATTTAATCTTAGAATCATTAACACTGGAAAAGACCTACCTATCATCTAGGAGTTTTATGCTTTTCTTATGTAAGCATGCATTCGAGGCTCGGTGCCAGCTCCATCCTTCCTTCATATCTCTTCATTTTTTTTTGTGAATCACATAAACCTTGAATGAAATTTGGGAAAAAATCTGCAGAAAAAGTGCAATCTGACTATATACTTAAACGTTAATGAATTGGGCCCTTGTTTTTGTAATACTTTGTTTGAGCTCATATACAATCACTGGCTTTTACATCTTACTTCACTCATCACTATACAAAGAGCATTAGTTTTATGTTTTTATTAATCAATATTTTTTATTTAACACAAATTCTGTAGCTTTCTTTTAAAGATGTAGTAAATAAATCTTTTGTGAGGTACCTGGGGATGGATAATGAATAGCTGTATATTTTTGTGATGTTTCTGAAATAATGCTGTTTTTTCTTATTAAAGATGCCATAATAATTCTTTTTTAATAATTAAACTAATTTAGTAAGTGCAAGATGGAGGCGCTTTCCTACAGATTATGCTTCCACCTCAGAAGATGAATTCGGATCAAACCGTAATTCCCCTAAACATACCCGTCTACGTACCTCTCCAGCCCTGAAAACCACGCGACTGCAGAGCGCTGGGACAGCAGCTCAAAGCAGCAACACATTCAAGCACAGGATAAAGGAGCAGGAAGACTACATTCGTGACTGGACTGCCCACCGGGAAGAGATAGCAAGGTTGGTTTGAAGGGGATGCCTCTGAAATAACAGAGCATTGTGCCCAGCCACTTGTACAGGTGCACAGAGAGTACAAAGAGAGCTAATGGATTTTCTGTATCACTGCTTACTGCTTTCATTCGCTAACTGAATGGGTCACTTAAAATTCTTCCTGTGAGAGACTGGCAGACAGAACACTCACATTACCAGCGCATCTCCTTTTAGTGGAAAATGATAGTAACTTCTGATTTATGATAGCCAAATCCCAGAAGATGGACTTTCAGTTGCATTATTGTGACTGGCAGAGGTACTTTTTGTATTTCCTGAGGCTGAAGTATATGCGATTTTGTAGTACCTTTACATACTGAGATAAAATTTCAGCTCAATCACAGGTGACAGAGGGATAAAAAAGTGAGTTTTGGAATGTGAGGGACCATGTTCTCATTTTATTTTAGATTTATCTAGACATTATTTCCTGTTAGGTACTTTCTGATTTAAAATGTGTGTATTCACCAAAAAGTAATTTTCTTTGGTTGCAAGTCCCTGAGATTAGTATATCAATACCTCTGTTATTGCTGGTGCCACTCTGCTTCAAGTGAGCCAAGGAAAAGCACACTCTGGTAACCAATTATTCCCACATCATGCAACACCCAGGCAGTGAAGACTTCAGAGAGCCTACACAAGCATGTGAAAGTTATTTAATACTTAGATGTCAGGTTCCAAAGATTTTCAGGTTCCGAAGACTTTCACCAAACTTAATTTGGAAGCCTAAACAAGAAATATGTTTTTATTTTAAGATTAATCTTAATAGTGTGGAGTATTTTCTAAATCTTAGCACCGTGGAAGTGTTTTGCTAGTGTGATTAATTATTTTTTTGTTTCCTGATCTTGGTAATATTTTTCAACATTTGTTTTTCTAGTGTGATCTGGGCAAAGGGAAGATGTAGAGGCCTGAGAAGCACAGACTTACCTAAGGGAGTCTCATAGTATCTGGATAAATAATGAAATAAACCTTTTCAATATCATCTTCCTAGAACATCTCTTTCTTTTCAGAAGTCAAAAGTTAGAGATGGCTATAGAAGGGACTGTGTTATATATGGGAAAAAATGATAGCCATAGCATATTAGTTTCTCCTGATAAATAGTACTGCTCAACCTCTACTTCAGTGAAACTTCCTGGTATGTTTTGCTCATCTAGGAGAGAATGACACTGGAAATAGTTGGTGATTCAGTCTAAACTCATTTGATGGTTAGGCTTGCACGTTTTTCTCTTCCCTTGGGATTCTTAACCTTTTCTGCATTGATATATTGGCTTTAAAATTTGTTTTAAAGGCTGTGTACTTGCCCTCTGTCTTCAGAAGTGGAAGTGCTGAGAGACTCAAATCAGTATTGCCAGATTTTTGGGTTTATGTAGAAATTTCACACAACCTGCATTAAATGAACTTATTTAAGAGAAATAGAAAAAACTAGCATTCAGCATCTGAGAAATTCCAGGTTACTGTCATCTATTGTCACTGCTTCCAATACCAGTCGCTTTGGTTAGCCTCTGCTGAGAGCCCTTGCTGTAGGTCACTAGTTCACCCTTTCTGTGTCTGCATATCTTTGTACTGATTCACATTATTGCTACCCTGGCTTTATTTTTAACTTCTGTCCTCTGTTAGATACTTTTTGTCTCTGCTCCCATTGCCTTGCTAACCATAGGCTTTATTATTGTCCACCCTGGGTTTTTTTCCATCCCAGCCATCAGTCCAGTCTCTATGATCAAGGTCATTTCAACTCTATTCAGCTTTTTTAAAAAATAAATGGATGCTTATATGCTCTCATTGAAATCAGTTTATTTATTTTTGTTGTTATTGTTATTGAATAACTTACTAGGCAGGTGTAAGGATAAGCCTTTCATAAAATAGATGTGTAGCAGAAAGTAGTGTAGAAACTGTATGGCAAACATTTCATTGCATCCATGTTACCATCATACTGTCTTTTAACTGGTCCTCTGTGACTGACCCAGTTTGCACTTTTCACAAACTTCACAATTTACAGATGTTAATAAAATTGAAAAATTTGAAAGAGATGTTTAGAAAAACTTACTGGAATAATTAAGCTCGATTTAAAGCCACTTGACATGGAGGGAATTTACACCCTCAGAATAACAGGAGCTTCATGTATATTTTATTTAAGGATGTTAAAGTATTATTACAAAATCCACTGACTCAGTATAGAAGTGTAACATGGAACACTAAGCATAAAAATGTTTTTTGAAATCCAGTAGTTCAGCACTGTAACAGGTATCTTAGAAGTATTCCTATTTCATTGTGGTTTTTTCTTACATTGGGGATTCTTGTACTACAGATAAATAAAAACTAAAGTTCTAGGCTTTTGGAAAAGGTGGTCATGCTCTCTCCATTCCAAGCCCTGTGTTCTCAGCTTTTCCTATGTGTTGGAAGCTGAGTCTGTTCCTTATGTAGCTGTGTAGCTGCCTGAATCTAAAGCAGCATTTCCTGGAGTAGATTGAGGGGTTTAGGGAATTTGAGGTTTATTCGTTTTGCATCTGTAAATGGATTTGCCTTGTGTGATTGCCAGGTGGGATGCAGGAAGCAGTAGAGATCTCCAAGGCATATCTACAGCTGCAGCAGAGTAAATAGTGTACACCTAAAGCCTAAGTCCCTTGTCCCTGATTACACAGAACATACTCCTTAAGCAATATGTTCTGTTTCTGAAAGTTAATGTAGAATTACTTGAAAACTTCATTTATGAAAAGTCAGGCTCAACTCGCAGCTGGTTTCTTATTTTCTTTTTCACAATGCTTCTTGTTTAGTGCTCTATATTGTTTCTGTGCAGAAATGTAACTGAGTACTGGACTGTAGCTTACTGTCACATTTAAAATAATTCCAGATTCTGTTCACATGTCTGGGGTGATTATCTACCAAGTTGCTTGCCATCAATATTAGGGTTGTTTATTCTGATACTTCCAGGATTCATTTTAATTCATTTTTATGTAGAGATCTGACACTTGTAATTTTGATTTCTTGGTAAGAACTCAGAGGAAGTGGTTGTGTCGTGTTGAAGCATTGCTGATTTCTGTGAAGAGTTAAGTCTTAGTTAATCGATGCTGCTTTTGATTATAGTGTTTAATGACATTTGTCTTCTGGAAAATTTGCTGATAATTGAAATCTTCTGGTTTTATTTTCTTCACAACTACTCATTAAATACCAGAATTTGTCCCAGCAAATCAAATGTGAATAGTAGCAACTTCTCTATTTAAGGAAAAAGTTAGATGATTATATGAAACAAAGAAAGTAGCTGTTTTAGTAGCTCTACTACTAGGAATATTGGATTTTTAATGGCATGTACATATAAGAACATGAAAGATAAATTAAATTGACCCAAAAGCTATAATAATTAAGTTAAAATAACTAATGGAGTAATAGGCACTTAACATATTTTAATTTATTTAAATGAGCAATTGCCTTATCTTATACTTTACTGTTCCAGTCTTTAAAATCAGAAATATGGTCTTGAGTGGTCACAGGTAATTGCCACATACTTGTTTACAGCTGTATTTCAATTATATGTGTATCTAAGCAGCACAAAGTTGCACTTCATTGCGGATCGCTCATGGTTACTCACAAAATCCAGTGTTGGAATTTGTCTAAGAAATTTCTCTAGTTTGCCTTTCTAGTTGAAATTCTGTTAACTTAGTCTTAAGCTATCTCTAGGCCAGTAGTGTCCATTCTTTTTGACTTGAAGACAAAGTGACAATAAAGAGCAGAAGGAAGCTCACCTTGAACAGTCATTCTCTGTGGAGCCCCGGGGTGTGTCACTGTCTGTGGCTGTGCACCTCCTCCCGCCTGAGTGGCGGTGTTGGCTTCTGCGCCTTCAGTGCCGTCAGGCACAAGTGTGAAGGGATCACTTGGCAGTCTGCTCTTCGCAGCTCTGTGATCCAGGCTGCACATTCAGGGTGCCAGAGTTAGTAAGGGCTTTTAGCTTTCGCTTTATGGGGCCTTTTCGTCTTGTTCCCTCCTCCTTTTGGGGTGTCCTGGGGAGGAGTAGCACAAGCAGAGCTAGCCAGGTTTCCTCCCTGTGCCGAGCAGAATACAGAGCAAAGCTGTTTTTTTGGTGCCGTGAATCAGAAGAAAGTAAAAGGAATTTTTGGCTGAGAATTCAGCTGTATTTTTGTAATGCTATCATATCCAGATTTTTAAAGGTATGTTCTGTTTTTCCCACTGAAAAACTTGTCTTGATTAAATTTGAGGATATAGGGAATTTCAGACATGTAGGCAGCTTGATCTGAGCAAGCTGCAGGGCTGCTAGAAAATCAGAGGTCCTGAAAACATTTTTTTCAAATAGGCAAACTAAGGTATAAATTAAATGCTTTCTGAACATTTCTGATTACTGCCATGTTACACAGCTCATCTGTGCAGTATTTTCAGCATATTTCCTATGCATCCTCTGTGTTGGAGATATTGCATATTGCATGCATCTGTCTGAATCTTAGGAAGAAAACCAGGATATTCTGTCTTTTCAAATTGCCTTCCACCTTCTTCCTCTAGAAAGGCATGCTATTAAAAGCTTCAGTCAGAATTTGCTTTAATGGTTCTACAAATAATCTTTCCGTTTAGAAAGGCATGCATGTTTTCATAGCACGGTTATCAGGAAGTAGAACTTAGAGCCTCAAAGGCTGCAGACTGGGCTCTACAGGCCCAAAAGTGTTTGTAGGGGAGAATGTAACACTCTCTTTATTACTAGGATCAGTCAAGATCTGGCTCTCATCGCACGGGAAATCAACGATGTAGCAGGAGAGATAGATTCAGTGACTTCATCAGGCACTGCCCCCAGTACCACAGTAAGCACTGCTGCCACCACCCCTGGCTCTGCCATAGACACTAGAGAAGAGGTAGGAGATCTTCATGGAGAAATGCATAAGGTTCTTCCTTTTCTTTATTTCTTTTGCTTTTAGCATTTTGCATAGCCTTTTTAGTTACTTCCACTCAACCCGTATGCATGATCTCTACATTGGTTTTTTGATTTGAAGTTCCTTTACATTTCAACAAACAACCCAGAAGTTATTTTGTGAACACAGCTTGTCAAAAGGCTGCCATACTGTCTGTCTCTTTTTTTCCACGAAACATAGGACAAGATAGTTATTTGTTTCTTGCTTGTCTGTAGCCTTAGATACTGTTGGATGGTATCTAAGTGCATTTAAAGACACTAGTGTGTATGCACAACTATATATAAATGTATTCATTTATTTCTTTGCATAGCTATTAAATACAAAGAAGTCCCTCTTTTCACAGGTGACATAAATCTTTCATCTTCTGAACACTGAAATACTTAGGTACCATCAGTTAACTTTAGATTTTCTTTCTTAATAACATTGTCAAACACTGCCTTGAAATAAGTTTGCTTTATGCTTCTAATAATTCTTATTTTCTTTGCCTACCTCTGGTGTGCTGTTCTATGAATATATTGACTAACGTGTTCTAGTAAACATCACAGGTCTAATGCTGGTAAACATGTTAATCTGAATTTAAATCATCACTTTCTACCATATTACAATTCACCGTAATAATGTGTTGTAAATGTTTAATGCATTTTTTCCTTCATAGTATTCCTTTCAAAATGTGTTTTATTCATTTTTGTGTGCATAAATTTTGGTTAATACACTAGTTACTGTGGTTAGTTTAATACTGTCTTTTTCTGTGGAAAAAAAGATATAAACAGCAGTGAGAAATCTGTGAGTTGGGTACTCAGAAAAATTATAAATGCACTCACATAGATTTTGGTTTTAAATTTCATGGACTGTGGGTAAACTTTAAGGAGGTAAAACTCTTTTTCTCAGATTCAGTTAGAACAGTCCAATTTTTTTATTATTTAATAACTATTTTCTTCAAAAAATACAGTGCATTGTGTACATACTGCAGGTGGCAGTATCTCCTTTAGGTAGTGTAGGTCTGTCTGTAACACTATGACTAATTTGGAAAAACACCCTAAATTTCAGAGTCTTCTTAATTCCACAGATATTCAATTAATCAAAGGAATAAATTATTCAGTACCAAAATTTTAGTGGGGTAGTCTAAATTTTCCATGTATGAGTGGTATTTAAAAAAATCCCCAATGTTCATTTGTACAAGATATTCTTACATAAGAGATGCATCATTCTATAATATAGAAGATAAGAGAATGATTTTGATTTGATAGGCATCTTATAAACTGTTTCAGGAGAAAAAACCCCAGTAATCTGATTTTTGGATGTATCCAGTAGATTTCATGAACTTCATTTTTCTTTTATCCTGCAGTTGGTGGACCGAGTATTTGATGAAAGTCTCAATTTTAGAAAAATCCCTCCAATAGTGCATGCGAAACCCCCGGAAGGGAATGGTCGGGCTAGTGATGCCAGACCTCAGCTGACAGAGGCCCTCGATCCCCCAACAATTACCCGCAGAAGGACTTGGAGCAGAGATGAAGTGAGCACACAACAGGATTCTCTCTAAGAATGTCTCAATTTTAAGCTTTTACAATTATCTCCCCAGTTAATATTCTAGACATTATCCTGTCTCTCCTACCTCTAGCAGGTGGCATTAATATTGGAAAAAATTATATATTATTTTATTGGCAAAATGTTCAAATATCATTGTATATGATACTAATTAAAACATAAGTAAGATTTTTTTTATAGTTAAAGATACCAAAATATATGGAATTGTAACTATTAAACTAATAATATACTTTTTTATTAAAAACTTTTTGCAGGTTATGGGGGACAGTTTGCTGTTGTCCTCAGTCTTCCAGTTTTCTCGCAAGATAAGACAATCCATAGACAAAACAGCTGGCAAAATCAGGTAGGTTTTTAAAAATTACTATTATTGCTGAAAATGTCTGTTCCTATCAACATTCCCAGCAGTAAAAAAGATATGTATAATAGACACAGAACAAATGTAGGTAATAGAAACTCGTCTTTTAAAAAAGCACTGTTACCTAGGGCTTTTATAGAATTCAGAAAGATTTGGAATGAATACTTTTTCCATTATTCCTTCTGTTTATTTAACTTTATATGAAGAGGAATATCAGGAAGGTTTACGTGGACAGAACAACATCCATCATACTTCCAGCAGAGGAGCTGTTCTAACATATGTAAATGCTGTGCAAAATCTACACAACCTCTGTGCAAGTCTTGTAAAACTCGATTTTTTAAAAGATAAGATTCAAATGTTGCTGAGCTGTAAAACTGGACCCTGTATGTTTGCCAAGTTGTTGTAGGGATTTTGCATTTTAGGAAGAAAAAACAAATTGGACAGAGGAGATCAGTTTCAGTAAATCCTTCTCAAAAACAATTTGCTCTGGAGACAGTGTGGTCACTATTGACTTCTGAAACAGAAGATGTAGCTACCTGCCATTTTAAATTGAAAATTCCTGCTTAAATAGTTTGATTCCTTCATAAGATGTCATAGTACCTAAGAGAAATTTTAGACATTTCAAAAATGGTAACATGTTGCTCTACTTATAGTTCCATTTGACTTGAATATGTGAGTGTACAACAAGTTGGTGACCACTTTGATTGATAAAAGAAAATTCTCGATACAAAGCTCAGGATTGTATATTTTATATGTTCTTCTTAATGTCTTTGTGCAGTTAGTAACTTAAAAATAGAGAACATTAAAAATAAGGAAGTCTTTTGGCTGAACTTCATGCATAATTTTCTGAATGTGAGAAAATATTAGGTCTGTAATTGATTGGTTTGTTTAGGAAGAGTCAGGTATTGGAATATTAAATGAGTGGCAGATTAAACAAAAATTTATGACAGTATAGGGTGCTGTAACTAGTAAAAGCAGCAAAATACTAACATCTCTGAAGATTGTATTCTCATGGAAATACCAAAAAAGATTTGACCATAGAAATCAAGAAGAAAAATAATAATATATAATATTATAAATTGGTAAAAACTGTAGGTTAACTGCCATTTCTAGTCCTGCTATTTCTAATAGGAAGAGTATCACCAAATGAAGAATCAATACTTTAAAAGCCTGTACCTCATTTTTATTATGCTATTCTAAGGATTTTTTTTTTTTACTGATGATTAACAGCTAATGTTAAATTCAGGTCTTACACATTTCTGATTAATTTGCTGATCTTAAAATGTGAGTCAGCTACTAATGGGTGTAATAATAATGTGATCATGTATGGTATTATAAATACAAGCATACCTACAAATATTTTATACATATAAAAAGGGGAATTGCTTTTTCTGTAAAAATGCAGTAAACTTCCATTAATAAGGAATTATTTAGCATATTCCCCGGGGCTACATTCAAAACTTTCTTTTCCTCAGAATGGATTTGAGTAATACCATGTTATTCATAATTTCATTTATAGTTTGAATCAGAAAAACAGCACTACTTTTAATATTGTTTTTTAGGGAGCATATAAGGCAGCTAGTACCTACTACAGATTTTTACCTTAGCTTAGTTTTGAAATACATGAGTTCAGCTGACAGGTGTGCTGCTATTCCTCTTCCCGGAATTAAGCCAGTTAAAATTTCTGCCCAGAATAGTTACAATGTCTTCATAAAAGAGATGCTCCAGCCCTGTGGTTATCTTTGTGGTCCTTCTCTGGACTTGCTCCAACAGGTCCATATCCTTCTTATGTTGTGAACTCCAGAGCTGGATGCATCACTCCAGGTGGGGTTTCAGCAAAGCAGAGCAGAGGGGCAGAATCCCCCTCCTTGCCCTGCTGGCCACGCTCTGTTTGATGCAGCTCAGGATACAACTGGGTTTCTGGGCTGTGAGTGCTCATGGCTGGCTCATGTCCAGCCTCTCATCCCCCAGCACTCCCGACTCCTCCTCTCCATGGCTGCTCTCCATCTGTTCTCTCCCTAGCCTATGTTTGTGCTTTTATATGTTCCAATGAGTTTGCAGGAGTTTTCAGAGAGAAGGGAAGAGGTAAGGAGGTTTTGTGGTGAGGAGATCTGCACGGTTTTATCAGTGCTCTGCAATGTGGGTGCAGTGACATTGGCTTGTCTTGTAGCAGGCAGGTGCCTCTTCAGTCAGGCACAGCCTGACAAAGCAGTCACACCAGTGGAGCTCCTGCTCCCTGGCCTCTGCTCTTTGCTGTGCACCCTGCAAAGCACACTGAAAGAAAAATGGGGATTGAGCACAATCAAGTAAGATTTGCCTCAGAAAGTAGGGGAAAGCAAGAGAAGAAGGCAATAGGCATTTATAAATACATTCTTTTAAGAAAAGTATGGTTAGAAAGAGGAAAAGCGAAGTTAAAAGGAAGTTAAAAATAGCTAAATGAATAATTCAAAAAAATGAAGTAAAAAGGAAATAGGATTCATAACTTTATAGTAAAAACAAATTGGCCTGTCTGCTTTATGGTTTAAATAATAACACTTCCAAAATTTCCAATTAATGCTTTCATTTTGTTCCCTTGTTTTTTATTAAAATGACCAATGAAATGAGAACTTTTTAAATTTTAAAAGAGAAGCAAGAACATTAGCTGTAAAAACATCACATATAAAAGCAACGGCACTAATCATATACATCAGGTTAGAATTATTTTAATAGAACACAAGAAGGTAAACAAAAAATCACACAGTGTCACAACAGCTTTATTTTTGCTAATGCTGTTTACTGCTAAATAAAGCCTTATTTTCTGTGATCCTGCTGATTTCCAGGGTGATATTAATGCCATTATATTAAAGAAAGTATAGCTGCATAAGATTGTCTGTATACTGAGTCAAATATTTCCAGAAGTTGCTTTTTTTGAAAATTATGATCCCATAAAGGACTTCACTGTCTCTGCTTTATTTTCTTCTTTTTTTTTAATGTGTATTTGAACTCCTCAATGACAGGCAAACACTAAATTTCCCATTGTATTTGAACTTTCTGGTGTCCAGGTTTGCAGTTGTATGGCTTTGCAAGCTTTTTCACTCCCTTCCAGGAAAAAATTTGCCAGACCTTTGATGATGAACTTTTGATGACCCTAGTTAAGGCCATAATGTGTTTCATGCTTTCTTTACTGCAGTTTTGATTACTTTTAATTTATTTATTCCTTCCCCAAGAGAAAGTATGTATTAATGTTCACCCTTTCTGTGCTTTGTATGTGAATGCACCCAAGTCTGGCAGAAGTGGTCACTTGCCTCAGTCCCATGACATTGTGTCATCAAAGCAGCACTTCCTTGCAGTGAAACCTCTGACATAAACGCATTCCAAAGCAGCAGGGAGTGAAGACCTCAAAGACAGAAGAGTTAAAGCAGCTTCTGGATGAGTGGCCTACAGACATCTGTGTACTGATAAAATAAGGCAGGGTACCTATTTTGCAAAATTAGATATAGTTGACAGGACAATAATGGAGTATGAAATTCTCCATAGGATATTCATAACTGAAGAAAGGTGAACAGAAATGCGGCACTAAGGCTCACAGCTTTCTTTCAAATTCTTAGTCTTTGTGGCATTCACTCTATCATGGACTTCCAACTTAAAAATTGTTTCCTCAGAGGCCTACTTACAGTAACAGTTTCTTTAAAATGTACTGAGCTTTGACCATGATTTGAAATTGGCTGGTTCGTTTGCTTCACAGTTTTACTGCAGCTGGTTTTGAACTTTTAACTGTGAAATGCCAATTAGAGAAGAAGTGGATTTTGACTTCTCTGTTGTCATCATGTTGTCACTTCCCAGACCTTAAATATCTGCACATTGCTTTTTTTTTTCTTTTTCTTTTCCAGTTGCACCAATAAAGAAAGTTTAAATTATGTTTATTATATGACAATGAAAACAAAAATTTTATCAAGCAGAGATTCGAACATAAAAAATGGGAATCTCACAGTATGCTTTGGGGTTTTACAATTAGAAATGACTTCTTTAAACATGATACGCATACTACTAGGACATATATATATATATACACACAATTGACATACTGTGACTTTTCAATGAAAACTTCTTCTATGAAATGCATTTTTTAAATTTCTAAAAGTGTTTTATTTTTTTATTAATATAAAATACAAATGTAAAAGTTGAATTAATTTATCTTATGTTTTGCTCTTGCTGGAAAATGCATTATTAATGGGGAATTTTCTCACTACAGTAAAATAGTTGGCTTTTTAAAAAATGTGTCAGTGCTAGATGAAAGAATCAGCTGTGTCTGTATATATATATACCAAGTATTTAGCTACAGAACTGCCATTTTAAAGTCAATAATAATGATTTTGCTGAAAGTCTGTATGTTTCCCTGAAAATTTAAACTGTGTGGTTAGATTCTGTCAGGTTTCAATATTTTACATTTTACTTTCATTCAGTACCCCTAATGCTGTTTTCTCCTATCGTGTTATTTAATCTTTCAGTTTATTTTGTGGGTTTTTTTCTATTTTAAACATACTGTTGGATTTCTTTCTTCTAGAATATTATTTAAGGACAAAGACAGAAATTGGGAAGAAATTGAAAATAAGCTACGAGCTGAAAGTGAAGTTCCTATTGTGAAAACATCGAGCATGGTATGAATCTTTTCTGGGACTGATTATGCTGCTCGTCGAATGGCTAAGTAGTCAGTAGAGGAATGTGTTGTTTTCAATGACAAAAGGGCAAAAATCTTTAAAAGGCTTTATTTAGACACTAATATTTCAAGAATAAACCTAATCTTTAATAATTGCTAAGACTTACTGTCTCATAAAGAAACAAGTAATTGTTCAAGTGAAATTCTCAGATAAAGGATGCAGTGAAAGGGATTCAAACTATGTATAGACCATCAGTATGTTTCTTTAACAAAAGGTAACAACCATTAGTTTGAATATTAGATTGCTTTTGAATGAACTTGTTTTACAATCTAAAAACTAATTTACCTACTAATCATTAATACTTTATATATAATACTTAACAATATTAATACTGATTATTAATACTTAGAGAAATTGTTGTGTTCTAATACACGTGATGAAAATAATCCATAGACACATTGCAATAAAAGGACTCTTCAGTGAAAAATAATCCCTTTGGTTTTGCCTGGAAGTGGTAAGCATAGGATGCCCACTAGAACTCCAGCTGTTTCATGTAATAGCCTAATTACATAAATCAGCTATGGTTTATGGCCCAATTTGGGCCACGTCACGACCAGACTGTGTGACAGTGTGAGGGGACAGACCACACGTTGTGTCTCAGTACACTTCTCCTCTGCTTCTAAACACAGAGTGTAGAGATTGAAAAACATCCTTGCCTGTGAGAGCAGGCAGAGCCAAGCTGCATTATCCATCTGCAGAGTCTTGCTCTCAAGAATGTCTTCTTACAGAGGCAGGGTTTTTCTGGCAGAAAGGCAGGAGAGGAAGCTGCTCACATACTTTGTACAGACTGCTCAGAACTCAAATGTGAATACATTTCCTCTGGTATTGAATGGGCTAGCACTTCTCTGTTACCTCATCATCAGTTATTAAACTCCTCCAAGCTGATTTTTCCTGGAAGTATAAGAAAAACTTGGCCTGTAATTTCTGCAGAATGGTGTATTTATCAAGAGCAATCATTAGTGACTCAGTATTATAATTTAGTAGATTTGCTGATAGTTTTTGTTGTTTTTTTAAAAAAAATTAATTAAGCAAGTTCCTCATGGAAGTTTCTAATTTTAGAAATATTACAATATAAGGAGTTTCTCTTATCCATTTTCAGATTAAGATCCAAATTTAGTGTTTTATATTCTAAATGCCCTGAATATGGGGGGTTAAGATATTTTTTAAAAAAGAAAAATGTCAGTTGTAAATTTATTTCTAAGTTCAGTATTTTACTAAATTTTTTCAGTGTATTGAAGCATCTTGCTTGAAAGTTTATGGGTTGTTCAGCAGTTTTTTGTCTATGCACTGATTTTCAAGTTTCTGCTTAGTTTTCAGAGCAATATATTGTTCAAATGCAGTGCTTATTTTTACCACAGAACATTAAAAGTTAAGAGAGACAGTTATAAGTGAAGTTTGTTTTGTCCTTGGAACATTGATGTCCAGCTCTGATAGGAAATCTACTTAAAGATAATCAATCTCTTTGCCACCCATAAAAATCACAGTACTTAGTACAGAACAGCTTTCTGAAATGGATTAATGGTTTTCTGAAATCAGTGCCTTTGAAAATTCTCAGCTTTAGGATACCACTGACAGCTCTCCTCAGCAGCTGGATTAACACTATTCTTCAGTGTAGGATCCTTCAGTTGTAGGATTTGCATATTTATATTAATATAAATATACTAGTTCTGTAACCAGGGAAATAACTTGGGGAAGTGGTCACAGCACCAAACCTGTGTTTGGTGGGTCCCTTCCAGCTCAGGATATTCTGTGATTCTACAGCTTAAGATGCAGTACATGTAATGATTGCCACGTTGCTGTGGCTGTGTTAGCACAGTGGAGAAAAATCTGTGAGGCAGGGGAGTGCTGAGGCCCCAGCCCTGGTGTGCTGTGCAGGGTCCCGTGGGCACAGGGCCAGCGAGTGCAGACAGAACCTTGATGCAGTCATCTCACTGTCTGACTCACATCTCTACAATCGTATAAATCACTCTGTTCCATTTAATACTGAGTTTATGCTGAAACTTCTCTTTCAAGGTCTGCTGTTTCTTTGCCCGATCTCTACAGAACTGTGGTGTCTGTAAGTCTGTGCTTGAGCAGAGGTGGCACAGGCAGATGAGCAAGGGTCAGAATGAGGCCTGGTGGACAGTAGCAGGCAGTCAGTGCAGAGGGCTCTGTGTTTCTGAGTGGGACATGGCTCTCAGCCTCCAGCACGGCCACACAGGACCCCTGGGGTACATGGCTGGGCCACTACCAGCAGGGATGTTCTTGATGCCAGGAGGGACGATCCAAATAGCATATTGCAATTGCAGATTGGAGAGGACAATTGTTCACTACTGAGGGGTAGTTTAAATCTCTTTTTCAGTAATGGAAATTTCCATTATTTTTTCCATCATGGCCTTAAGGTGGGACAGGGGAGATTCAGATTAGATATTACAAAAATACTTTTCGCTGTTAGAGTGGTCAGGCATTGGAAAAGGTTGCCCAGGGGGGTGGTAGAGTCACCATCCCTGGAGGTGTTTAGGAGGCATCTGGATGTGGCATTGGATGATGATTTGGTGGTTTAAGGGGTACAGTGGCAGTGCTGGGTGGACAGCTGGACTTAATGCTTAAGGTCTCTTCCGACCTTGGCACTTCTGTGATGTTAAGATAATGAAACATGGTTGTTTCTTTTCCAGGAAATATCATCAATCTTACAGGAACTGAAACGAGTTGAGAAGCAGCTGCAAGGTACAAATCTTTTTTCACTTTTCTGTGGTTGCTTGCTTAAATTTTTTTAGTAGACATCTATATGTGTATATGTATACCATGAAACAAAGTTACTGTGAATTATTTAAATTTATTCACAGTCTCAGTTATGTACATTTATATCATATAACTGCTAATATATTTGATAAACAAACATGGCTGGTTTTTTTTAAAAGCAGAAGAGTGATCCTATCTTTATATATGGGTGATAAAAGTCTTATCATTAAATATTTATTATTAAATAAACTTAATTATTAGTTAAGTAGTCCCGAGAATCCCAAAGGAATTATTTGTGAATCATTCTTAATAGAATATTTGTGTGGGTAAATATTGAAGAGTAGGTGATAGAGAATCCTGAGATCAGGCTTTATAAAATTGGCTGTGCACATCAGTAATACCCTCATCTGTAGCACAATTCAATATAAGGAATGCACTGAGACCATAATCTGTAAGAAATCTCAAAAACCCCACAAGTGTCTCTGTTACAAAAGAATGAAAATTTAGAATTAGCTCTTGGCATCTTCCCTTCACACTGCAACATCGAATCTTTGTAACTGTGGAGCCCACAGACTATGAAATTGAAAAGTTATTTGGCTTTTCACACATAAAGTTTTGTCTATATAAAAAGTGGATAGAAGTATGTTTTTCTTATAAAGTCTGCTATTTAATTATTTAATATTATTTAATAGTAATGTTACATACATTCCATTATCAAAATAAACTTAAAACTGAGTATTTTTTTAAAAAGAAGTTGCAGTCTTATTTGTGTATTGTTTATACTTCGTTTGCTGTTTAATAACAATGATGGTCAAATGGATTAGTGGTCCATGCTTATCATTATTATGCTAGCTGTAAATTCCTTATCTTTGTTATTTTTAGCATTCAGATTTAATCCTATTGCAAAACATTTTTTTTAAAGAATATTTCAGGAGGAGTCATTATCACCTTTAGAGACAAATTAATAATAAATGTTAGTACATTTTTGAAAATAAAAAAGAGTTCTCTTAAATGTGTCAAATATGTTAATAGTATAATTATAATAGTATAATAGGTGCTTCAGTTTGCCCTCACTGTGTGGATAAATGATTGCTCTTTTATACAAATTTCGTTTGATCATGGAATCAACAAAACATGATGTAATGGTAACATAGGGGGAAAAACCACTTAAATTAAAATTCTGTATTTCAGTCCCTATAACCTAATCATAGATGATAGATCATAGATCTCGGTTTCCTGTCCACACATCAGGCAGTGTTTATTTTGTGCAGTTTCATTTCAGCTAAAGTTTTAATTTATGTAAATGCTTTTGAGTATAGGTATCAGTTTACATCTATGTTGGATGCACCATTTCTTTGTCATGGGCAGCACACATAAAATCTCGTGTCTGTCATCATAAAAATAAAAGTGTAAGATAAGGATTTCCATATTTTTATAGTAACAGAAAATCATATCTTTTATGGGTTCTTCCCTATCCCTCTCATCTTTTCTCGATTGCTTAGCAATTAATGCTATGATTGACCCTGATGGTACCCTGGATGCTCTGAGCAACTTGGGATTCGCCAGCCCCATCTTACCAGCCCAGCCGAAGCCGAAGTCCAGCCCTGTTTCGCAAGGGCCTCGCTCTCCAGCGCAGCCAAACTGCCAGCCCGAGGCTCGGCCTGCTCGTCCTGCCGCCGGCCCTGTGGCACCCGAATTGGAAAATGCTGAATCCGAGGCAGATTTCAGCATACATTTCAATAGGTTTAACCCAGATGGGGAAGAAGAAGATGCCACTCTGCGTGAGTGACATCTCAGTGTTTGATACAAAAACCTTTCATGTGGAATGTTTAGAAATCAAGGAAAACTTACAATGTTCGTTTTTATAATTAAAAAAAAAAAGGCTTGGTCAAACAGCAGTTGTTTTATTAAACCAGTTTTCTTTAATTGTGATGCTTTTATTGTCACACAAATCCTTTTCAAATCATAAAGATATGCATAGATACAGTGTAGGAAAGCAGATTGTGGCAGGTTTGCCCTTTGTGGTTGTGTGCTTTGCAAAAGAATTATTATATCAGCAGTTTTCCCTTAATAGATTTATTTCTTTTTAAAAGCCATGAAAGCAGTCTAACATTTACTGAAAACCCCAAATCTCTTTGCCAAGCTGCTCTGATGAATGGACTTCCTCCTCTAAAGCTTGTACAGAACTGTTGAACAGTTTCATTTGATTCTGAATTAGATGATTTATATAGGAAACATTATCTTTGACTACAATGACACATTACTGCGAAAGTAAGACAGATTTCAGAAAGCATTCTTATGTACTGGAAAATCTCAAACAGTTCTGTGGTTTATGTAACCTTGTTGCTGCGTAAATTGTCTTGGGGTTTACAAATAAGTTCACATATTATGTTTGCACTAAGATTTGCTGGGAGTGGTAGGTGAACATATCGATATCGTTGAACAGCGAGCAGTGTTTTGGTGTACATACAAAACTGATAATACTGTCCTTGTATTATCACTACAGTGTTTTAATCCACTTTCTGAAAAGACTATTTGGCACTTTTTGATCTTCTTCAAAAGTCTTTTTAATGTTAATGAAAGTAGAAGTGTTTCATATCTCGTTTCTGTCCAAATCTTTGTTGAAACTAGGAAACAAATTTAAACATAGAGTAATGTGGGACACATTAAAGCATATTGAGGCAAATGGGCTCTCACCAATCCGAATGCAACATAAGCTTACAGAAGAAATTACTGTTTATTTGGAATGATCATGAGATGTAAAATTTTCTTTAGGGGACTTGGAAATAGAGTTGTCATGATTTGCTTGATCGATAGATGCACTCCCAAGCAAATGGTTTTATTTGCTTCTGTATATTTTCCTGTAGTCTTGCTAGTAAAGCTGTCCCTGTCTTACATATTTAAAAGGATTCTGGACGACGACTGCTAACATGGACATTTTGCTTATATCACTAAAAAGCAAGTCTATTTAAGGTTTCCTATATAAGCCTATTTTCCTTATCAGTTGTCCCAGTAACTTAACATTTGGAAATAATAATAAAAATTAAAGTAAATTACTTTGTATTTCCAGAACACTGTAATTTGGAGGAATGTTTTTTCTGTTAAATGTAACTAATAGACTGGAATTTTCTTATGTTTGCATCAGTCTCTATATATTAAGGTTAAAGATACAGTTTTGCAGCTTTTATGAAATGGTCTTTAATATTTCAGCAATAATCCTATGAGATTTGTTTTTAAAAAAACCTACTTTCTGTACGCTTTTGAATTGTACAGGCTTTCAGAAATCAGTAGAAGTTGGACCAGTTAATAAAGATGCAAAAACTTTTTTTGTAGAGATGTAAAAACAAAACCACTAATCTGTTGTATAATGGATTTCATATTTTCTTTAAAAAAAATTAAAAGCAAACAGTCTTCATATATGACTCAATAAGCTCTACTCCAGCTAACTGTGGGAGCCTGAATGACACAAGTTTACAGAGGCTACAGGAAAACCTTTTGGAGGTGCAGAAGGGCAAAAATAAATGGAAACTAGAGCTAGGTGTTGAAAACTAAGTGTACCAAACCATCACCATAATTCCTTCTTTTGTTTAATGCTTGGGAACATAATTTTTCTGCAGATTCAAGTGAAAAGTAGGAAATGGTTAGGAAGGATTAAAGATGCAGGCTCTTCATACGAGATTCTGTTTGTGTTATTTCAGGCGTTTTTACCTTTATGTTGTGTAATAAGCATTTTGCATTACTATGTTATTATTTTGTATGGACATGTTCTCCTTATTTATTTTTGTTACATTTATTATGTATGTTATTTTGTTATATGCATTTACAACTCCATTTTTAAATAAAGTGTTTCTGGAACTTTACAAATGTGTGAATATGTAATTGAGAGCTGGGAAGTTCACACAATCTTCCTGCAGACTAACTTGCCTTTACTGAAATAGGAAATTACATTTTTTCACAAATATCTTCTCTCCAGAAAAATTTCTGTTATTGCCACTGCATCATTTATTCTGTGCTGACAGTATTGGCTTGCTTTCCCGTACTCAGGTTCTTTTCCACACTTCAATTGATTCTGTGTGCAAAGCTAGAGGCAAAAATAATCCAGTATGCCAGTCACCAAACAGTGGCTCTGTTTCCCTTTGTAGGATGAAAGTGAGTTTTAATGCACCTGCCAGCTGCAACAGTAGATGGTTATCAGGCTGCTTTCCCTCTGCTTCATATACTGGAAAGCTTTATCGAACATTCTAATTTGGCACCAGACTGATGCCTTTTTTTTCTTCTGTCCCAGGTTTGACTCTGCATATTTTTCCTACAAGACACTAAATAGCCTTTTCTTAGCTGGCTTCCTGCAGGAACAAAACCTTGGATTTAGTAAAAGCTCCAAGAATTTCTTCCCGAGTTAAGCATTTTGGTGTTGCTAAGCTGATCAGCTGGTCTGATCTTGCTTCTGTCTATTTTTCCTTTGTATCCCATCTTGATGGCATTAAGACAGCACTAATGGCACACAGTAATACTCAGTAGCACTCAGCTCTGGATGGGGCAGATTTTTACTGCTCTTCAGTGATGTCAGTTTGGTATAGTCAAAATCATGAGAAAGTTAGAAGGGCCTTCCACCTGCGCAGGTCTTTTTCATATTCCCTGGCTTCATGATCTGCTGTCATTTCCTCACTTATTGCCAGTATCCCTGTCTTTGCAGAGGACAGGGGAATGCACTTCTGGGCTTGTATTCTCAGCAGAGACTCCCTGATATTTGAGCAGAAGTGTAACTCTTCCCATGCAGTATATTTATATGACCACTCTACTTGGAGCTAAGGCTATGCTGGGTTCTTACTCAGAAGTACGTAGGAAATCCAGCCAAATGGCATCAGTCCTGTGCTCCCTTTAGTCACCAGCAAGTGGTGCTGATGCACTGGGACACAGAGAAAAGCAGAGCTCAAGCCATTTCTGATCAGCACTGGTGGCTCCTCCCTTGGCTACATGCACTGCTCGAATTCTACACCCAACAGCTACTTGTAATGACACTCACATATAGCTGTAGCAAACAGAAATGAAGCTAAGGGGATACTCTGTGTGCCTGACCTGCTAACAGCAAGGTGGTGTTTCACCACAGCATGTACATTATACCAAAGCAGCTGGTACTGCAATCGCAGAAGAGAACACTGCCCCGTACCAAAAACTGACTTCCAGTCAATGCCTGTTGGAAGGCCTTTGTAATTTGAACTGGAAAGATTTTAAGCTTAGGAAAGATGTACAATTACTGCTTTGGCACGCAGCCATGAAAAGAAAGGTTGTTCCTTCATGCAGGAATGCGTGAAGCAGTCAGTGACGTGGTGTGTACAGTAAAAGGAGGCCACTCGCTGCCTGCCAAGGAGATTTTATACCACCAAGTCTTTTGTATCTGAAGAGAATTACAAGGAAGAAACTTAGCCACTCACCAATCAAGTTGCTTAGCTTCATCTTGATGAATAACCAGAGTTTTTAAAGTGTAACAATGTTCCCTCTGACTTCAAATAGAGCTAGATCTGTAAATGCTGACAGCATTACAGTCCTCGTAGTTCAGCCACGATTTCCAGATACTAAATACATCCAACAATGTCTGTCTTGGCAGTATTGTCCAAGGACAGCTGCCTAATGCTGAAGAACATTTCCAGCTGCACTAGCTCAGTAATCTTGTAAAAAAAAGTTTTTGTTTTCAACTTGGTAAGCCTTAGCCAGTGCTCTTCCTGCCAGTGACAGCCAACAGAGCATTGTTGGGGAGCAAGGCATTTCCTTTTCAGATTCTTTTCTCACTAGTCACAAATTTTGTGAGGAAAAGACGCATTTAGCAAACAAGTGGGATAATGAATCCCTGGAAATACTTTAAAGCAGGATAAGAGAATTGGAAGCCTGCTGTCAAAGATCTTCACCTATTCCAATGAGACCAGAGTTAACAGTGAAAAACTAAACCCAGGGCTCACTTTGTCTTGCTGACAGCTTCACAAGCAGTTACTATTTTTTGAAGTAATTCTTACCTCATGTCTGAGGAGAGCTCTTAAAATAAGAGGGTGTTACAAAATGCCCTCTCTGGGGACGCTGTATTAAAACAGGTGTTTATAGTTATTGAATACCCTTATGGCAATATAGGGCAACATTTTCAAGTAATACTTGCCAAAATTATTCAAACACTAAAGCCTGAAGGGTGGAGTGAGGGGTTTTAGAGATTTGTTCATTTCAGGGGTACCTACCTTTCCACTTACTAATTAACATGTCCTTGCTAAGTTTGCTGCTCTTGTCTATTAGTTCCTTAGGGCTAGCATTTTAGACATATTTCAGAAAGTTAATACATACGTTAATAAGGCTTTCTGCTACTACGGAATAGCTGAAAGTATCAGAAATCTGAAGGTCTTTATATTAAAATACATTTTTATATATTTTTAAAATATTTTTATTAAAAAATAACAGCTTAGGAGTAGAATTATCTTTCAACCAAACAGTGATCTTAAGAGAAAATGTTATTATTTAATTAATTAACATTTTCAACAAAAATGGGCAACATGAGATTTCTAGGTTCTGTATGGACACATGGACCTGTATGAAGCCAAGCACAAAGAACAAGGATTATATATAAACTTTCAAAAAGTTACCTGGTGGTTCACATTTAATTTTCAGCATCACCTTTGGGGTAATGTGTTTTTTAAGTCAAGATAAATTCATGGAGGAATGAATACAGGCATGGATCTGAGTGGTGTTTTGGGTTATCCATGACCAATTTTGTTGAGTGATGAGGGAAATGACTGCAGAAAATTCAGGAGGTTTTAAAAGTATTTAGAAATTAAATACCTTAATGAAGTTATTGAAGAAAATGTCATAAATGATATTTCTCAGTGTAGCAACTGATTCATAAATGAGCAGGCAGAATGTCATTCTCAGCAGACATTACTGGATTAGGAGACTCAATAAAGTACAAAAAGTTAAGCAAACTTTTAAAAAAAGCTTCTGAAAGAAATCACATGAGAGATGAACAGAAGTCAAGGGGAGTGGGGAGGGAACACAGTGTCCTCAGCCAGGGCAGTGATGTGACCAAACCATGCAGTTGATTCAAGGCAACTTCAGCGCACAGGAGGGTTGGAAGATGCAGGAGGCAGTTAATAATTTGCCTGCAGGAATGGTACTTTCAGAGCTGGTAAGAAGCTGTGCAGGAAAACACTTTTCCTGCTCCAAGGTGTGCCTCAGGTGCAAGAGAGACTGCAGCCACCCTGCTCCTTGGCAGAGGATGGCAGCTGGAAATACTTGGGAGTTACTGCATGCATTAGTAATCACATAATGTTTCACTCTGCAGAACAGCTGGAGTTTCTCAAATAAACTGATTGAAACAACAGACAGTGCTTTCCATACAATGGAATAAAACCCTCCAAACAAAAACCCTCCAGTGCAGTTTGTCTTATATTTTCCTGAAATAATTTTTGGACTTCACAGACAAAATGTAAGTAACCACCTAAAGATGTAGGTGTATAATACTGTAATCTCATTATCTGCTTGCTCAGGAACTTGAGTGCTAACAAAAATTTGCTGCACCATCATGTTCATTCTTTCTTTGTTTCCAAACGTGCAAGGAATATACACAAACCAGGCCCCTCATGTCATTGCTGCTGTCAGTATGACCAGCAGCTAAGAAGATGGTCATTTACAAAAATCCACTTTTTAAAATGCAACTTACACAGTATTCTTAACACCTAGTAAGTTACTTTCTTCCCATTACAAGTCTGAGGTAAAAGTGTTGCTTTGGTAATTTCTTGAGTTGATTTTCTAAGTCTACAAGCTCCTCAAATATAGATCCTCTTCAACACCAGTTTTTAAAATGCTGGGTTATACTGAAAATCTCATCTTAGGCTTCACTGAAGTTATTGCTCTGAGGGCAGCAGAAGTTCAAATACAAAATTGAACACACAGCTTAGTGGCTTATCTCAGCCCTAACGTGAGCCCCAGCCATACAGACCTTCAGAGCCACGTTTCAGAGCTTCAGGGTTTGCTCTTTGGTGCAAGCAGCATTTGTTGCATGCAGTTTTGAGAATTTGTTTTTAGGCTTCCAAGCTGTTTGGGTGTCTATGTTCCTAACTCTGGCAAATTTAAGTATTTTATCACAGAATAAAAATAACAAGAATGACATCAAAGAATAACAGAATGGCTTGGTTTGGAGGGGACCTTAAAGATCTTCTAGTTCCAATGGGCAGGGAGTCTGCTAGCAGACCAGGTTGCTCCAAGCCCGATCCAACGTGACCTTGAACACTTCCAGGGATGGGGTATCCACAAATTCTCTGTGCAACTTGTTCCAACACATCAACACCCTTGCAGTAAAGATGTTTCTCTTAACACTTAATCTAAACCTACTCTCTTGAGCTTGAAGCTGCTTCCCCTTGTCCTGTCACTACATGTCCTTGTAAAAAATCCCTCTCCATCTTTCTTGCAGGCTCGCTTTAGGTACTGAAAGGCTACAATTAGGTTACCCTGAAGCCTGCTTTTCTCCAGGCTGAACAATCCCAATTCTCTTAGCCTTTTCTTGTAGGAGAGTAAAGAGCATTTTCAAAGTTAAAAGTGACATGAATAAAGAAATCCATCATTTCCCCTTTAATGATTTGCTTTGGAAAATACGTGGATTTTATGTCACTGGAAGAAAAGTGTCAATTAAATTGTGCATTTGTCCCATAATGCTCCAGCAGTGAATTACAAGTTAAGCAGAGCTGGTCTCCATGAAGTCAATGGAAAGGTCCATGCAGCTGAAGTTTTCTCCTTGCTTATCTGAGTGCAAACCCAGGTCACTACATTTTGGTTTTCACTTGTATGCAGTTATGTAAAATTCAGAAAAGCTCCCCCCCAGCACAAGTATTTTTAAATGAGTTGGTTATAAGCTTTAGCCTGACATTGCAAAACCAATGATTTTAAAATTAGTAGGGAAAAATTAATCCTGACTGACATAAATGATTTTTTTTAACTGATATTTAAATTTCTCTAGATGAGAAAACATGCTGGAACGTGTCTTACTGCTTAAAATGCAATGAGTCAAAAAAAGGCAGGCACAGGATAGTAGGAAAAAATCCATCGAATAATAGGTATGATTAAAAAGCATATCTGAAGGGAATTTCTAATTAAGGATTTTCTCCAGGGAGACTCAGTGAAAAGCTTGACACTAAATGAGTTTTGGAGAATCACTGCAGATCCATGAACTGGTCTTAGCACTTTATGGAGCCTCCCAGACGGCAGTGCTGAGGACTAGCACAGATAATTTTACAAACATCAATATTGCTTGCAGGCTCTCACTGCAGTATTGAAGCCAAAGAAACAGTTACAAGATTTAACCTTCCAGTGGTGCTTTTCTTCTGAAATCTTTCAAGCACTTCACAAACATTCATTCTGTTATGAAATTTCTATGAGGAAATATTTCATCCCAGTGGGATGAAGTTACAGGTGGGAAAAGGGACTCAGAAAAATCTCATTTCCTCTCTAGAAAGTGCTGAGACAAAGCTTTGCCATCACCGAAATCTCAGTAAGTGACAACACACAGCCTGGTGGTGCTAATAATGCACCACTTGGTCTGACAGTGCCCATTTTTTAGTATCAAAGTTATCCCCAACTTCTGAGTGACTGCGACAGGGCCGGAGACCTGTGTCTTTCCAGCCAGGTCAGTTTTGCTCACTTCTTCTCTTTCTCCAGTGCACCTTGCTGGCATCTTAGGCGCTGCTGAGATGTGGGTACCTATCCCAGTGAGCTGCATTAGCTGGTCTTGGCAGCTTCCCCAGCAGTCAGTTGCAGCAGGAGACTAACTTGGCATTTTGGGATAGTCTCTTCTTTCTGCTAACCATGGCGCTGTCTCACACATAACCCTCAGTACTGTGCATATCTCAGAATTTCCATGTCTCCTGGAGACATGAAAAATTCTTTTTCCAGGTTTATCCTTGTTTCTTTACAACACTGGATGCAGTGATATGTATCAGTTTTACTTGAATTAATATGGTCTGCCTGTGCTTGAAGTGCTCTCATTCTCCATGCAAATTATCCTGGTCTATGTGCATATATTTTAAAATGTCCATTTTTTTTAATCTCAAGATTTAATGGACTAACACAGACCATATCAATAGGTGTGTTCAGCCACTGGAACTTGGGGCCTTAGGTTTGCTGCTACTTTTGTAGCACTGCAGAAGCACTGATGTAGCCATTTATTTTAGTTTTCTAATGAATGGATTCCATTTCTAAATGTTTGCACAAGTCCAGTGTGAAAGGCATCTACTCAAGTGGGTTTTTTCAATGGTGCAAAAAGCATCAGCAGTATTTGAGAGATAGTCACAAAGGAGTTTCCCTGAAGGACACAGCTACAGACCCCAGGTGTTTCTAGTGGGTTCTACAGAAACATTCTGGTCTAGAGCCTCAGTTACTGATTGTACATATTTTCTCCATATATGTTAAATGTCATATCAACACATCAGAAAAAAGGAAAAATATGGTGATGGGCCTTGTCAAGCACATGAATACATCTGGGAAAAAAAAAATCTAAAGCCTCTGAAGTCTTCTAGTTAAAGTTGCCATTTTACCAAGAATTTAAGTGTTAGTTGTTGAGAAAGGCCACATGGCCCATTAGATCTGCCTTCCTTTGAAAAGTGGTCAGGTTTTCTAATTTCTATGTCACAGCTGCCACTGAACTATTTAAAGTTAGTGTTTAAAAGATTGCAAGCTTTAATTTTTCTCAGGGATCTGGAATGACAGAGCTAAGTGGATAATCCCCCATTCTGTACAAGTTTTTTTAGCATTGCTATCAAAGGAGAAACCAGAGGTGGGAGAGAGAGTGGTTATTTCAAGACAGTCTCCCTGGCCAATTCTGACTCTGGCTTCCTGTGAGATGATTTCACCATGGGATATACTAGATTCGTCTTACTGATTTTCTCTCTGATAGAAGCCAGTGCACTGGTCTGACAGGTGGATAATAAAGACAAAGCAGTGCTGCTGTTTGTAGCCGTAGTGCTTCTAAGGAAAGCTGATACTCCAACAAACTGCAGCAAATAATGCACTGGACTCAAAGCTTTTCAAAGTACATTACTATCAGAGCCAGAAATCCTCAAATAAATAAAATGAAATGAAGGGGAATAAAGTTCCCAGAAAACTTTTTTTTAAAGAATTTAGGTTTCACAGAAAGAATGGAGGAAAATAAAGCTTTGATAGGACCAATCTCTATCAAGTTTTCAGGCAAACCTGCACATGCAGCTACAACTTTCCCAGTCTGGTTTTCAACAACTAATGAGTCATGCTGCAAAGAAATTCAAGGTGTCAGAGATTTCTGCAGAAGTTGATTGTCTGGATGGAAAATCAGGCTGTCCAGATGAGACACTCTCCTCAACCAGGAGGACTTGGGTAAGAGGCCATGCTAAGAACTGAATATTAAAAATTTTGGAGAGATGCCTTTGCCAGAATTAAGGTGAAAACAAGACCATGTGCCAAAGCCAATAGTATGGATTTTATTCAACAGTAACTGAGGGGCAGGGGAGAGAGAGAAAGGGAAAGAGAGAGAAAGGGGAAGGAGAGAAAAAGCGTGACAGAGAGACAGATTAAGTAGAAAATATCACCACTCCATGGATCCCAATGGCATCCCATTGATCCTCTTCTTCTGGTCTTCTTGGTCGTGAGGGTCCCACAAAATATGGAGTTCACTGGGTTAATATACATTCGGGCCAGGTGAGAATGCCCAGGTATTCCCCCCCTCGGAGGGGGCAAGTTTGACTCTGTCTCTTGTAACAGACTCTGGATCACTTTCATCACCTGGATCATGTGGACGGCTCTGGGGCAAAGCCTCAGGAATGAGTCTGGGAATGAGTCTGGGAGTGCTTTGGGGGTCTTTGATGGATTATGACACCTCCTCAGCTGCCTCTCAAGTGATTGTGGCCTTCCCGGGGTGGGGAGGGGATTTACAACTGAGCCAGTTTGTGTGAGGGAGGCTGGGTGCTCACTCCCTCTGGCCAGAGGCTACACCACACACCCAAAACTCTCCTCCTCATCCTGTGGTTGTGGGGGAGTATGTGCAAAGCTGCCCTCAGCAGATGGGTCTGTGGGCTATGGCCTCCCCCAGCCCAAACCCAGACAGAGATGGTATTCAGAACAGCTGCTTGGTTTGGCTTTCTTGTGGATACATTCTTCTCCCTCAGGTTTGTTTACTTCTCCCTAGCTGTGAGGTAATTGGCCAACAGTGTCACCTTCATCTAATCTCAATTACCCTTAGGGGCTTAACTCACAGCCCCAAGTTCCCCTCAGGAGGCCTATTCAGGGAGGCCTGGGCTTTGGTGGTCCCAGCTTCTTTATACAGTTCTGCCACAGTGGGCCAAAAGCCCTTCCTAGCAATGTTTAAGCCCTTAACCATAGCAATTGAGTTTCTCTCGGGGCACTGTCCTGGCTTTGGTTGGGCTTTCCTAACCCGTTAATTCCCTAACTCGGGAACGGCGAGGGCGGCAGGAGGCAGCAGTTGGCAGAGCAGTGCCTCAGGCTCCTCAGGCCCCGGGCAGCGAGAGCAGCCAGAGCGGGACAGGGACTGCGCTCCCAGCCCTCCCACGAGACACACAAGGACAGAGAAATGCCAGGAAGACTTCCTCTGTGTCTAACACTCACGGTAAAAAGAGGGTGCTGATCTTGCTCATTACATTTTAAACACTTGTGCAGGCTTGAGTAAATCCTTACTCTGCCTCTTGGGGTAAGTGAAACGTAGGTGGGGTTGCTTGAAGCAATGAAAGAAAATGCCTCAGGGGCTTTATGAAATCCCTCAAACTGCCTCAAAAACATCAAGGAGAGGAAAAGGCCATTGCTACACTGAGATGCCAGAACCAGTCAGGTGTTGCTAAAGCTCAAATGTTAAGTGAATAGATCCACAAAATCAAGAAAAGCAGGAGATTGGCTCAAACACCATTTTTTTCCCCAAACATACAGATAGAGCTGACAAATGGAGACGCCAAATGCAATCACTTGGGCGAAAAAGGGAAGAGAACTGGGAAGTTGAGGTTTAAAAATCAGAAAGCCAGACTCTGAGCTTTGGGCATGAAGGCTTTTTAATTGAGCTGGTAGTGTGCTAAAAACCAGTCAGAATTTAATTATAGGAAGTAATTGGAGAAAAATTAATGGAAAGGTATCTTGAGTATTTCCTTCATGGAGATTGCCCTTTATGTGTAGTCCAGGCAAAAAAAAAATTTATTCCCCAAACTGTAAATCCTGCCTTTCAAATTTTCTCAATTTTTTATATTTTAAGTGAAGATCTCATGTTAGAACTATAATTTGAATCATATTGACTAAGCTTTGCTACATTTATGACATTGACTATCTTGTAATTTCTATGTCTGAATCTATCTTTGACTTTCTGGGAACCTTGATAACTGGAATATTTTTATCCCTTCCGTGGCAGTACATGACCTTCACATGCATAACAAAGAAAATATCTTTGGCTATTACTTATTTTTTCTGAGTACAATTTTTTTTTTTTTTTGGCCTGCTGACAGATATTCAGAAGAAAATTGAGTGAAGTATGAATGAGCAGTTTCTAACTTTTACCCCATGGCAAGAATGCTGTACAAGCTATTACAAATGCAGATTGAAAATTGCCTGCTCAGTTAGTGCCATGACATACAGGCCCCAGCATTCAGAGGGACTAAATCTCAGGTTGCAGCTCTCTGGGCTGTCCTTGTCATTCTCCAGTTGAGTTTATGAAGATAACAACAGATGTGAAGAGACTTGAAGAGCCAGCACCACTGCAGTGGTACAGTGAAAGCCAGTGGGAGCACCTCAACAGCAATGTGTTTCTAGAGCTGCTGGCATGATTGATGGTTTCTCATCACCTCCTCATGTTTTTGGCTGCCCTTGGCCTGGCCAGGAAGATGAAACACAGAGGAAATAAGGAGAGTCTTCTTTTTTTTTTTTTACCAGAAAATGAGATTATAAAAAGATCCTAATGTGCTTTGCAGAGAATTCAAGTCAAAATAAAACTGAGAATCTGGCTATCAAATCCCCAATATTAACATTAAAACTGAGCAAAGAAGTTTCCCACTGCCTCCACAAATCTGGATTAGATTGATTGGTCCCTATCCATCACAGGATTATTCAAAATTTGTGGCTCTTGCCCAGTTAACCATGACATTCCAGTTCTGAATATCACTGCACTGAAAAGGACTTTCAGCATATTGAGACCTGTTTGAAGATGATTTTATGGGCCTTTCAGTACTTTCACAGTCTCGTCACAGCATCCATCCCACTAGGGTGATCCATGTGCTTATCACAGAATTATCAAGCTCCAGGATGTCTGCTTGTCTTCCCATGCTCTGCACTCTGCTGCTTTTGTTCAAAACACTGAACAATTTTGCAAAGAGGTGAGCACACACTGAGTACACAGCATTACCCATGAAGGCAGTAAAGGAGGACAGCAATGTGCTGGGTGTGTGGAGCACACGAGCTATTTGAGATGTGGACACAGTTTCTCTGTAGAGGAGATACTTTCAAGAGGCAGATGTAAAGTAGGAAGGAATATCAAGCAGCAGCTCTCTAATGCTGAAGCACAATAGATGCAGGGTGAGTGCACAGTAAAGTGCTGCATTTCAAGGTATGTTAGCAAATTTTCCCATCTTTATTGGAATGAAGTTAAAGGAGTTTTACCAGATTTTTACTGATAGCTGAATCTGTCTTTCTCAGACTACTATATTTTTACCTAGATCTACCATAATTAGTAATTCCTGTGTTTTGTGATGGTATGAACTTGTGACTAAAAGCAAAATCTGTCTTAAAAGTTTCATGAGAACTTTTCTTGGCTGATATTCTTTGTGTTGTTTTAAACCATATCTTAACACACATTAGTAATTTATTTTTGTTTTACTATCAAACAGCTTTCTGAAGAGCAAAGCAGGACTGTACATTTCCAACAGGGTATTTAAGAGCTCTTTCTAATAGCATACTCCAAGATAAATCAATTCTTATCCACAGAATAGAGATGGATGTAACAATTCTGCAATCCTCAAATTCTGGATGTGTCTGCAGCTCCATGGTGATCCCTGAGTTTTTCCAGGGAGTCAGAAAAGTGGCTCCTCTTGTCAAGAATAAGTATTTTGGAATTGTTTAACAAGTAAAGAATTCCTGTATCCTGTACAATGAATCCTCTAAGTTCACTGCCTCTCAAATTTCAAATGATGACAGCTCAGAGTGCACTTGCCAGGCTGCCCTCTACATTTAAAATAAAATTGAATGAATTAGTTATTTTTGTGCTCCTACACTAAATGAACAAATAACAGAGACATCTCATGAGGTTAAACAACCCCCTGGTCTTGATTCCATTTCCACAGAAACAGAACAGAAGCCACAAAGTGTCTGTCCCAGTGAGGCAGGCAGCTTCTGAGACATGCCACCTTCTCCTGAAGAAAAGGCCATTTGAGTGCCATGTTCATTGGACACTGCTTCTGCATCTTCTATCACTTGATATGAGAAAAAACGTCTGAATTTTTACTCTTTTTTTGTGAGTCTCAGATCAGTCAGCATTCAGGGTTTTTCCTTTTGGTCATCTGGTGTGTGAGCAAATCTTGTTACGGATTTGACCACAATGAGCCTCACTTATTTGACACATTTAATCTGCTTGTGGGTTGTCTCTATGTGATACATTTGCCAGCAACTCAGGCTCTATTTTCTTGAAATTTTATATCCTTATTCCTCCCTCCCTCTCTGGTTGTTGGCAGCTTCTCCAGTCAGTCACTTTTAAGAAAGCCCACAGCAGAACTCCTCAGGATAAGTACTTCTGTTCAAACTGTTTCCTCTCTCACAGCATCCATTACATAGGTACAGTCAGAGAAACTCCGTCCCACAGACAACACACAAGAAGCAAAAGCAGTATTTCAGCTTGATATTTTTTGTGCCTGTACTTATTCCCCAATTCTCAGTGTTTTCCAGGGGACCATCAATAAGAATTAATACATGTCAGCTGTGCTGAGCAGTGCAGTTAAACACTCATGTTGGGAAGCTAACCCTTTGCTGCAAAATGGCATTTGGTACTTAGCATGGTTTCCAGATTTTTCATGCTCTCAGTAACATGCACAATTATTTATGTGAAAAGGCAAATCAATGACCTATAACTGAGCTTTCAAAAATTATAGGTTATCGTATTTGACTGCTTCCAGGAGTTTGAGTTACCTGAGCAGTGATGAACAATAGCTATTAGATGAGGAATGACCAAGCAGAATTAATTTAAATTAGCTTGAAATAGCTTTAAGAAACTGCTATAAATAAGTGATTTGTGCTGTGTAATCTCAGCAGTGAAACACAGCAAGAGATTTTGCATCAACTACTTAAATAATGATGTTATTGTTATTGCTATAGCCAGAAGCTTACAAGGCTGAGCAACAACTCCTCTTGGTTTCAGTGCAGCTGTGGACAGCCAGCTCCTGTAAACAACCAGCTAGCGAGGACTAAAGCAATTTTGGCTCACTCAGGGAAGAATATCTGTGGCAAAGGTCAGGTTTTGCCACGGGCAGGAGGAAGGCTGGCCATCACCAGCCAGGTCACATTACAAAATTCCTGGTGCTGCAGTTTGCCATGCTTTTGTGCACTTCAGAGAGGTGGAGGAGGGAGGAATTTGAACTTTGAAAGAAGTCTACTGCAGGCAGGATTCTTACTGTCTGTGAAATGAGAAGGTAAAATATGTAAAACAACATCTGCAACCTTGACACTGAACAAAGGACCAGCATTTACTATTTTTTTTGGCTCTGTTTCCACCATTTTTTAGACTGTATTGAAATGTAAGTCCTGGTTTTTCTTTTGCATTTCAACTCGTCTAGAATGGTCCTAGATTTGTGGTGGCCAGTCAGCAGGACTATCTGGTCTAATGGCCTGAGAATGAGAGATACTATTTTATATGAGAAGATAAGAGTACTGGGTCAGTCTCTAAGCTGGCTTTTCTTCACCTTGAAGGGAAACCTTTGCGATCAGAGAAATGAAATCAAGAGAGTTACATCTTTCTCCTATTTTATACTTAATGTTATAATCTTGATAGCAGTGGCCTTGGATTTCTGCTATTCACATTTGCACTTCAGAATAGTGTGACAGAAGGAAGTTCAATATCTGATTTTGAGTGCTGGGCTGTCATCACCTACAGGGTACCTTTCTCATTGTCTCATCTATCTCATAACATTTTCCTGAACTCGGAGAAAAGAATGTGATTAAAGTGGTTTGTAGGAAAGCTGTGGGGTTTTTTCATTATAACTCCTTAGACATTTTCCATCACACAACTGAAGGATTAAATCTGCCTTTGTAACATTTACATTTCCCATGCACATCTGAGGAATGGCACAGTCTAAACGAGCCTGTTGGTCATTAGGGAGTAAAGCTTGAGGCCATGAGAAACAGCCCTTAGTATTTCAGCATTAGTCATGGAGTACAGTTAATGATATCAAATTAAAGTTCAAACTACAGCATGGCTTTTCTCAAGTGACATTAAAATCACCTCCTGATTCACAGTGCAATATGCAATAGCTCCTGCTAAATTTGAGCTCTCCTGTCTCAACTGCACAACCAAATACAGCAATTCAGACACAGGAAATTAATGCTGAGGCTGTGTAAATGGCTGACTTAAAAATAACTGGTGTCTGCAGCTGCAAATTTTGGGCATGCAAGGTGAACTGACAAAAACACTAATTTACTTTGTTTTGTATTTAATCCTATTTCCCATATACACTGAATTTCTGCCAGTTTCTTCAGATTGTGCAAATAAAGATGGCTGTCTTAAGGAATGGGGAACTTCTCTCATTTTTCTTCCTCTTCCTTTTTAAAGTTGTATATATCTGTTTTAGTTTTATGAACTTTTTTCAGTAATAGGAGGAATTCTTAGTGAAACACTTGCAACAACTACGTAGTATTTTGCAAGAAACTTCTTGTAATAAATTCCCTGCACCTTTGCCAATGAGCTTTGATGATAATTTTGAATGTGAGATAGGATTGCAAACCATACATACATATATATTTTTGGTGCTAAGGAGGGAGCTAAGACTTCTGCTAGCTGTGAAAAGAGATTGAACATATCTAAGACATTCACACGTGACTGACAACTGGAGAATAAATGTGTTCACCACATTTCTGCTGAGCACAGTTTAGTGATTTAAAGCTTTAAATTTTTATTCCATAGACATTTGAAATATGACATATGTGGTTAAGAGAAAACATGTGAAATCATGTCTAAAATAATTATTTCAGATATGATATGAAATCATCATTTTAGATGTTACAGATGCAAAGAACTTGCAATTTTTCAGTTTCCTTACTTCATATTTTTTTTTCCCTTTAACTCCAGTGCATCTCTGGAGATTATGCTGTGGCTCAAAGCTGAAGTGCAAAGTGATTAGGAAGATTTCTATTATATTGATTTACCTTCAGGACTTAAACCAAGAGTTCACACTGCTGCCTTTAGCTGTTTACCCTTCACTGACACTCACTCCATTACCAGGCATACAGGTAATTAGAAGTGCTGAAAATCAACTCCTTTATTCTAGAATGAGTGCCTACACTATACTCTGTCAAGCCAAAATGTTACCTGTGTCACCCCACATCCATACAGAGGCTTTTCTAAACATTTGTAAGGTTATCCTGGCCATTTACTGTAGATGGACTCTGAGACAATGGTCATTGGGATTCCTGGCACAGATACTTTGCTTCTCTTGCTTCTTCATCATTCCCAGCCTGGCAAGAGGGGAGGCTTTAGAAAAGAAGTGCAGATGCTCAGGTTTTCTGTTTCTATGCCATTTATTACCAAAGTTCAGCAGCTTCTAGAAAACTTCTAGAAAGTTTTCTGTCTCAATTCCAACTCTTACTGCTCACCCTCCACGCCTCAGCAGGTGGCAAACTAAGGTGCTGCTGTCTTGGGAAAGAACACACAGATAGACATTATCCATTAATACATGTACATTGATGAAAGGGTTTCAACACTTACTGATCTTGCAACACAAACATATCCAGAACTCTAACACTCATTATAACAAAAATGAGGGAGTCAGCAGACTGTGGTGGTTGCTGGCAGGTCTCTGTCCCCTCCACTATGTGCATCTCACCAGTAGATGTTCTTGTTTCTCACCAAAGAGCTCAAAAAGCCAGCACAGTGTTACACACATTAGATGCACTAGCTCTGCTGCTGAGTGAGCACCTGGGGGATGCTGAAATCGCCCATTGTTGAGGAAAATAGAAAAGCAAACATAAACGAGGAGAGACTGTGGGGATTTTATGCTCCCATACTAATGCTTCTTCTCTTCTCCCCATCTCACCTTTTTGCTCCTTCTTTCTTTCATACCTGTCAGCCATCAAATCAGCCAGCGTGTGACACAAGCCATCCAGCTATGTGGCAGATGGCTGAACTGTGCTTTGTCCTATGCATAATTATTTATGAATATCAAACCTGGTACAGTGAGTGACTCAGCCTGGTTTTGTAATTGGTAGTTGGATAGTTCTGGGCTTTTTAAAACTGCAAAATTGCCTTGCTTGACTCAAATAGACATCAAAATTTTTAAAAACTGGTCTTGGATTTAAAAGCCACTGAAGTTGCTGTTCATGTAGCAACGTGCACTAAAACTCCAGTGTTGTCTACTTCAGGGATTCTCAAATCCTGGGTGATTTAGCGGATCTAGGGTCCTCCATGTGAGATATTTCCTCATCCTTGTTAATGTACTTGCCCTGGCTCAGTCTCTAGCCATTATTATTATCATCTTTCTCTGCCATTAGGGAGGTACCCAAAGCCCATCAGACATGCAAATAACTCCATATTTTTTCATTGGACTCCAACTGAACTCAGCGGGGTCACTGCTCATCCTTCTGTACAGCACTGGTAGTTTAATAAGTTTGGGTAAGAGAAATCATGGGAGACAACCTGAGCAGGATCCAACTAACCTCCTATAGTCTGATCCAGGATGCCCTTGGTGTCTTGGAATGTTTCTGGGAGTCCATTACTTCATTTTGTGAAGCACTGTAAACTGAAGAACTACAAATTGAACCACCGATTTACTGGGAATGCAAATGTTACAATTATATTAACAGAGTTTTACTACCTGAACCTATGGTATTGAAAAAGTGTTTCCAAAATGGAAACATTAATAATAGATGCAAATCTGGCCATCTCTATTGTCTATCTAAATAAAGATGCATGGCAGGTTGCACAGCTCTTTCACTGTTCTATCTGCTCTTTGCTGCAGTGGTGTCTGAAATGTCCATTTTCACAGGTCTAGTTCTTTTCCAGGAGAGATACCATCTATGATGAGGTATTTCCACCTGCATGCTGCTCATGTCAGCTTTAATAACTTGCTGTTATCACTCAGTCCCATCCTATTACACCTTGAGAGGAAGTGAAGCGGGCGAGAGGAGGGGATTGATCCATCATTTTGTCTGAGTCCCGGCAAAAGACCTGGCTGAGACCATGAGATCTGGCTGGCTGCTCTAGACTATCCCAGAGCAGGGAGAGAGGATTTCATGGCAACTTGTGCTTTCACAGCCCTACAAAAATTCATGGTATACCACATATTTGTTAAAGAGTGTGCTATCATGACAATTTTTGTCTATTTTTCTGCCAGCGGCTCTGGAATAAGTGAATTTCTGTGGGCCTGTCTGCAAAGCTCTGCATTCTGTGGCTGAAATATGAGTCAATACAGTGCCCTTTTAGTGCTCCAAGTCCTCCTTGGAAGGCAAAACTGGGCCTCTGTAGACTATAAATATCTTTCTGTATCTTCGCTGCTAACATCCTCCGTCTAGAAACTTCAGCTCAAAGATGAAACAATATTTCTTCTTCTATGGATGTTATACTCATGAAAGCTTGTGAGAGAGCAGTTTTGCTTCTGATCTACTGCTTTTCTAACTGCAGGCTTGGAACTGGCATCACTTGTCACTCCAAACAGTGCTCTGCACATTGGGGTTTTTTAAGTCTGATGGTATCAACTGAGAAAGGATAGCAAAAGACAGGAGACCAACCCAGCTAGTCTGGCCCATGAAGTTTGTCTTAGATGTGCATCGATGCATCAGATTCATTTTTAAAAGCTACAATTTATTATTGTTTTAGAATTACTTGTGGGATTACAAAATCTCTTGCTGGTTGTACTGGACACATGACTGAAAGGACAGTGTCTTTAGAAAGGTGTGATTGTTTAGTGCATTCAAAATTTGGGTTGTGGCGAAAACTGGTGTACTAAATAGAGCTGATCAGTACATTGCCCTCTGTAACAACAACAACAACAACAAAGGGCTATGTAGATCTATGGTGAAATTTTCAAAAATAACAAGGCTAAGCACATCCTGCAAAGTTGAGTCTTTGGATGACAAAATTAGAGGTAACCAAAGTCACAGGTCAATTCACAACCTTTGTGGTAGTAGAAACAATCATTATGGTCACTTCTTTATACATCTTGGCTCTAGATACTGACTTCAGCATTAACTGAGATGAATGAGTTTATTTTTTAGGCAAAACAGCATCTAGAATGACAACTGCATTGCTGTGATAGTGGCCACTTTTATTACTAGAACAGACTGTTAATTGTTTTTCTGGTAATTGTTTCTCTTGTTAATTGTCTGTTTCTTTTTTTAGCTTCTCAGGTACTTTCCAGCTTGGATCAGCTCTTCTGATCTTGTTCTGCTTCAGTAGCAGCTGAGTGAGCAACTTCAATTAAAAGAAGTTTGAATAGTGATTATCTTCTTATGATTGAGAACAGTTGAATTCTTTTCTTGATCCTTATCCTTAAGTGACTTAGTCAATTATGGATACACTTAAGTCACTTAGTCACATAAGTCACTTATGCTTAAGTGACTTTTAGTCAATTCCTCTGTTGGTAGACTGTTCGGTGTGGTATCATCCCAGTTCTGACCCACACAAGCTGTCTTGTACTGATACATACCTGGTACTGCAACGTTCTGCCTCTCTCTCTTGCATTCACCATTAAAAACCTCCTCTCAAGAATTCATATGAGTCATTCATCTTTATTTAGAGATGAATTTGACAGGTGTCTGTTTTTAAACACACACGTGCACACACACGTATGTTACACACATATATGTTGACATATATGTAAGTTTAACATATATAGAACCCATATAAAACTATGTTGATAAATATTTTATTTAAAACAAAACCCCATGTAAGTAAAAAAAAAAAAAAAAGCTAAATTAAACTCATGGACTTCTGTCAGCTTCCCAGTATCTTTTCACTGTCCTTCAGATATGGTTGCAGTGCAGATGACAGTATTGCTCTGCTGAATGATCACCTCTTGCTAATATTTAAATTAAGGGCATTTTTCAGAATAAAATGTTAATCTAGCTTTCGTCCTCTGCTTTCCCTGCACCAATTTCCTGGCAATTGGACATTTTCAAATATAAATGAACACCATTATAAACTAATCAAGCTGTTCTAACTGCAGACAGGAAAAGGAGAAGAAAAGGAAAGGACTCTAATATAAAATCATAAAATCAGAATCATAGAATGGCTAAGTTTGAAAGGAACCTTAAAGATCATCTAGTTCCAATGTCTTGGAACAGACTTGGGCATCTTGGATCAGACTACAGGAGGTTAGTTCCAATGCTCCCACCATGGGACACCAGGTACAGTGTCTACTAAACTAGATTGCTCAAAGCCCCTTCCAACTTGGCCTTGAACACTTCCAGGGATGGGGCATCCACACCTTCTTTGGGCAACTTCTTCCAGTGCTTCACCTCCCTCATAGTGAAGAATTTCTTCCTAATATCTAATCTAAATTTGCCCTCCTTCATCTTAAGACCATTCTCCCCTTGTCCTGTCACTACATGCCAATGCAAAAGTCTCTCTCTTACCCTCTTTTAGTACCTTTTTAGGTACTGGAAGGCTGCTGTAAGGTTTCCCTGGAGCCTTCTTTTCTCCAGGCTGAAAAACACTAATTCTCTCATCCTTTCCTCATGTAAGAGGTGCTCCATCCCTCTAACCATCTTGGTGGTCCTCCTCTGGACTTGCTCCAACAGTTCCATGTCCTTCCTGTGCTGAAAGCCCCAGAGCTGGATGTAGAACTCCAGGTGGGGTCTCACCAAAGCCCAGTGGCAGATTCCTCTTCCTTGACCTGCTGGCCACACTGCTTTGGATGCAGTCCAGGAAATGGTTGGCTTTCTGGGCAGCAAGCACACACCTTTCATGACTGCACATCTGGCATACCCTCATGAATACCTGTGAGATTCTTTGATGACTATAAAGCAGGATTTTCTAAGAATGGAGGTATTTGGCAGAACCTGAAATTCATAAAAAAAACAAACATGTTTGTATGGAAATTCATAACTACAAAGTCCACAGATTTTCCTGCAGCACCAAGTGAAAACCTGAAAATGCAAGTCTCTTTTGAGGAGAAATGGGCTCCTGTGGCAGAAGGCAGTGATTTCTATTTCAGGTAAAATGATAGAATCTGAGTTTGTTTTTCAGGATCATCTGCATTGTCACTAGATGGCACATTGGTCTAAAGTTTCAGCTCATAGAGCAACTGCATGGACAAACAGCAAGTTATAGATGGGAACCAGCTAGTAACTACATAGTTACTTGCTCTGTGTCTGCATGTGTATGAACACATGCCAGTGTGTGCAAGTCCCAGGTGTGACATAAAGGAATAGAGTTGTGTGGATGCTTTTTCTGAGACTCTTTCTCTGTGTATAATACAGTTACATCATAGACACTTGATGTTTATGTACTAGTATTCAAGGCAGGCATGGGGAGAGAAAAAACATCAACATGTGTGTCGTGTCTGACTACCATCTACATACTCTTCTGGTTTGCACTTGAAGCAGGTGAAGGGCAGGTCAGATTACACTCCAGTGCCTCCTTGAAGCTGCTTTTGTTATCTAGGACCTCCTTTTTAAAAGAACATGCAATGGACCTTAGGAACACTATTCTTAAATGACTAAAATGTGGTCTGTGCAGAACAGATAGCAAGGATTTTTGTATCAGTTTGAAGGTAGAGAAGGGTAGGCTTCCTCCAGTGTCTCAATAAGATACTTTCAGATATTATTTTAGACATCTTTTCCTGAAATTTGAAAAAAGGCAATGAGTCAGAGCCCAGAACACTCTAGAGTGTGTTGTGTTTTGTATCTATTGTCTTTATTTTAAGCCACAAATAAGTGCCTCATATTCCTAACTACTGCCATTTCCCCCTGCCCTGTCCCTTCTCCTGCCATTCTTTATGAAGAAACCATTTCTAGCTGAGAAACCCACTGCAGCTTAGAGAAATGGGTAACTTGTGCATGGATTTCTGCAATGCATTGTGGCCAGCAACACATTTCAGAGATTTGTTTTCTCATTTGTGGAAAGCACCTTCTTTTTCAACAATTTCCAATGCATTCACTTTCTTTTCCAAGATTTTTATGCCTTCTTGAAGAAGATACATGCAGAGGTTACCTTACATGCTCTCTTTTGCTCATGGCTCTCTTTACCTATTTTCTGCTGTTGTTTACCCCATGAGTCTGGTATTTGTATACTGAGAAAGTCTTTGGGTTTGGGATTTGAAACTGCTGGGAACTTTGATTATCAGAAGTAGTTTCAAGTTCTTAATTCTCAAAAGAAGGCAGAGGGCTAATATATATTAAAAACATAGGACTGAGATCTGTCTATGGAGAAGGTGTTGCATTTCTTTTATTAATAGCACAAGCACTCAATTTACCCTAACTTCTCAGCTCACTGGAAAAAGCCAGGCATGTTGAGAAGCTTACTAAAGTATAGAAATAATTTTTGTTCCTGGTAAGACTGTTCTGTACTGCAATAGGAAATTCATGGGAGACTCAGCACATTGGGTTCATTTTGAATTCTATAGTGCAGTAGAACTGATCTTGATCTTAGACAAATTAAGTGGCTTTCTATTCCCCCCATTACCTTTTGCCTTTATGTATTATGTATTTTTGTCCTGAAATGTGGGGCTGGCCATTTATAATAGCATGTATTAAGTGGAAATGCAGATTCAGATAAAATCCAGGGAAAAAAGGTTATTAATTCAACAACTCTTCTTTTTCTTTCACATTACAGAAATTGATTTTGGTAAAAGACCTTTACAATTGGTGCTGTTTTAAAATTAGAGGTACATATCTGCAGTTGGATTCCTTCTCCTTAATTCTGAAATATGCCTTGATTTTACCAAGTCTGGGGAAGTCTTGAATTTTTAACCTTCAGGAATTAGCTAACAGTTCTGCTGTAATCTCTGGGTGAGAATTAAAGGACTGTCTCAGTTCTTGAAGCAGGGAACAGCTGTTGGGACAGCCACCATTGCTAGTGTCACTTTACCAGCGATTTCTTTAAGATGGGCTTTATGTTGCTGAGGGGATTCCCTCATTTTATATACTCATTTTCCTTTATGAGAAAAGGAAAATAGATGGAGGTGACCACATGGTGCAGGTTGGGGTAAACAGAGCATATGTTGATATACCTTTTTTCGATCAGTGGACAGTTTATCCTTTGTCCTGTGGAAGAGAAACCAAACAAGAGTCTTGCTTGTCATCTGTATCTGAGCATGGGAAGGAGTCAAGATTTGTTGGTTTGTGTTTTACAGGCTGCTTCTACATGGGATGAAGAACATGTATATGAGACTTCTTATTCTGTTTGGTGGGACAAAATTAGCCAGAAAGAAAAGTCATTCATGAGTAGCCCACAAGGAATCCTGAAAACATGGAGATCATGAGTCTTTTTTAGGGCTGTTCATCCATTTTTCTTATAGTCCTCAAAATTTCTCAGAAGTCAGTGGAAGATTTGGTCACAGAATTTAGGATCAGATCTTCTATCAAGAGACATTCATCTGATCCCTTTTCAGGAATCTGAGAAATGGCATACTTATGGTTTTGCTCCGATTACTTGTTGATAATAGATGTTTCCACTCTGGTAAAATAATAAAAATTGACACCTTTATCAGTAAAGAAAAATCACAAAAGATAAAGAGAACATCCAGGCAGATGAAAATCACAATGAAGAAATACTCAGTGCACTAAAGGTTAAGGGGCTTCTTTTGCCTCTCTAGGCAACTTAAAATATGGAAAACTTAAACCTTCTTCATAGGTGATAAATAATGTCAGACAAAATCATTTTCAAAGCTATTATTTTGGAATTAGCTATCAAATATATCAATAGTTTCACTCCAGTACCTTTCATTACTGTGAAGTTAATGGAAAAATTATTGATTGGTAGTTCAAGCCATACAAATTAACTTTGTGCAACAGTAGCATACAAGGTTTAACTACCCGTGAGGAAGCCCTTCACTGGTATAGACACTCCTGTTTCAGGTAACACAGCCACAGCAATACCTTTCACACACTGTGCCATGTTACAACGTAAGCTTTGTTGACAACATGCCTCATTTAATTTGCAGTCCATGGAATGATGTTACTGGTATGGACTATTTTATATGAGGAAAACATTTGCTGTCTCTGTGCTGAAACTGTAACCCAAATGCCTCCAAGAAGGTTCAAACTGGAGAGCAAGAGATGGCTTATTCTGATGATGCCAGAATGATTTTTTTTGCTTTTTCTTTTATACCCCTCTTACATACTCTTTTTTATAGTTTTATGTATTCTTAGTACTTTTAGCCTACATACTTGTAACTTTCCAAGTCTGATAACTTAGCTGAGACCCACTGCACCGTTAAACCAGGAGACCAAGCAGTCTGGAAGCCCCAGACACAAAGGGCCTCTCCAGAACATATTTTTGTAAACTAAGATAGGCCCATCCAGGGGAATGGTTCCTCAGAATGGGGAGTTCACTCAGGCCTCTCATTGGGGTATCTTTGATAAATATGGTCATTTTTCAAGGCCTATAATTGTGTGTATTTCAGTGTGATGGTGTGTGCATGCATCTCAGGGGCATTCCACCTGGACAAAGTGTTGTACCCTAGGATCCTGAAATAAATACTGAGGTAGAAACCCCTTTTCCCCATAAACCGTGGTTTGGTTTTAATTTAAAGACCAGGGAAAGGCAACACTAAATGTCAAACTTGCTTGATGCAACACTTTTCCTCATTCTCTTCACTATCAGCATCTCCCAGAATGTCTGTGTGGCCTGGGCAGTTGCTTGTAACAAGGTGCTTCTAGACTCATTTCTAGGCAGTAGCCCAGCTTAGTACGTTTCTCATCATGTGAGTCTGCATGTGTTTTATCATGTTTATTCCTTGATGGTGGCATTTGTATAAATGAGGAGCTCTGGAAATAAACTTACATTTCTTAGATTTTGAAGATGGTTTTCCAAAATCTTAGTATCAGTCATATCCCCCAAAGTATTTCCTTTTGTACCTAAAAAAAATTTGTTTCCAACAAAAATGAACTCAAATGTGTTAGCTGAAGTTTAGAGAAGGAGGAAAGTGAAATAGTGACAAATGCAGGGTTTTAGAAATCATGCATGTTCTCCAGTTGCATCAGCTACTTTCTCCCTAGTCTGATTCTTGGGGAAACTGTAACTGTGAAATCATGTGAAATTTATTTTCCTTCTCCCCATTTACTTAGGGAAAAGCCCCATAGTAGTATTCTGTATCGACATGCTTTCCCACTTAAACTGTCATATAAGCAATGAGGACTTTGCATCTTGAGTTTCTTTTTGTCTTTGAGGAACACCCAGTGTCTGAACTGTCATGTACAGAGAAAACACTTCAGCATAGGTTAACCAGCAGACCAGCTACATGTCAGCATAAGAAGGAAATCCTCAGAAGGCCAGTTTTAGTTTAACAGAGCACACTTATCACTTGATCCTCTTTTGAGCAAAACATCTACTTCATAATATCACATGGATTATGTGACATTTTAGGTGACAGTTGATGTAGAAACACAGCTGCTCAGACAAATTTTATCTGCTGATGTTTGGCTGCAACATTGATTTTGTCTTTACTTTGCACTGTTTATTACAAGTTGGTCGTTAATCACAGATAATGACTGATACCCTGAAGGTTAATGCTTGAATGCATTCTTCTAAAATTTAAAAATATTTCTGTCTTGAAGCATATTCCATTGCCATGCAAGATAGAATTAAACAAATGTTGTGATTCTGATATAAGCGTACTGCTGATATATGTCTAATTAACATACTCCAGATGTCAGCACTATTAAAATCTGTCTGTCATCTGCATAATGGGTAATTTGTTACACCAAGCAAAATACCTGGTTTTCAGATAACCAGATTTTAAAAAACAAAACAGTTATGTTTTCATCCCAGAGCATAATGAATACCCCAGAAGAGTCATACTGTCAGTAAGATTCATTCCACTGGGGAAAGTTAGTGTTGTTCTAGCTATTTACGTCAAGAAATACCTGATTTGTGTTTCAACACTGTAGAGCCTGGCATTAACTCTCTCCTTGCTACCCCAAATCTTCCAAACCCTCATTTTTAACAAATATCCCCACCCATAAAATATTCATACTTCATAGCAGCAGTAATTCATTACTCCTCACCAAATAAATGCAGTTAAACCGTCAGCCGAAGGCTCTCTTGACCCCAGGGACAGTTTAACATAAGCTTTATTAAGATGTCTTGGTATATGTGCAGTTCTGTTTGGTGATATCATGGCTGTTTCAAGCCTCTAACAAGGCAATTCACATCCGGAGAGTGCAGTGGAGGGATTGTCATGCTGCCTCCTACAGCACCTCTGCAGACTGTCGTGGTGTAGCCCATTTGCAGACTGAATGCTCTGGGACGTAACCGTGCTCATCTTCTTTCTGCTGACAGTACTACAAGCTCCAGGGCTTCTGGAAATATCTGGCTGATTATCTCTCAGCTATGAGAATATAAAAATACAAAGAAAACTAGCTTGCAGATCTGTTCTCATGCCACAGACTTGAAAAAAAAACTAAATTAGCATAGTATGTCTAAACTTGTCACGCACCATGAGGAGTAAACAAGGAACTTCAAAGATAAGCAAGAGGAATATCTTTAAATAGCTGAAAGGCGGATGAAGTAAACATCTGCTGATTAAATACCGAGGTCATTAATAAAAGAAGGTTCTTGAATTAGTCATCCCCTTTCTGTCTGTGGGATATTAAACAGTTGCAATGCTAAATACAGAGGCAGTGCAACTGAGGACCAACTCTTAGTCGAGGTGCTCTCAACAGTATGAGACAGAGCAATGCCTGTATTGATTCTGCTCTTCCTCACAGTAGTTTCGTAGTGGTGCAACCCTACTGAAATTTTAACTTTGCTTGGTTCCAAACCAACAAGTTAATCTCACAAATGAAATTAGGGGTCTGAGGCTCTTCCTATACAGATTTGGCTCCTGACATTAGACTGGGTTGCAGGAAGGAGAGATGCCCTTCTTTTAAGTAATGTGAATTTATTCCAACAGTATTTCACGGAATTGTGGATAAAATAACATTCACCATATCAGAAGGGAATTCAAATTCTTTAACACAAAGAGCAATGAATATTTACATATCAAAGGGGTTAGTGTTCTTATATTTAAAAACAATAATTTTTCTCTGCATGCATCTCTTCATCCGTTCAAGCTGAGGAGGCCAAACACCTCAGAGCCACTATAGTTACCCCTCTAGGGAATTTATCTGTAAAATTGTATGAGGTGATTTTCCTCCTCAAAGTCACTTCTCACAGGAACAGCCTGTTTTTCACTTAAAATATGCCAACAATGTAGGGATGGTGTTTCAGGCTCTGTACTGAGGTTTTTCCTCAAGTCTCAAGTATATGCAGTCTCTTTCTTTCACTTCTGTACACGTTCAGCTTGCAATAAGACTGTCAAGGTGACTGTCTCAAGTACAGACAGCCCCAGCCCTTATTATCCCTACAGCTTCTTGGTTCTGTGTCCTCTGACCACTCTGTCCCTCTTCTTACTGGAAGATGGATGCTATTTTAGAAAGCCTTATTCAGCATTAAAACCCTATTTTTTCCTACAGAGTACCAGCAAGGACCTGCTGATTTCTGATGGCCAGGTAACACCCACTACAGAAAGCTAAGGTTGTGTTATGCAGAGAATTGCTCAGAGAGGGATAGTTTAACTTTGGTGAACAGATGAAGAGAATAAATAGGCTAAGCACCATAATTTTCAGTAACAAAACAATTAGTCTTTGCAATGCAATCTCACTAAGCTGGGCTTTCGTAGGTTTGGGTAACAGTGCCAAATGAACAATCATGAAAGCAAAAGACACTAGCCAGCAGTCCAACAAAGCCTCCTATCTGGGCAATTTGAAGATGTGATTGACAGTGCTCTCAGCATCTGATCTTCACCAACAATTCCCAACTGGCCTGTGATGCATTAGGGCTATTGTTACATTTATGAAGTAGCAGTACATTTAGTGCTTGGATTGTGGTTTTTCTAGTTTATTTTATCATGGGGAGTGACCACCTTGGGGTGAGTGATGCTAGAAATACAGTGTTGGGAAAGAGATTTGTAAAAATTAAGCCAAACACACCTGGCAAAACACACAATTTCCCCTTCTACTGAATTCAGTCCTGAGCTACCAGGAAATCTTCTCTCTTTCTACCAAAGATGCTTTCACATTTATTTTTGAATTACAAGTTGAACCTTGTTTAGTGATTGAAGTACATTTACTTGTCATCAAGATTTTCCTAAGTTACCATGTTCAAGCACATGTTCTCAGTATTTTAAATGCAAGAAAGAGGAAGCCACTGATCTGCAAAAAGTTTTTATTAAAATGTGCAGACACACACAAAAGCTCACTCAATTTACATGAACCAATTAAATGGCACACTATGCCCCTAATAAGCAAGCTTGAAGATAAAATTAAATGATATTTTATTTGCTAAATGAATTGACCTTTACCAACACAATCTATGAAATCAATTTAGCATACTATAACCCTTGCAGATTGGCAGTCTTTTCACACCAGGAGTCTAAAAAATAAGCACAACAGGCATTTCAGTACCCAGTAACATATCATTAAAACATGTCCCAAGGCATTTCACAATCCATAAACAGTACAAGCATTAGCAATCTATTGCTCATTATAACCACCACATGGCCTGGATGTTATCTTGCACAGCATCTTAATTTTCCTTGACCCTAGCTCCATATTGCTCAGGAGAGGCCCTTATGTGAACTGGTGAAAAATTCCTTCAACAGAGAACTTTAGCACACCAAATATTTCTCTTTAGTTTTGGAGACATGGTATCTTGGTGTGAACTTGCAGTTCTGTGAAACGTTTGTAATATTTGAATTTTGTGTTTCTGAATCAAGTGCCATTTTTCCTTCAGCCTCTCAAGGAGCACCAAATGCTGAAAGCATATTTGAATTTCTTTGCAGTCACGTGGTTTGTAAACAGACTTTTGCTAGCAGCTGGGGAAGAAAAGAGAGAAACTCACAAAACAAAGGTAGTCAAAAGCAGCTTCATGACTGCCTCATCACTGACAAAATCAAAGAATATGAATGTTCTGACAATCCTGTGCTGCACCTTGGCAGTCCTCTACAGTGATGTTCATGTGGTTTCCCAAATCCACAAAACAGTACTCCTCTTTGTTAACAAGCTTCTTGGCTTTTGTCTGAACATGAACTGCATGCATCTGAGTTATGCTAGAGGGGGAAAGCTACTTTATCTGAAAATCATAATTAATTTCAGGTACGTACCTAATATAAGAGCTGGCAGTTGGTAATAGCAATATAACTCTTTATCACTAGCAACAAAACAGATGCTTGCCAGTGGTTCATTAGCCATGCAGCTGTAGTGGTCTGGGAAAGCTGTACCTTAGATGGCAATAGAAACCCATATTTAAATGTTGGGGTGGAAAAGGTCTTTTTCAGACCCCTTGGCTTTGTCTCTGGTGCAAAACCTGATCTGGGTTAAGACATGAGATTGAGTAAGGCACCATTTATCCTTCCCACTGCTTAGCTCCTGAAATAATTTTGGTTTGTGACAACTAGCACGCTCTGAGACAATGCCTAGGAACAGCCCAGGGAAAAGAATGTGCCAGAGCCCATTTTCAATACATTGTGCGAACAACCCTGCTTTAGATTTACTTCCTTTGGCCCTTCACTATCCTCAGCACTGTCCTCCAAGCTTTGTACACTCAGATGCTCCTACCTCAGAGAGGCAAGAAGAGACTCATTTTGTCTCATCCTACAAAAACACCTCTCTGAGGTCTGGCAGCACAGCCTCTGAGAACTGAAAATTCAACTCCTTGTAGAAGGCAGAGGTGAGTGTTGGTTAGATGCTAGTCAGTGGCAATGTAGCCCAAATCGCCAAAATTCTGGGCCAATGACCCATTCATTGGCTTTGTTTCATTTACAAGAATTGAAGATAGCCTGCCCATCTACTTTCTCGGAAGAAGGAGCTGCTTTTAGCCAAGTTGTGTCTAGAAATAAGCATGATTCTACTGTGCTACAGTTCTTCAGTGAAAAGACAGATTGACAGGACAGGGAGTAGCACTTCATTCTTTTCAGCAAAGTATTTTAATGACCTTTCTAATCTATAATATTAGAAAATAGAAACATTTTGTTTCTATTTTCTAATATCATAGATTCTTCTTTTATTTTTCTGACTGATACTCTCACAAACAGAAATATTAAGACTGTGCTTAAGCAGAATATCAACAAAACACACCTGGTTTTGGCTAAGGAAATACCATCAGTGTATTAAGACAAACAAGCTACACACAGTAGACAGTGGACTGATACAAATTCTGTCCTTGGGGTTGTTTGGGAAAGACTATGCATGCTCATTTCTTGAAAAGCACTCTTCTGAGTTTTTCTGGAAAGGAGAATTTTTTTCACAGCAGCCTATTTAGTACTGTATTTTAAATGGTTGACTAAAACAGTGCTTTAGCTATTGCTGAAAAATTTTTTTACAGTGCCAGAGCCTTCTCTCTTTGTCACTTTATGATCCTGGTGGAGCAGGCTGAGGGTGAACAACAGATTGGGAAGGGTCAGAGCCCCAGGACAGCTGACCCCGACTGAATAAAGGGGTGTTCCTAGACCATATAGTATCATGCTAAGCAGCAAAATAGAGGGGAGTTTTCCCAAAATAACTATTTCTTGGTGACTATCTGGGCATTGGTGTGCTGGTGGTGAGTAATTGCTTTTGTATCACTTGGGTAGTTTTCTGTTTTCATATTTTTTGTGTTTATTTTCTTTCTTTTTTCCCATTTTCTTCACTTACTACATTGTCCTTTTCTCGACCTTTGGGGTTTTTAATCTCACTTCTGTCTTTTTTTATTGTCTCTCCCAGTCCTCTGGGGGAAGTGATCAAGTGACTGGGTGGGGGCTTACAGTCAGCTGGGGTCAACCCACCACAGACATAATTATCTATCTGTCAGTCACTCTGTCCATCTCTTAGAAATCCTTCAGTTTTGAATCCTGACACCAGAGAATACCCACAGGCACAGAATGGAACAGGTGAGTGTGGCTTGGGTACACTACACAAGACAGCAAGGATGAAAGAGTAGCTGCCTCCTCTGAGTTTGCAGACCACGCACCTGAGTATGCAAATACACATTCCTAAAAATTGTGGCTCCATTTGGTGTTTGAGTTCAGAAACACCTACCTGAAAAAAGAAAACCTAGTTGGTATTAGTGAAAAGAATACAAGTATAACAAGGTCACTTAGAGAGAGACATGGTAAACTTACCATTTACAGTCTGCAAGAAGTAAACCCTACGGAGAACAATCAACAACCTCTGCAGGCTCATAAAGCATGATAGCTGCAAAAATGCCAAGGAATGGAAGTTTTGTAACATATCCTGTGGCTGTTTTCCAGGTTGGACAGGCATTAAGCTTTGAAAAATTACCCATATCTCAGTAAGGGACAGTCAGAGCTATTCTATACTTACCAATATTGGCTTGTGGAATTGAAAATGATGAATTGCTTAAATTTGGTTCCATTCATTCTGAACCATACTTAATAGTGCTTTTAATCAAAGAAGCTTGTTATAAAAACTGTAAATTCAAGACAAAAACATCTTTAGAGAGTAGGAAAATTATTTATTAAAGAAAATTCTGGGCATAGTCCCAAAATCTATTAAGCTGATCAATATCATTTTGGGGGAAGAAACTGGGAATATAATTTTGTCATCCATACAAAAGTTGGGAAGGCTGCCATGCTGACGACAGGAGAAAACATGAAAATATACAAATGCTAGAACTTTCCAGGTCTCCAAACCAAAGTAAACAAAGTTTACTTCAAGAATTATATTGGAATTTGACCTAATTCTATAAGACAGTACATGCAGAGAAAATATTTAATTTTTAGAGATATCAGATGTTTCAGATTGTAGAGTAAATTGTCTTCCCAAGACTGAGGGACTTGTGTTCACTGTACAGCTAACCAACATTTGAAAAACCATCTCTACGTCCACATGGGAAGCATTAAATATCACCAAATCATAACAAGATTTCAAAATGCAAAATATTCAACTTCCTTCTATTGTTTGTTTGGTTTTTCAAAACCATTTATATTGTAGAATGGATAAAATAAATCATTCTAGAGTAGTACCTTAACTTAGAGTAAAATAATACAGCACATTTCCCCCAAGTTTCCAGATAAGAGTTATTAATACCGAGTTTCCAAGATGCATACTTTTTCTAATGCTGATAAGATTTCCCAGTAACTGAATATGCCATGAATGAGTGTCTTCCTTTACATGGCTCCATACAAACTGCTAAGAACATGAAGAAAAAGTGAGGATGCCAATATGCAGCTGTCACACAAAAAACTATGGATATAGTAAGCCAAACAAAACAAAACCCAGACTTTTATTTTAGCTTTTATTTCCACCACGGATCTGATTCACAGGGAGGGTTTTGGGGGAGGGTAGTTTTTCCATGCCCAGGCACGTGTGTGTGTGTGCTGGCTGCTCCCTGGCATCCCAGGGAACTGAGAGCGGCAGGAGCTTCCTGGGCTGGCAGGGCAGGGCAGGGCAGGGCAGGGCAGGGCAGGGCAGGGCAGGGCAGGGCAGGGCAGGGCAGGGAAGGGAAGGTGCGGGAAGGTGCGGGAAGGTGCGGGAAGGTGCGGGAAGGNAAAGGAAAGGGAAGGGAAGGGAAGGGAAGGGAAGGGAAGGGAAGGACCAGCCAGAGCCTGTCCCACTGCTCCAGCTGGAGAGCAGGTCAGGCTGGGGGCAGGTTGGACAGCCTGACTGGGCCATCAGCCTACATCCTCATATCTGTGGTAGGCAAATTCTAAAAGTCCTACTCAAAAAGAACATTGTCATCTACTTCACTTTGCATTGAGGTAGATAAGCACAACTTTTTAAAAATGATAGAATCATTTAGGTTGGAAAAGATCTTTAAGATCATGGAGTGAAACTGTAAACCTAACACTGCCAAGTGCACCGTGTCCCTAAGTGCCACATCTATACATCTTTTAAATGCCTCCAGAGACGGTGACTCAGCCACTTCCCTGATGACATATTAAGTTTAATAATAATTTATCACCAGCCTGTCTGTCAGACCCAGCCACACATGACGGATGCTGAGGGAAGCGAATGAGATGACAAAATGGCAAGAATTTGGAGGAACTGTCACAACAGTGTCTGGTTTTGTTAAAGAACATTAATCAAGAGAGGTTGCAGTTGGGAATTAGAGCTTTTTTGTTTACTGACCATGGATTCAAACACTTGGATTGTCCCTTTTGTGTGGTTATAGTTTCAGGATTCCTTGGCTAAATAATTTGCTTTTAAAAGATCTTACTTGACTTCATTAAATGATGATCAAATTTACACTGAGTTTTTGAGATATGGAGTTGACCTTTTACCTTTCTCTCTGGCTTTGCTCAGATGTAGCCAAAGGCTACATCAGGAATCTAATTCTTACTGATATCAGGTAGATTCTTACCTTGATATTAGGTAGATTTAGCTGAATAACTTTAAATCAATGTAATATTTGCTTCATTCAGCTTTTCTTATACAGATTTTAGCTAATTGTTTAATCTCTGTGGTTCTTTCTTTTGTTAACTTCAAAGGTATAATGCTGTGTTACAATAGCATTGCTAATGGGGCTGTTCACTCTTTTCTGCTCAAAAGAACTTCATATTGTTTGCTTGTGTTATCTACAGTTTGAATGCCTGATGCTTCAAAGAACATTGCAAAAGACATACACTTGCATGGTTCTGCTGCAATACCATTCTATTATCTGCATCTCCTTCCACGTTTGTTATACTAAAGAAATTTACTGTCTAAGGGATCATCTTATTAGCATTCAGCAAATCCTCATGAATATTTTCTGCCCGAAGTCATGACCTGAGCATTGCTACAACAATTGAAACAGAAACACAAAAAAATGTGGGTAAGTAGCAGTTTGAGAGAAATTAATGAGAGGATGCTGAAGTTTAAAGCTATGAACAATTTAGAGACACTAAATGTCAGGATTTTCACTGTATAATTAGGAATATTTTCATTCTGAAGGGGAAAAGAAAGTTGTAATTCAAAGAACACAGTCTGAAATATGTGCATTGAATTAGTAAGATGAGCCAAAGGGGCTCTCTGAGATAACTGAAAAAGCTATCTGCATATATTGTGTTTCTGCTGCACAAAGTTCTTTTGCTGTGTGAGTCATCAGCCACTGGGAGGTCTTAAGAAGCAGTTTTTTTCTTGAGATGATGGGCTGGAGAATTAGAGAAACATAAAACTTAAGTAAATGTAGTTGATGCTATACTTAAGCAAGTTCCAGCTTTCAACTAGACTTTACTGTATTGAAAGATATCTACAGTTATCTCAGAGACATGATGACATTTTCACTCCCATGTAAAGCAGAGAGTTCATCTCTTTTTTGGTAGCAGTTGAAAGTCCTCCATTGTAAGGAACATTTTCCACATCTTAGTTATCCTCGTGATTTATTTTCTCTAAATCTTCCGTAATCTCTATCCTACCCTTCTAGCTATGAGAACCAGACACGTGATTCAGTGGCATTAGCATGGATACAAAAAATAGTAATGTTTTAACCTATGCGGTCTTGAGCTCCAGGCTGTACAGAGATTGTTTCCTTATTGCTCTTGCTCAGTTTCACAGAGTGCTCATATTGATCTGACCACAGAGTGCAGTACAGTGTCTTCTTAAGACGTAACATTTAGTCTCCTGTCTCATAAGTAAAACGTCCCATACTCTCTTGGTGAGTATGGGTTGTTGATTTGGTTGCTTACTCTTTTTTTCCCCACTTAGGGACTGTTTACCCAGTAACGTGGTTTGATTTTTGTCAGTAATCTGTCCTATTTCCTAGTGTCCAGTTCTCCAATCTCACCTATCTTATTAGTCATTTTAAATGTTATTTTTTTGCTGAGACTGAGGGATGAAAACCTGAATAAATGAATTATAAATGCTACCAATGTATCCAGGCTTAAACATAAAAATTCCATAACAGTAATTTAAATTCTGTCAAAGTTGTTTGGGTTTATAATTATTATTAAATGTCACCTTTTTCTTTCTTTTTTTTTTTAGGGAGGAGTGTGTGTATTTGCATCTCAAAATACAATGCCATTAAACAATCAAGTTAATGAAAATACCAATTTCTTGCACCCATAATGCTTAGCTGTAATTACACTATCATATTTAATTCCTCTTTTCCAGCCATTCTAGTATCTTGGCCAAGACTGATATTTTCTAATAGGTGTTTTTAATATTGTCATAACATAAATTTTCTCTATTATCTAGAATTTTGCCAGTGTTCCAAGAATTACCAAGCAACAGCATTAAAGACGTAGAGCACTCAGATCACAAAATCACAGAGGGGCTGAGTTGGAAGGGACCTCTGGAGGTCATCTTGTCCAATCCCCCTGCAAAGACAGGACAGTGTCAGACAGCCTCTGAATATCCCCAAGGCTGGAGACTCTGCCACTTCTCTGGACAACCTGTGCCAGTGCACAGTAAAGAAGTGTTTCCTGATGTTCAGACAGAACTTCCTGTGTTCCAGTTTGTGCCCAGTGACTCTTTGTCACTGGGCACCACTGAGAAGAGCCTGGATCCCTATTCTCTATATCCTCACTTCAGATATTTGTACCCATTGATGAGCTCCCTCCTGAACTCTCTCTTCCCGGACTGAACACTTCCAGCTCTTTGTCCCAGTTTGAGACAAATTCAGAGGAAAAATATCCTCTGATAGATAGCAGGTTGTAGTTACCCCTCCTCCACCAGGGAAAAGACNCCCCCCAGGCTGGTGGAAGGTCTCCCAGTGAGGTTTTGCTGTTCTGGTGTTCTGAACGAGTTCAGAAGAGAAGCAGGAGTTTAACTCTCCATCTCTCTCTGAAGAAACAGAGCCGAGAGCTGGCTGGAAAGCAAGGAAGGTGCTTCCTCCCCTCTGCTGCAGCAGCTATACTCCCCACAGCAGAAGAACAACAGAGGGGAGTGGTGACCTTGAAACACAGAACTGCTTTGAAAAAGTTTCTCTGACTGGTTTTTTTCTTTCTCTCCCCTCTTGGGCTCAGTTTAAAGGCACAGAAAGGCACAAGATTCATTTTCTGGGCATAGAGTAGGCGATATGGGATACATCATGAAGTCACACCAAGACATTCTCTCAGTCTTTCCTCTTAGGACAGGTTCTCCAGTCTCTTAACCATCTTCATGGCCCTCTCCTTGAGTTTTTACCTTTAGCTCCATATTTCTATTGTGCTGGGAAGCACAGACCTGGACACAGCACTGCAGCTGTGGCCTCACCAGTACAGAGTGAAGGATCAACTCCATCAACCTGCTGGCAGTGCTCCTTCTAAAATAGCCCAGGATAAGCCTTCTTTGCCACAAGGGCGTATTGCTGGCTTGTGTTCACCAGCACCTGCAGGTCTTTTTCTGTAGAGCAACTTTCCTCTATTAACTCTCCTGGAACTCACAGAATTCTTAACTGGGCCATTAACCAGAAAAGGGAAAAAAGACCCCCCCAGCTTTAGTACCTGTAGTTGACTATTTCTCTGGATTACGTACTGATGGAATTAAAATTATTTCATTATTATTTTAAAGATACTTATATTTAAGTCTAAGTATCACGAAAGCATGTCCCTAAGCACCACATCTACATGCCTTTTAAATACCTTCAGGGATGGTGACTCAATCGCTTCCTGGGCAGCCTGTTCCAATGCTTGATGACCCTTACAGAGAAGAAATTTTTCTTAATCTAAAAATTTTTCCAATCTCAAACTCCCCTGACACAACTTGAGGCCATTTTCTCTCATCCTTTTACTTGTTAACTGGGAGAAGAGATCAACACCTACCTTGCCACAATCTCTTTTAAGGTAGTTGTAGAGAAGGGTAAGATCTCCCCTGAGCCTCCTTTTCTCCAGACTACACAACCCCAGCTCCCTCAGCTACTCTCGTACTTGTACTCTAGACATTTACCAATTCCATTATTCTGTGATACACTTAGTAATCAGAATAGCTAAAAATATGTAGTGCCTATAAAATACTTGAATCTTTCCTCAGTAGACATATCTGAAAAATGTAGAAATGAGATGTAGAAATGTAGATGTAGAAATGTCTTTACTGACATTTTCATTATGAAATCTCAGAAGGATCACTTGTCTATTGGTCCTAGGTAAAGTCTAAATGCTTCCAATAAATGAAATAAGTGACATGACTTTGAACATCATCAATAAGCAGATGTCTCCTTGCTGTTTTCTGTTTTAAATCACATATGTACACACTGCCTTCATTGGGATGGCTCACTGTTTGAAAAAGGTCTGTCTTTGTAGGATAAATATTGCAAACACCTTATTGCAAATCTGAGCAAACCAGAGGTGATAATGAAACTTTTAGGGAGCCATTTGGGAGAAGCTGCAATGTAGGCTGCTATGGTTAAAGATCTACACCCACACTACAGTCATTTAGGTTTTTTTACCTATGAGAGTCCCAGCAAGTGCCTAGAACTCTGAGCAGCAGTGAGTAACACTTGCTGGCAATTCTTTTGGGCTAGGAGACTTATCTCACCCTGAAGTAATAAGCTGGCTTCAGTTATTCATGTCTTTGGTACATCTTCTGAAGTGTAATAAGATTATAAATGAGCAAGAAACCTTAAGTACTCTGGAAAATTTATCTGTTGCAGCATGATGCATTATTTCTCTTCAGCAACACAGCTTGCCACAAACTCTTCAGATCTGTTGTTCATTTCAGAGTTCTCTCCAAGCAGAAGACCCAAGATCAGATTCTTATCTTCAAGTGTTTGCTAACTAGAGCACAGGAAATCTGAGACATCAACTAGCAATGACATAAACAAAACTAAGTTTACTCCTCTGATGCAATGCAGCTGTCTTCAAAAAGATAAAGCTTTTTTTTTTTTTTGTGCTGTGTGAGGAGAGATTTCCCCATCGTTTTTAAAAGGACATTGTAATAAATCAGGCAAGTCTAGAATGAGGAGCAGCTGCTCATAACTGACTGCTGGATCTGCCATATCTTACCTGGACTGAGTTTTGAGCTTTCAGTCACACCTCTATCAGCCTTACTGCTAACTTTCACTTGTGTGAAAGGACAATTAGGTGCATTGGTATTCAAATCTCTTTCAAACCTTGCAACATAATTATCAGAGGGAAAATTGTGAGTCTCCACTTAAGAGTAATCGCTGCAACAGATCCAATTATGTTTTGCAAGTCAGGACTTGTCTTACAAAAATCCTAAACTTGCCCTCTAGCTTCATTTTAGTGTCAATAGCAAGAATCAGAAATATACTATGTATGTCTACTCAATGTTACCTTTAACACCAAGACATTGTCAAATCCAAGCAGTTCATTTTCTTTTTTTTATTATACTGTCACGTATAATCTCGTTTATTGTTTATCTTATTTTTGCTGAACGTGCCCATATTTATTCACCGTACCTAGAGACATTAATTTATGCCCTGACATTGTAGCACTTGTGCTGTATAAACACATAGTAAAAGCCCTTGTCCCACAAGGACTGCTATCTAACCTCATACAACAGGCACAATGTTTGTAAGGGAATGAAAGGCACATGGTGTGAGTTCTCCAAAGTCATACAGATTTGTGCGAGAATTTGGAACAGAATTAATTGTGGAATGTCCCTGATCTGTTCTCTATCCTCTGGATCCATATGCCTCTCAAAATAGGTCAAAAACTGGGAAGAGATTGGGTGTTTTTTACCATGAACTCAGTGGATGCTTTATCAAACACAATAATTCCATTTGCCTGAGGCAGAGTATCCATTATTCTTTTTCTTTCAACTTAATAGTGGAAATGGACTAGAAATCTCTAGTAGGATATGGATCTTTTTAAGTCTCATGCCTAAATCAACCTGAAGAATTCTGTTGCTTAGAACATTCTTGTTTTCCATTGCCCTGTAGAGTGGTTTTATTCCTTATATATTTAGTTTTGATACCTTTTTTATCAGTTAGATGGAACATGTAATGACTGAGCACAATTTTTGAAGACAATCTTTCAGATTCATAAACAGAATGACTTTTATTAATCTCTCCTGCTATGCATGTCTGAATATTTTTTTTTTGTCAAATACAATATTCTAGAAACTACACAGATTTATTCTTCATCCTTTCAATTCTGAAATTAAAAAAAAAATTAAGTCACTTTTTCTTCTAATGGAAGAATAGTATATATAAACAGATCCAATTATCTTCTTGTTCCTTTGCAATACATTAAGATATAATGGTCAAATTCTTACTGTCTGGTGCTGATAAACCATTTTTCTATTCATTACTCACATAACCTCAATCACTGATACGAAATCCATGATCTCTTTATTTCATAATATTTTTCCTTTTGCTGTGTACACAGTTAAAGTGTATCTTCACATTCCTTTGGTTAAAAACTCTTTGTGATTATTTTATCGAGTCTCCTATCAAACAAGGCAAAGTTCTAAGCAAATATTGCATCTCATTTCAGTAGATTAACTTCAACTGCTTATTCTCATAAATGAAAAAAGAACAGATATTTGTAGAATCAAAGTCTCTGTATTAATCTTCTGGAAAACCCTTGTTGAGAGAAACACTTTTGTGTTCACTCAAACCTGACATCAGGAGAACAGTAATATCTTTTGCTTTTGAATGTCTGCATTAGCAACATGGAACTTGTCATAATCATTTCAACTATTTCATTGGTAGGAGTGTACAGCCTGTTTTCCTCAGTTAAATTCTAATCTGTCTTATGTATTTTCCTTTTGTTTGCATGACGAGAAACAGAAGTATGAGAATAAATGGCTTTCCCTGACTTTGGTGTTGCAGTCATTTTTCCATATTTGTCTCTTAAACCATACAGAAACTACTCAAACAGCATCTTCAATATGACTAATGTACATAAACCTAAGCCTGACTATAATGTTTATAGTATCTAGGCCACAATTCTCAGATCTGGTATTGATGGACAAGAACTGGAGACATGCAAGCAGTCATTAATGTTCAGGCGTTTTTTTCCCCCCAGTTCTTTCAGTGCTTTGATTAATTTGACTTCTTGTTTAGAAAGCAGAGATCATAAATCTGGAAAATATTTGCATATGGTAGATGATTTTAGCGTATGATTCAAACCTATTGACTGCAGTTGTTCTGCTAGACTTAAAAAGCAGACTCTAATGTCTGGTGTAGTCTCTGGTCTAATCTTGTTTACTTGCAGAAAGTCATGTTTCTCTAAGCACAGTGTGAAACTGCTTTATTTCAAAATCGACACATCTCTTGTATCCTGCCCTCTACTACTTGTGTCTGTGCTCTCAATTAGTCGCCCTTGCAATTGCTGCTGCTGCCTTTCTCCTCCAATCTGCACAGGCTGCAATCAGTGACCCAGAACCCTTGCAAAGGCAATCAGTACACCCGTCACTGGCAGAAGGCATTCTTCCCTGCATTGGTTATGCAGCCAAATGTACTTGGGCTGTATCTCCAAGGGGTTAATATAAGCCATACTGGTTATGAATCTAGAAGATTGTCTTCAGAAATTGTGCTTGGTCAAAACATGTTCTATTAAAGTGATAACGAAGGTATCAAAATTAAATTTGTTATTCTTACTAGAGAATGGAACTGGGTTGCTCCAGCTGAGCCAGAAAGTGCTAACAGCAACCACCAGCCTCAGTGAGGCTCGTAATTCACTTTGGATCCCAAACCATACCCATCCTCCTCCCCAGTCTTGCTAGAATTTTACAGGATAACTTACAAGTATTGGCCTGTTTGATCACTTCTCCATGGTGCATTTCATTGAAAATCTACCAATATTTTTGGGAAATAGCACGACCAGTGCTGTTAGTAAAGAAAGATGTTCACTGGCTTCTTCTAAGAGTAGGAGGGAGTATTTTGTGCACGTCCTCTAACTTCACACTTTTCTTGATGAGGGGAAGAAATAAGTCCTGGCGTTTGTCCCAACAGCTTACATATGAAAAAGCTGCAGGATGAAATGCATGAATATTTGTTAAAGAAGGGACAGAAGCTGAGGTCTCTCTGCTTTGATCAACTCTTCTAATCCTAAGACCTCACTAGCAAAGCCATATCCACTGTGGTTTCCAAGTTGTATTTTAATTAGTTTTAAAAACCAGAGCAGTTTCACTAGTGGGTATTGTTGGTCTCTGCTGCAGAAATCCACATACCATGATAGATGATGTGCTTTGGAGAAGATGTGCCAGGAAGCCAGAAAAGAATTTCATTCCTGCTGCCAAGCTACTATAAAATCTGAGTGTTATCGCAGTCTAATTTTGCTGCTGTGTTCAGGAGACCCATTTCTGCACAAATAATCTGACACTATTTAAGTCTGGAAGTCAGATAATGGCTTCACACTCACATGATCAGAGGCACTGTCACGTACCTTAGATTTAGGTACCCCAATAATGTAGAAATAACCCTTTTACGGCCTGAAATTGCAGGCTCTAAGAGTGCAAATCTAAGTTCACCCTGAGATTCATCTTAAGATCTAAGTTCAGATCTAGTATTTCTATGTGATACTGCCTTAAACTCCCCTGTACAGAATATAAATATATCCTAGTTAGATGCTGTAGTATTCAGGATGATAGCACTTCGGTCTGATGCCAGCACTTTGTTTTAACCTGAATTCCATCTGTAAGACAACCTAAAGAGCACATGATTCTCATAGCACTGATGCCTTGAAGAGGCTACCTGAAAACAGAGGCTAGACAAGACTAAGATAATAAAAGTAGGTATTTGTTTGAAGGGCCTTGAAAGGTACACCCTGGGAGTGTTAAGCCTACGAGGGGCTCCACTTGAGATGGATGCTGGGTCACAGGCCCTTCACACTTTTTAAAGCTTGGTCCATTGGCATATCAGGGTTAATTCTCCAATTATAATTTCAGTTAATGATGTAATTACCCCAAGTTTTCCCCTCCTCTCAAAGGCTTTTAGTTTACACATTTTGGGGCCTGGGACATTCAAAGAGCAAACCTAGAGAGGTTTGGTGTGTCTAACCAGCATGAGAGAACAGCAGCTAACAGGCCACACAAAACTTCAGTTACACACTGGGCAGTACAGGACTTGAAAAATATAAAAGTTACAACCTAAAGCATCACATGAGCTGAAAAAGTAGTTGAAGGGTAAGTGTTCTTTAAAAGGATGTTGGTTCTCCAGCAGTGGTAATTCTGTGTCTGCAGGTAGAGGTACATGGTAGGTTATGTCCAAGGCTGAGGGCTGGGTTTACAACAGTGGGCACTGAAGAATTTATGATTATGGCTGAATACTGCAAGATAAAAAAACGCTGAGGCCAGCAAGAAAATTCCTTCCTGATTTATTCTGAGGATAAGGTTAAGGCTTGTCATTAAATCCTGCAAGATAGATAGGAAGACAATGAGAAATGGTTTCACTGTGTGGGACAAAACTTTCTGTTCTGAGATAGGATTTTGTCTAAGGCAAAATGGGCAAAATGGACAAAATGGACAAAAAAGGTAGAGTAAGGGTTAAGCTGGAGAACCTACCAGATCCTCCAAGCAAAGGTACAAACCAAATCTGAGAACCACGTTTACGGCTGGGTCTTTTTTTAAGAGTTCAGTTATGGATGCAAGTAGAAGGGAATGAAGTTTTAGGTTGATTGACAGGTCATGCAAAATCCCTGTCAGTAAGATAAGGATTGGCAAAAATACGACCAACAGGTTTTTTGATTTTTTGCAGACTGGATCAGCATTTAGCTGTGGCATAGGGTGGACATTCACAACAGTAGGGACCAACAGGATTGCTCTTCTGGTGGAATCTGAAAAACACCCATGTGCTGCAATGAGGCAAGGAAGGTTGTAGAATAAGTAAATATCAGTGAGTCTATCAATGTATGCATCCATGAAAACTGTGGCCTAAATGAACACAGTCCTAACAAATTGTGAGCCACATCACTGTATTTCTGTAGTCTATGTCTTTTTTCAGAAATATTTCGAAATGCAACAAGAGTTTTGCCCCTGAGTAACTGCCTGTTACTCAAATTCCAGCTGCTAACCTTAAATTCATCTTAGCCTAGTATTCCTTATCTTCTCCAGAAATATCCACAAAAAGTTGCCCAGCTGGTATCGGCTCTCATCTTTGTTGTCTTTGTTCACCTAATAATAAACTGAATCTTTGTCATCTTTCTACTAATCCCAAGTGTTGGGATTGAATGAGTTGAATGGCAGCTCAGAAATAGCAAGTTACTTGGTTGTCCAGGTTGTCACATTCCTTTGAGCCATTCTTAGGATGAGGGTGTTAGGCATGGTAAAAATGGTAAAACTTTTCTTTCTTCAGGGCCTCTTATGGAATGAAGACTAGCTAGGAATTATTGCTGCCAGCATACGCCCATGCTGGTACCATTCTTCATGTTAACCTTCTGTTGCAGGATCCAAATCCTAAAACTGCCCACTGAGAACTTTCTGACTATTTGGGACCTAGCCATAATTCTTTTGATAAAAAACACTGTCCTGCTGTTTCAGGCCTTTCAGGAACCAGAACTAAAGCAAGATCCTTGATCTGCTATGTTTTGAGTCCTGTAAATCTTATTATTTGCAGTCCAATGCCTAGTTATGGATTTGGCCAACATGCAGTGAACTCTAAGAGCCTGCAGGTATTTAGAAGCTATTTTTTCATGTCACAGAATTTTTCCTCCCACTCTCGAAGGCCAATGAAAAAATNGTTATGGATTTGGCCAACATGCAGCGAACTCTAACAGCCTGCAGGTAATCAGAAGCTATTTTTCCTCCCACTCTTGAAGGCCAATGAAAAAACGAAAGTCACAATCCTGCTTAGTTTTGAACCCTTCTACCACCCCAGATATAACTCAGCAATTGGCTGAGTTATTTTATAAGTAGTACAATTACTACTTATAAAATGCATGCCAAAGCCACCACCAGGTAGCATCCCAGGCTGTGGATCTCACATAATCCAGCAATTCAATTTACCAGTGTGGGTGATATTACTGTAAAGGGAGGATAGACTGTGTTAGGTTCTGCTGAGAAAAGCCCAGACACAGGAATCAGAAGAAGCTGAGTGACATCTTCCATCATTTATCTAGTATGGGAATCCATAATGCAGTGTCAATCTTGGTACTTTTTGGGTCCAAATTCACTGCTTATATAATAGAATTGGAAGAAAACTTTTGGCCTAAAATGACAATCATTCTAAAAGTTGAACTTTCTTATTTTCTATAACTGACACTTCTAAAAGGGGAAGCTGCTGCAAATGGACTGCCCATGTTGATGATCAAGAGAGCAAGGAACATCACAACTGGAAAGACTATAATGAAAAAGGTGCAATAAAGTAGATACATGTGGGCCAAATATAATATGAATTAATTGAAAATGAAGAAGGAAGAAAAGCTAAAATGTGAAAGTACTAAGTACCTGATTCATGGGAATTCACATAATTCTAGGAAAATCTACTTACATCCAACTGATTAAATATTTAAATAAAACCAATATAAAATCTTGGTTAATATTACAGAAAAGTGATTCAAGCTGTTTACTTATGATAGAGCAAATCTAATCAATGAAATCCAGCTTACAGGTGGCTGGGAATTCATATTTCTTTTTCAGTTTGTAATTTGTTTTATTTAGCTTTTTACTGGTCAACTAATCAACAATTCATTTCCCAAACACCAGACATGTTGTTGAGCCTTACCTCTTGTAGTGTTTTTCACACATGCTCCAGCTTGACAAACTTGGGGAATCTAGGCCAGACATGTTTTATTTGCATTTAAATTAAATGAAAATCTGCAAATGTTTTGCTTTTTTTTTTATGCTCTACTTTTAGTGGGTCTGTGCAGTTATAATAAAAAAATCCACACACTCCCAGTGTGTAAATAAGAGCTTGCTGTTGCATAAAGTCTCTTGCTTTACATTAAATACATACAAGATGCATTATTTTCCCCTGTAATTTCAAATAAAATAGCTTATTTAGGTAAACCTGTATCAGTCAGGACAGTGTCGATCTCTTTTGTGTCAGGAAGAACAGTCAGCCTGTGCAAAGCACGATGGTGGTGGGGTGTTAACTGCATTTGCAATGTCAGAAGAGAATACAGTGCCACCATTTCCATTGCTATGAAATGTTTTTATTGCAAATTGTGTTTATTTTAACTTCGGTATCTAAGGCTTCAGAACTGTGGTCACCTTAGTTTGTTTTCACATGCTAGAACTAATCTGCAGGCCCATCAGATAGAATGCAATGGAAATAAATACTAATTGATTCAAAAATTTCTAATTTCTCGTATAAAGTGACCAGCTCTAAGATAATCTTTTCTCTGAATGAAATCCAGGAATTATGATAGAAGATTCCAAGATTCTTGGAATGATTCCTAATTCATGCTGTTATCAATCAAAAGAGAAAATCAAACACTAGGAATTTTTAGTAATGTGTCTCTGACATTGTGTACATCCATGGTATGCTTCTCTAATTCTGTAAGACACTTCTCTCTTTCCCCTATCTCAGAAACAATGCAATAGCAAGATTTAAAGAAGGGCATAAGGAAAAACACATGGAAGACCTACATGTCAGAAATGACTAAATAAAACAATGGTAAAATTATGACCAGTGTGTCAACATTATGTAATTATGTGTCACTTGTGTACAAAAACTGAGCACATGAAGAGAAACATGCTTCCAAATATGAAATGTGACCTTTTGTGCAGAGGATATCTGAGCTGTTGAGCTAGAAGTTATTTTGGGTCTAAAAGTGTGTGTGGAGAATCCTCTTGGAGGATTGACCAAGTGCATCATTTAATGGTTACTACAAAGATAAATATAATCCCTGTGCTGAAAGTGTCTGGAGGGTGTAGAAACACTGGTGAGATGTAAGGTTTTGGCTTGCCTTGTTCTTCTGCTGCTCCTGAGAACCCTGCTCTTGATCTCTGCTGGAGTTAGTCCTGCATTTGGTCTGATTTTATGTAGTTGTGCTATTCATCCTCAGTACCAGCTCAGAAAATACTTACCAGTAGTACTCATATCTAAGTATATTTTTTTTAGAAAGTCCATGGAGCTGTGGAGTTAATGATTTTATTAAGTGCATTTAGAAAACATCACAGAAGTGGTTAGCTGGACCAAATAGAGGATGGTTCCTCAGGGCTGTATTAATGGAATATCAGTTGCTTGCACTTTCTGAGGAAAAATCAAGTAAATAATGAATCTAGTCTATAGAAAACATGCCTTAACTACCTGAAGTAATTTGAAGGTATCATAAGCTTGTGGCAGATGGTGAGTTAGGGAGAAGAAATGTTCTTATTTATTTTTGTTCACTGGTAGGCTTTTCAGTAGCTCTATCAATTTAGCAACAGTGTGACTCATATGAAAACTAATGAACATAACCTGTCAACAACCTTCTGAGGCAAGTGAGTACCATCATGTGATATCTGCAGATCTCCAAGGTACATCTTTACCCTCCATTGCCTGGAGCTACAGGCATGGATTCACAACTAGAAGCATCGATTAATTTCCATGTTCCCAGAGAGAGAGGGCAGAGGTCATAATATGGGGGTTTCAGGTGAGGTTGTCTTCTCTCAGCTGCACATCCCTGCAAAAAATTGATCTCAGTTTTGAGGTGATCTGAACTGCTCCTTTAGACTAACAACCTAGTACAGGAAGCTGCAAGGCAGACAGCTATAGTCAAAGAAATTTTGTTATTATAATTGCAGGTATTTTCCATCACCATCCCCTTCCTGACTTCTATTCGGCCTTTACTCTCAGGGCCCTTTCCAATGGGAAGCTGATCATTTTAAACCCCTTTACACAGACTTGGAATTAGCTGCACTCTGTGGGCCTGCACAGTGGATACGAGATCCTGTGATGGCAGAGCTTTGAGGCATCAAACCACGACATTCTGTATTAAGCTGGATGCAGCTCAGAGGAAGGACCACAGTTGTGCCTGTGCCCTGAGAGCTGCCAGCCTCAGCACCCCCTCAAAATGCCACTGGGATGGGAACAGCAGCCACTGAAGCCACTGTCCCACCTGCTCCTCTGGGATCATCCTTTGCTTTCCAGCCACTCACTGCTACTGTTTGTTTGGGATGGAAGGACTGGCAAGTGTGGTGAGTGCCATGAATGGCTCCACAAGTGTTCCCTCTACCATGGGAGAGGACACGAGGTAAATGTGCATTCTGAGGAGGGCTGAGCCTTTCTTTCACTGCTAATACATGTCAGAGCCATGTTAGAAGCCTGATACCTGATAAGCTGAAAATATAGATAGTGTGTTAACGTCTGCCTCATCCAGAGGGGAAGTTTTGTGACTGACACACTGTTCTTATGGACAAAAACAGTTCAGCATTGTTTTGGCTTCCTGTGAACTGGGTAGGGAAGGTAAAGTGCATGTTAAAAACATTGACAAGTCTTGATTAAAAAATGTAAAAGGCATTTGACATAAATTGCTTTGGGAAAGCTGAACATCAGTATATTTGAAATAAATTGCTACCAGCTTCATTTAAACCAAATCTTCTTTGTCTAAAATAGCTTAAGAATGACCATACTATATGAAGAAAAACAGTAACCATAAAGTCAATCCACAGCCTTTGGATAAATAGAAAGACCATCAAGAATATTGGAATATGTAAGTAGATTCTGATATATGACCTCAGCTGTTATTTAATCCTAAAATGAAGAAAGGCACGCCAGCCAATAACGTGTTTGTGACATGCAAGTTTCTTAAAAAGCAAAAGCAAACATAGAGCAAATTTAAATAGAATTATTACTTCATACATTGTAGTGTCCATACATAAAGTGCCCCCAGGACCTGAAGGGAACATTAAAATGGCAAAATGTCTGGCAGCATTTTGTATTAAAGGTGTACCATTGTGTATTATTGTGCATTGTCATGTACCACTGAGTATTAAATTATTTTTGGTATATTTTTGTACAAAGTACAAAACCAAAGAACTAAATAAAAGTTTAGAAGCAAAGTGTTTGGTAAGTTTAGACATGATTGATATGAAAATGTGGACTTCGACCTGATTGCTTCAAACATTTGCTCTTGGCATGGTGGAAGAAGGAAATAATGTATGTTTATAGTAAACGTGAATTATCATATAGAGAGTTATGGTTCACTGAGTGTACAAAAGCCTTTTTTTTTTTTAATTTTGCTGGTACAAAATAATGACTGATGTAAAAAAAAAGAGAAGCATTCATTGCAGGGCCACTTTTCATTTACCTAAAAAGAAAAAAGAATGGGAAAGAAGAATGTGAGCAGAGACAGATGAAGATAGATAGGCACTACGAGTAACTGTTGTCCAACACAGTATATTTAAATATATTGGTATATTAAGCTGGCTAAAAAATTGAAGGAGATTTGTTCTTCAAGAATTTACAAGTTAGACAATTTTTTTGATGTAACTGCATACTCATGTTTGTTAAAGAAAGAGGACCTGAATGTTAAAGAAACGTAATTTCAGAAATTTTTCCCAACATCTCCCTTATCAATTTTAATAATTTATTATTTCATAAGTGGGACTGTTTTTATGTTACTGTTCTCTTACATTTTTTTCTCCTTGTTCAACTAAAAAGTAAACTATATTGGTGTTTGGTGGTGCTAGGTCAAGAACTGAATGGGAATAGATTTTTATTTATCTGTTGACCCTTCAGGTTTGTCACTTCATTAAGTGCAAGGCATGGTAAAGGAGTCTTTCTTTTCATTATCTATACTGTACTTTTATGTTAGTATACAAGAGACTGTTTTTACCATTTGCAAGAGGAACACTCCATGGACCTGGATGAAAGGGTGTGACTCCCTGGCTGCACATATAGACTTTTTTAAAATCCTAGTAGCAATAAAAATACAGAAGGAAAAAGGAGATAATTGAATGGTGCATCCTTTGCACTTAATCTGAGAAGGAATATGTGTTTGTGATGGGCAGAAGTTGTGGCTTTCAGCACTCTCAGGATACAGTACATGCTCTGGTGTTGCAGATGGGGCAGAGTGCCAGATTAGTGGAAGGATACCATCTGAGTATCAGATACTTGGAGAGCACATGCTCCACCAAATGCAAATAAATTTACCTGTCATGATCCATTATTTTGATGTTGGAAGTAATATGTCAGCTTTATCTGCTTTTCTATTCTCCTTCCTCTCTCATTTTTTTCTTCTTTTACCACTTCACCTATTTCTGCCTTCTATTTTCTGTCCTATTTTCTCTCTTTTTTTTTTTTCTCTGTATGTCTGGTGTTACACATCACCTTGTGCTCAGCATGTGAGGAATGAGTATGACTTCTGTCCAGCATTAACACTCATCCTTACTTTAGCTTGGATAATCATTGTTATTGGTTGCATTTCATCTAGATCCCCTTGCATTAACTAGGAGTTTTATTAACTCTTGGAACAGCTGTTCTCCCTGTAATGTTATAAACTAAATTCCATTTCCTGGTTCCCAAGAAGTCTTCTATTGTATGTGGAATTTAGGACTGAAATAATATGGAATATTTATGCTTTGTTAAGACATACTGTAGGAGGAATATAGGTGGGATGTATTTTTCTAAGGAAGTTATTCCAAGTGTAAATAGGTGGTCTAAGAAATAACATAAGGAGGAATGGGAGAAAAGTACAGAAGCAGCAGACCAAAGGGGAGAAGACAGAAAACAAAAATAACTGGCAAATGATTAATAAGATCTTTTGTCCAAGGAGAAAATGAGAGGAGAAGTAATTTCCTCTGCCTTGTATGTTCAACATTTAGGTGTCTAACTTGATCCTCTGTAAATAATCTTGCTGCCCAGAGAGTTAGACACTCTCTTAACATCTAATCCTTTTAAAGTATTTGACTTTGGCTGGCCAAGAAACTCAGAGAAGAAAATAAGTGAGTTATTCGAAAACACTAGAATTTTCATTTTGAAACTGAGAAAAGCAGTATTAGTAGTCCATGCTAATGAATGATACTGGCTACACATTTATTTTTTCTTGAACTTAATCCATGATGTAAAAGGTCCATTAAAAAATGCAGTCACAGATTTAAACCAGGCTTAGGTTATTGCCATTACATCCAGTCAAACCATACGGAAAGAGATAGGCACTCTAATGAATTGAGCAGCAATAGATATAGAATACTCTTCATGCTAGAGTAGAGAAACTTTGCTACCTTAGGCTTATAACAAGTATTTATTATTTCTGCCTCATTCATATTCTCTATAACCTTCTCCCCCAACACCTACAGTAATGCCAGGTTGTACCAATGCTCCCTACTTCCTTTTGTGTGTGCATCTGTTTACTAGGTAAAAAAGAACATGTACAAAGGCTCTGTCAAAATTTGATTGTATGCCTAAAAGCCAAGTCATATCATACAGGCACCAAGAGCAGCTTTCTGCTGCCAAGGAGTTGAAAAAAAGCTTATTTATCCATATCTTTCATTCAGAAAAGTGCTTTCTAATCAGTTATTTTTTCTTCAATCAATTACCAATTTTTCTAGTTTCTCAGAACTTCCTTCTGAAAACCTTGTCCTTCCTGTTGAAAATTTAGCCCATGGATTAAAAAATTATCTGCTGGGAAAACACAGTCACGAAATCTCATTCAATAAATGGGTAGACTAAAACTAAATTCAGCACCATATTTCAGGGGGAAGAAAAGTAGATTTCTTTTTTAATACTGGCATCAGTAAGTCAGTCCTTAGTTGAAGCAGTGTCTTATAAAATCCCTGCGTACATAAAGACCCACCAAAAATAATTTGAAAGCATCTCTGTGTTTTCCAGGAGACCTGCATTTGTATAAAAAGAATAAACTACTTGCTCTAAAGACTAAGAACTGACACTATGTTCTGCTGCTGAAAAGACTCAGTAAACAAATAAAATGCAAATATATTGTCAAAGATTTAGTTTTGCTTCCTAAGAATGTAAACATACCCAAAGAGAAAATCCATTGATGACCTCAACACAAAACATGGTAAGGCTCTCCTCCTTTTTCGTGTTGATCTTTCCTACATTCTTTTTTAATTTCTTTTATTTCTTCTTTGATTGAGAAGAGGACATATAGTATCATTATGTATGATAGTGTTTTCATTATAGTGTTATTCATGAAAATAACACCACATCATATTAATTTGTGACAGTATCAACAGTGTCTGCACATGTCTGGTACCAAACAGCCTTTAAAGAAATCTATCACATAACCAGCCTTGTTCTTACTTGTACTGCCTGAGATGGGATCCTGGGCATAAGGCTTTAGTTAGTGCTTTTCCTGTTTTGGTTTTCTCTCATTTTACTCACAGTCATGCAAGTATGGTTTCAAATGAAATGGAAAAAAGACCTCTTTGGTTTCTTACACATTTTCTTTAAGAGCTTAATAGGATTCTAATGAGGTGTTAATAAAGTGGAGTTTAAAGAATCCTCTATGAGATGTATAGTATAATTCTCAGAGAGCTAAGAGATGCACTGCTTATCAATATGCAGTTTCAACTGAGTCATTAAGCCTGCAAATTTGTGCCAAATTTTCTAATAGAATATTTAAAAATAGCAGTTCAGTAAGACACCTCTTCAGCATAGAGAATCCCCAGGCTGTCTGATACTTTTGAATGTATTTCTCCCCCGCCCTGCTTTTACAGCACAGTAAAAAGGTATCTCACTGCTGAGATCACTTTCAGGATCAGCAGCATAATTTGGGCTGCTGTGAGATTGCTTAAGTTCCACTGGGAACATGAAACTATTTGAGGCAGAGTAGTTATGGATACTTCCCTTTTGCAATATCTTTGCTTCTGCCTGGTGCTCATGGGGTGAAGGAATTCAACACTGTGTCTGTCAGCTTCGTCAGGCTACAATCCTGTTTTATTTCCATATTTCTATTGCAAAGGCAAATCTAATTCAGGGAACACTTGGAAGAAAAAATTAGGGAGGTCAAAAAACCAGGTCATTGATAGTTTTCTTGTTTCCTTTAGATTCAGCTCTGAACTGGATCCATTTTCTTAAATGTAATTAGATAGCAATATAAAAATTATGTGATTGGTATGATTCGAGTATGAAATGTGCATTCCCTAATTAAAAAATAATTAAAGAAGAGTTAATTGCATCTCTGGAAAATTAGACATTTTAAACTGTCCCAAATATAATAGGTTGGGAAGTTTGGGAAAGAGTGATGTCTCTAATTGTACAACAATATAGCACACTAATAAATCAAACCTTTCTCAAGAGCAGTTCATTATTAATGGCATTTGCTTACAGATGAAAATAATACATGGGTGAAAAATCAATTAGGACATTGATTTTTCACCATTAAAAAACTCTGGAAAGTAGGAATATTGAATAAGATCACCATTTAAAGAATCATTTGATTCTGCTTTTTTCTCAAGAGTTTTATACATAGCTTGGGCCCTCCTTCCCTGGCTCAGCGAGGGAAGGATTTTATTTCTTTTCTCCATAAAGAACCTCTATAGGTGAAACTCTCCAGCATGTACTATGTTGGCTTTCAAGCATGTGAGTCTGTGATACAAAGATGTGCCCCAAACTAAATATGTGTTTTCAGTATTTTGTTCATTTGTAGCCCAAAAATTTATTCCCTCTTGAGAGCATATTTTAAGTATAGTTGCTGATCATTTGGTACAGGGAGATTGAGATGATGTTTGATTTCTGTCCCTGCCTTTGTCGCTTATGTCTGCTTTAGTTCTGTAGTGTGAAGAGTCTTCATGTAGGAGTGTTGAATTCAAGGTAGTCTATTAGTTATCACAAGCCTCAAAAATTTTTGTTTGGTATGAAACGGAAGGATATCAACCAGATATTAAGTGAAAAAATGAGCGATAGTGGATTAGTTTACTAGAAGGCAGATTTAGATGTTTAGGCCTCAGATATACTACATCTTCTTAAAATTCTGAATCTTTTTCCTAGTTCAGCAATTTAGAGGGCAGGAGGGAGAGACCTGATGATTACATAAGGAGAGGAAAGATGGATTGTATATTCACAATAAATGTATTTGTCTTCTTCACTGATGTGATGGTGTTGGCACAGTTGAGTGCCTATATTATCCAAACTAGATAAGCAACTTTAGACAGGAGACCTGCATCCTTGCTCAGATCCATGCTTCTATATCTCTATTGAGAAGCATAACTACAGAAATACTCAGACTTATACCCAGATGTATAGACTGTGTCTTATTAAGTTCTTTCACCATATGTTTTTATTACAACTGAAAAAATCTACCTCTCACTATACTCTCTGATAGGCATATCAATAGGTGTGAGTATTGGATATCTTTGCCAACTCTCATCAGTTCTTGAGCAAAAACTTTATTTGAAATGCTTTATTTATTATTTTGGCTCAATCTTTGTTTTCTAGGGTAGTTTTGTTTATTTGTTGGCAGTGAAAGCTGACATGAATATACCATTTCTAATGGAATCTTAGTTTTCTTACCTGTAACAGAAATAGAAAACTCCTAACAAGTTATGAAGCATCACAGGGTGCTTCATAAAGATATTTTAGATGTATAGTGTAAGCCCAAATGCTGAACTGGAGTTCATCTGTATATTCTTAAAAAAAAAAATTAACTCCTCTCTCCATATTAGTAAAACTTAATTCTAAAAACTACTGGTATTAGCATTTCTGTGGCATGCTTGATCTAAACAATTTTAATGATTTATAGCTGTGAAACCTTCATATTGAGCTGTAATTTAGCTGTAATTATAGAAAATAGTATTAGATACTAGTATAATTATTACCATAAGAAAGCAAACATCTTTTGAAAATGAGAGCTATTCTTTGCTAAACATTGCACAGGTCATAGAGCAGTCAAACTGACCTATTGCATTCATATTTTTTACCTTTGATATTGTTTTTGGGGTTGCTTTTTCTTTCTATGGTATAAGAAAAAAAAGTTATAATCTTTCTTTGGTTATTTTTCACTTAGAAAAAAAATAATCTTTAATGCTATCTGCTTTTGTAAAACATCCTGCAAATTCTTATCCCCAAAAATGAAGAAAAGAATACAAATTGCTTTTAAGCACAAATATCTGTAAGAAATTGCATATGAGATCTGGTAGCAGGTTGCAAGCAAAGCAGCAGGAGAGAGCAGGATATGTGAGACAAAGGGCTCTGTCTCAGAGGAGTGCTCTTTGCATCGCTGAGGTTTGGGAGTGGCACTCCAGAAGCTTCAGCATCAGAGTGTGCACGTATGGTACATGTCACATTAAAGGGAAGGTGAACTGTATTGCAGCCACTCTGAACCTGAAGAATATAATACTGTTTATTTTACATTTAAGCAACTGAGCCAAAGTTGGTCTGAAGTATATGGCTGAATGGGGGTTTCATCCATAATCTAGGGAGGAGGGATAAAAGAGGCACTGTGCAGCTGTAGTGTTTCAAGCAGGTCTCTTAATACAGGAGCAAGTGCTGTACTGGGCAGGGCTTATGAGAGTGAAGCAAGTACCTGTCCCTGCTGGTAAATTCCTGCTTAAACTACATCCAATGCAAAGTAACAGAGATTACAGATGGCAAATGATGCAGTTTATGTGCAGTGAGCTAGGCACAACACTGTTGTATCTATAGATAGGAGGAGCCTGATTTATGTAATGTACCAATGCAGCATTAGTGTGTTTGGAGAGCATTTCTCAGCACGAGAGAGCAGCCAAACAGCTGTGCAAGAGCAGTGCAGATTAATAGGTGTAATTTTTTAGGAGACCAAATGGAAGTGATGATGCTGCAGATGACTCTGATAGACATATGGCATACCCTGTGGAAGTACGGCTGTGTGTAATGTGGAGACATTGGACATGTTCTCAGGGTAAAAAACACTATTCTTAAAGGAACTCTCTCCTCATTCTACAACTGCTGAGAGATCAGTGTTGTACTATTGTCAGCTGCAGCTCTTTATGCCTGAGCTGGTGCAGACACTTAACAATACCCAAGAGGCTGCAGTATGCCACAGATAAATTTAAGATGTCAGGGAATATTTAATTGGTTTTATAACTTGTTTGATTTTCTTGTACCCAGATATGATTTTGCTTCTTAGCATTAACTATTCAAAGGTGTGTAGATGTCATTTACTTCTCTTTCTCTGTCTTCATTTCCTCCCTCCATTTTGGGCAAGACTTACAATAGCACTTGCTTGCACAAATGTGTGAGTTACACTTCAACCTTATTAACTTTTCCCAAATGATTACTTTGACCATGTCTAAGTCAGACTTAGGAAACTGATCAGGATGTTTTGAGACTTAGAATCCACACAGTAGCCCTCTACCTTGCTGCTGAGTTGGTGAACTGCTAGGCACCAGCTGTGGGATTAGATGTGTCATCCTCTAAACAGGAAGCCTGATATGCTACAGCAGCTGTTACTTGATGAAGTGACAATCTGAACAATGCACTATCGTTTGCAAAAGAAATAGAGAGAAATTTCTTTGGGTTTTATTACAGACTACCTAAGATAATTTTGGGAACTATTTTCCTTTGTGAGGCTTTAATCCTGTTCCACTAGGTTTTTTCCAGCTTTACAGTCATGCTTTGCATATCTGATCATACCCTTTATTCTAAAAACAAAAAAGGTGCTCAGGATCACCAGTTAAACTCAGAATAATTATTTGAGAACCTATATCTCAACTGATTTTATTTCCTTCTAACATATACTTTAACACCTTATCCAAATTTGTGAGTGAGCTATTGTGCAGTGTTTAATCACCACTGCAGTTACATGCAGAGCTTGCATTGTTAAGTGTTTTCTCATTGCCCCAGGGATATCTGGAAATGGAAAGACACGATATGGAACATATTGTCTTCTCTTTGGTTCTATTTTATTTTTGAAAGGACATTGGCAAAGAAGAAATGATGTGATAGCTAGAGCTTCACTACTTTGAGGAAAATGGTCGGCTAACTCATTTAAAAAGGTAGTATATGTGAAATCAATTTAGTGAGACTGCAGAAGAAAGAAAGGTCAGCTGCTTGGGAATCCAAGTGAATTTGCAGTCACAGATGAAAGCTATTTTAAACACCAAAGAAAGATGCATGTCCTCATATAGATTTTTCTCTTCTCAGTGCAGACCACTCATTTACTTTTTCACTTACCTATTGTGAAGCTGCTGAAGGTATAATCTATAGGTTTCTAAATGGTTTTTGGTAATTGGAAATAATACTTTTTAAATAGTATAAATAGTAAATTATGTATATCAATGATTCCTTAAGGTGCACTCTTAAGGTGCTCTTAAGCACCCTTAAGGTGCTATGCAATAATATAAGCCCTCTTGACAGTTTCAAAACCAGAAGATCTGATCTCTGTTTTCCTAAAATTATACCATGATCCTGAAATCTCCTTTGGGGGCACATTCATTCTGATAGGACAGATGAGTATCAAAAAAACTGAAATCTGCTATTCCCCCTCTTACACTTCAACCAGAGTGGTGCATGTAGGCATGACAGAGAGGCAGCCACACAACTTCTCCATGCAGCTTGTTAGTGCTGGACCTATCCCCACGCTGTGTTAATAAGCATCACTGTTTTCATACTGAATGTGTAACAGCAGCTACATAATTTCTGGTGAGCAACTTGCATTTTCAAAGCAAATTGACAGAGAAATGAGAGAAAAATCCTTATTACCTGGATGCTATAACCATCCAGTAACTTTGCAAAGTTCTGGCCTGAATACAGAGATGGAGGTTACTTTGGAAGATTATTTTTTCCTGTCAGAAAAGGGCAGTACATCCATATTCTGGTGAATTTAGGGTATTTGATGTTGTTCTGTACCAGAACTCTTGCTTTATCTTCAGGAACTAGTCAAATAATTGGGCAACTTGGCAAGTTTTGTCCTTTATCTTATAGGAGATATAAGTTGAGTTTCCAGCAATTTCTTCATAAACAAGTTCTTCTCTGAAGTAGAAGTAGACTTTCAGTAGACTGAAAGAGTTGATGTAGAGGACTTGATATATGGAGTGTCTTTCAGGGGTTTGTTCAGGCTAACTCTGCTCTGGTCCTGCCCAATGGAATATCTTCCACTTCAGAGTTGTGTTTGGAAGTCCTGGTTTCAGTGGGATCAGGAAAGATCCGTGTTTAATTGGAAAACCATTAATTTCATTATTTCTGTTACAAAGTTCCATTTGGACATACTAGAATTATTTTGTAAACAGGTAATCAGTTTTTAAAAATTGTTTTGTATAATTTTCTTAAATATTTCCTACTATTGGGACTATTTATACTCTAAAGACAAGAAGTAGAAAAATTCTGTATTGTAATGCCTATATTGGTGATTATACATCAAAATAGTTACAAAATCTGCTGTTGACTTTTCTAATAACTTTCTGATTTCCTGCTGAGAACTGTGCAAATGCATTTATTGCTGCTTCTGACCACTGCAGTGTTTCATCAATTGTTACAGAAACTCATGGCTGTAGTGAAAGTGAATCGCTTGTCTCGGATGGTGAAAAACACAAGGAGATACTCACAAGTTGCTGTCATTAGGACAAATTCATGCTAATATCATACAAGTACTTTTTGTGTGTGTGGTAGAGTGAGGGAAACAACTTGAAAAAGTGATAAACTTGGACTTTCTAATATTGCACATCTGTATCAGTGTCCGCAAGAGCACTGCTTGATATCTTGACAAAGTTGGTCTTGGCTGCTAAGATAGTCCTACACCTCCTCTTGTCACTCCCATCTGTCTGCTCTTGCAATTTCTTTGTTACTTACAATGGCTCTTGCTTGATCTTGTAATGAGTTAGTTCTTGCAGCTAAAGTCATCATGAAACAACTGATTATTTTGCTGGCTGTTTATATCCTTAACCTAAGTTAATTTAGGTGTAACATTAAGATAAGGTTAGCTTAAAGCTTTCAATTTTGCTTCTGGATGCATAAAACCTGAAGTGCTTCGATTATGTAGCTATCTTCTAGCATTTACTTTTGTATGATGAGTAGATTTTAAACATGCTCAGATACTGTTTGCTGCCTGAGCCATTTCAGATTTGTATTATTTGCACATTAGGTCATAACATTCTTGTCACTCTTCTTCATTTTTTAAACTCTAAGCTGATTCTGGCTGGGGTAGAGTTAATTTTCTTCACAGTGGCTAGTATGGGGATATGTTTTGGATTTGTGCTGAAAACAATATTGATAATACAGAGATGTTTTTGTTATTGCTGAGCAGGGCTTACACAGAGCACTGTGGTTCCTTGCAAAATTATTCTAAATGCAATATAAAGCCATTTTATATAGAATGTAGAAGAAAAGAAAAGGATGAAGAAGGAAAAAAAAAACAAAGTATAGTTTAAGCTAGGAAATCCAGAGTTCTGTTTCAGAGCTCTGCTCTGAGACTCTGGAATTGCTCTATGTGAAGAGATTTTAATCAAAATCAGATTTTTCTTGATATTTTCCCTTGTGGTTTTACTCTTCATTTCCACCTGGCAGATGCCTTGCAGCTCTGATTGATAGAGCTGAATTCCGAGCTATAATCCAGATGGGATCTTGGTTTTTCTTCTCACCCTGCTGCCTTTCTCTCAGCTGTGCTATGTGGGGCATTGCTGCAGACAATCCCAACTTCAGAATGGATTTCTGTTCAAATACAGGGAGAACATAAAATGGCAACTCCATCAAGTGATTGACCTACTTTCTCCCTCCAGCCTCCACATATAAGCAGGCTCTTTTCTCACCAGTTTTAGTGTTCTGCAAGGGAAGTATTCACAGTTTAGCACCAACATCCCAAATTACTAACATAACCTTTCTTTCTTACTAACATAACCAGTCTTTCAAGGTACTTAACTCCTTCCATTGTATTTTATTGAAAATTTAGGCTCCTGCAGACCAATTGTCTTAAATGTATCTTAGGTACATACTTCAAGAAGACAAAGGTAGGAATGTGTATTGTAGAAGGTAGAAATGCTCCTGTGCCTCATCTTTTTGCCGAAGTCTGTTGGCCTGCTCTGGTAATTGAAAGCTTTTGATGCAGTTTGTACATTATCAGCATTAGATGTCAAATTATATTTATGTATTTCAGAATATATCTCTAGGTTGAATTGTTATCACAGCTTTCTTAAAAGTATCTGAGGATTCATGTCAAAATACTGATTTATTGTTGGGCTTTGGTATGCTGAGTGCATTAGTTTCCTTCTGCAAAATTGGGCTTCCTTAATTTTCCGGTATTGCTTGTACATGTCCTTGAAATAGACTTTTCCTGCAGTGAGTCCAGGTGTTTCTTAAAACATTTTATACCCCCTCCCACTCAGGCTGGCTTTGAGTCTGAAGCTGCACTTCATTTATTCCCACATCACAGAGTGTTGGCATATATTATTTAACATAGTGTTTATCTTTTCTCATGTCTGTCAGTATCTCACACATATATTTCAGTGCTTAATAAAGCAATGAGAATCAAAACAAACAATTGCCATGATACAGAAGTGGAACACAAGAGACCTCAGAAATAATAAGAAGTTATTCAGTTCAATTCCTTTTATGAAATTAAACTCACATTTCATGACCTATTTCAATCAAACCCTTAGATGGCTTTTTATTAAGCAGTTTATTAGTATTTCATTAAATACCACATGAATATGTTGGAGTGCAAAATATCAGAAATTAAAATTATCTTTGAGGCAAAGTCAAAACCATTTAATGTACAAAAAAGCTTTGCTGAAGTTGGTTGTTGTTGACATCACGTTTTCCTTGCTGCATGAGCCAAGTTGATTCATAAAGTGAATTTATAAGGAATTTCTTTAACAATGGTATAGGACCACATTTCCTGAAGTCAAACTTGTTAAGTTTTGAAGAAAAACAGTGGTAGTAATAATGAAGAAGCAGGAACTTCGAAACATACTGTACAATTGTCCCTTTGCTATAGAGAGGCCACTTAACACCAGTCCAGATTGAAAAGAATTAAATATACTCAAATATCAATTACAAATATCTGCATTTAATTTTAAAATATTTTTACATAACAATCTTACATGCAGGAAATAGGTTGGCAGTACTATATACCACTTCTACTATATCTACAAATAAAATTTGAGCGAAAAGTTCATTATCACCAAAGCAGGTGCAAGGCAATAACATTTTATTAGCCAAAACCATCTGTTACTGGTAGTTCCAGCATTTTTTTCTATTGTCTGGTGAACAACAAAGTAAGATTATTTAAATGTGTATCCTTAATTTTCATCATTGTCTCTCTTTTTTCCTGTTTTAAATATTTAAGGCTTTGTGGTACTCTTCAGTTCTAAAACCTATGTATCTGTGTTGTTTCCATGATTTGTGGAGGAAGTAAAATTTTAAAGGATCTTTGTACAAGGATGACACCTACATACTGATTTCATAGTTGGTATTGTTTTTGAGAATTTTTTAATGTTGCTTTTAACTAGGCAGCCTCTCCTGCATAAAAACTTGTCTCCATTTATTCTTAAGTGATAAAATAATCTTGATGGGGTACAACCTTTAAGCTTGTCATAGACCTTTAAGAAGTTTTGCAGAAGGATTAGATTTTATGGTATATTTGTTCTAGGAAGTGTTGGATAATCTTGCAGTCCTGCAGCTCATGAAAGAATGGATTCGGCCCAGTAACAAACTGATAAAATTTCACATAAAATGTGCCAGACCTCTGTTAAAGTGGAGTCTGAAATCAGATGCTGGTTCTGGGCATAATGTGTACATTACGGGATGTGCTGCAATGATGGATTATGGGACGTGCTGTAAAGATCCTGAAATTCTCAGCCAGCTTCTTCTTCCAAGCTGCCACATATTGACTTTTATTCTTACAAAGCCGCTTGTATTACTTAAATAATGGGTCTTCGGAGGAGCTTAGCTTAGAAATAGGCACAGAAGAAGCATCTGCAAGTTTTGAGTCAGTGAACAGATGCTGTCATATTCTTGAGCTTGTATTTGGAACTAGAATTGTGTTCTGCCATTCTACTCCTTTCTAGTCTTGGAATTTTCCTGCTGGTATTGCATACAGTAGTATTGGATTTTCAATATTGCAATGTCTTCTGGATGATAAAGTAATTCAAGGCATTGGTAAAATAGCCTATAACACTTAATGTGCTGTAAGTTGCTGCCAAAACTGCAAAAAAGTTTTGTTAGGAACAAAGATTTTTAATTGATTTTATTCCAAATGGCTAAATATATATTTTTAAGTAGCTGTTTTCATTTAAAATTTGAAAAGAAAAGATGTACAGAATACAGCCAAATTCAGAATTTCCTAATTCTTCTGAGATGGGGTGGAATTTTTTGTGCTGTTCTTAAGTGTAGGGTAGATCTTGAACCTCATTTATTAGATCCTCCTTTGTAGTTGTAGTCAGTGCAACCTGAAGTAAAAAGGATGCTGAGAGAAAGGGTAGATTTGCCTTTGGCTCTGAATCATTGTGAGCTCAAAACCTTTTTGTCCCCATTTTTTCCAGCAATTAACAAGGTTGGTAGTACTATGTATCTAGTCTGTAAGTACTCCTTGAGGACTTGTTGAGGAGTAGTGCACTATATCTGTACTACAGGTGGGTCTGTGTGGGTACAGAATCATAATTATATGCAAAAAGCCTGTGAAGGAAGTGTAAGGGGTAGACTGGGACTTACTGCCAGAAAAGCTTGGATGTAATTGAAGAGACTTTGCCCTCCATATTGGTAGGCAGGGAAAGGAAAGCTGAGCATTGGCAGAGGGTAGAAATCATGGAAGCTGTTGTGGGCAGGATTGTTTTCCCAGATTACAGCACACCGGTGGGCTATTTAATGACAGTTTGCTGAAAGGCAACAACTGGAAAACACCACACAGCAAAGAAGAATTCCTCCATGAGACAACAAGTTATAAAAGAACATGTCTTGTTCCACTAAATTTTCATTTTAATTCTCCTGTTTGGCCCTTCAGCAAAATATTTTATTATTGTGGCCCATCTCATGCCTGAGCATTATGGGATTTCTGAGTGAAAGCCAGTGTCAGTGTATTTTCATGATGTTCGTGATGATGTTACTTCAATTTTAAAAAGTCAATACTTTACATGAACTTGGGTCAAGTCAGTATTTATGGTAGCCTGAGGAAAGGCATCAGTAGGGAAAGAAACATTTTCTAGACATGCTTCAGTAATTTTCCTGTCTTTCACCTGTGCTGTAATTTTACAGCACAGAGTTGAAGTGTCATTTAATATGGATTCATATTTATAACTGTGGTTTTTATTGTAGTACTCGAGGGCTGATCAGATATGTAGCTGTCCAGTATTAGTCATCCATTTGAGATAAAGCCCTAATACAAATGAAAGGACTGCAGCAGCTATGTCTCCAGAACATGAGGCAGGAATACACACCATACCTTCTTTTAAGAAACAAAAGCTGTGAGAGGGCTCCTTCCTCCTCATCTCAAATCCCTCCAGTACCTGAGTGTTTTGCAAAGCAGAGAATAGGTGTGGGTTCCTGTCTTGAAGGGGCTAACAACTGCTTAGACCAAAAGGGATGTAAACAGAATGGGTAAAATGAGCAGGCTATTGGTACTTCAGCTTTGTGGATGGGAGGATGGGGAGACTGAGATGGATGTGGAACAGAAGTGAGGATTGATAGGGAAAAAAATGGGACAGACATACTGTCAAGAAAAGAAATACAGGCTAGAACTGGATCAGTGAAACCTAAAGGCAGCCATACCTGGTCTGAGAATCCTGCTTCAGCCTGGTTCCCGTAGGATCTCTGACCTGGCCTGTTTTTCACTTGAACAAAGTTTTTTTTACTTCCTAAAATGTGTTACAGTTTGATTCAGCTTATTTAGGTTTTGGAGGGAGTCTGTTTACAGTTATTTAAGCCTGCAGATTTTAAACCCATTCAGAGCTGATGACAAAGAGTTACAGATATTTCTATTCTTGTCAAAGAGAAAGATACTCTCTTCTCACAGGGATTCTTCACTATATTAATTACTCATACCATTGCACATTTCCACATATGCTTCTAAGTTTGTAGAGAAGTTTTTCTACACAACTGATACAGCTTACTTTCCATATGCATTAAAATATAATAGGTTTTAAGGACATGTGTTCTTTTGTACTTCTATGAACAAAAAGAAGGGTTATTTTAATGGTAGCTTCAATTGTTCACCTCAATAAGTATTAAATCAAATGTTGTTTTTCTTAGCTTTATTTAATTTTAAATATATTACTTGTGATTACTTTGCAATTGGTAATACAATAGAACAGCTGAAATCTGTAGCAGAAATTTTTATCTTTACAAGATATGACAGGTTGTATGCATGCAGTTTCAAATTGAGAAATGAAAATATTTCTGCTTTTCAGTTGAAATTAAAAAAAAAGTTTTTATTGTTAGTGCTGGGTTCTCTGAAAATTAACAATCACAGAATCACAGAATATCCTGAGTTGGAAGGGATCCATAAGGATCATCCAAGTCCAGCTGCTGGCCCTGCACAGGATACCCCAAGAGTCACACCCTGTGCCTGAGACTGTTGTCCAAACACTTCTTAAAGTCAGCTGGGCTTGGTGCTGTGACCACTTCCCTGGGCACCCTGTTCCAGTGCCCAACCACCCTCTGAACAAAGAATCTTTTCCTGATATCCAACCTAAATCTGCCTTGAATCAGCTTCATGTTGTTACCTTGAGTCCTGTCGTTGGTCACTACAGAGAAGAGATCAGTGCCTGCCCCTCCTCTGCCCCTCACAAGGAAGGTGTAGATTCTGATGAGGTCTCCCTTCAGTCCCTCCAGGCTGAACAGACCAAGAGCCCTCAGCTGCTCCTCACATGGCTGTTGATGAATGTTTGGCTTAATCATATTGCTGAGACAGTGAACACTGTATCTACAACTATATGCTTTGATGCTGTCACCTAGCGTAGCGTGCATATTTGAGAGAAGGTTTTAAAAATTGCTTTTAATGGTTGAACACAGGGTTCCTGTGGATACCAGCCTCTTCAAATAAAGTATGTTCTGTGAACATGGAAGTACTTCCCTTGTAGAAAACTTCCAAGTTTTAAAAATTTCAGTAATTGTAAAGGCTTTTTATTCTGGTGGTAGGCACAGACACTCCTTCTCCTATGTAACAATGATGATGTAACAATATACTTTAGCTGTAATTTTTTGTATGCACCTAACTAAAAGGAAACAGTTTCAGGCTGTAGATTATGTCTTGGTAGCCTGGAGTTCCCATGTTAACATGTTTAAATTTGTACCGAACTAGCTTCAAAGAAAGGATTAACAGCGCTTCATACAGCAGACTTGAAAATACACGGCAGTTTACACGGCAGACTTGGTCCTTGTCATGAGACAGCCCTGTAGATTGCTGCTCACAGTTGCCCTTCAGGGCCTTGGAATAGTTGTTTTCTTCCCGATTCTTAGGAGGCTCTCTGCAGAGGACCTCACCAGACCTTTTTTCTTACTGTCAGTTTCCATTGCACAGATATTCCTTGCTCACTGCAGGGGATTTACAGACCATGTTGGCAATTGTCAAGCATGCTGGTATTTGAGAATTCTGAAAGAATGGCATACAGAATAGTTTGAAAGCTGTAAAGGATTTAAACTATATCTGCCTATTTCAATTTTCAGTTGGATAGATAGTTTATAAGTTTTAACCTTGTTATCAGAGATCAGCCCTATTCATTTGCCTCAAGAGGGTACCGAATGAAAAGCAGAAAAAAAAAAAATCAAAATCCTGAAACAACAGAGCCTTCACCTTCAGAAAAAACATGACTATGTGGAATTTTACCAGCTGGTTTTGCAGCTGGCTATGAATTGCAGGGTGTTTGTTTGCTTCCAGCACAATGTCTCCAGTCAGTGAACAGAAACAGCAATCTTCTCTGGGGATTTTATATCCAAAACAGATTCAGAGTACTTGTTCAATGATGACTGAAGGCACAGATTTGTCTGCTGTCATCTGAGATGCATGAAGAGTGTAAGACTACTTCTGCATTGAGTATTCTTTGCATGTCTTCCTACCCTAATCTATTTTTTAGAAAAATAGTTATTTACAGTCATTTTTTTCCCCTCTGAGAATTACTCTTTCAGTGCTGCCCTTCTCTCAGTCCTTGGAAAATGCCTCCTGTTTAGCAGCAGATTTCTACATGGAAAGCTTATTGGGAGGGTCCCTACAAAACATATTAAAGAGTCTGGGATGTGCTTGAAGTAGCTGAAAAACAATTATTGATTAAGATATGTTACTATAATGAGAAAAAGTGCAAAATGTGAAAATGCTGTGTATCAATATGTCACTGAGAACAGAAGGAATGCTCTTTTTAAGGAATACCAAGTGTACTTATTAAGGTATATTGTAGCAGTAAGAGAACTTTCCAGCAGGGGAGGGGTAGGAGGAAATGCTGCTCTTCTGTCCTGTTATTCCACAGGTGGGTAGGCTCCTACTATGTGAGCATACAAATCAGTGATGCAATTGTATAACAGTCACCATAAAAGAAAGTGGTATCCAACATATATGAAGAAGAAAACCCAAACCAACCACCAACCAAACCCCCAAATATTAGTATTAGATTAAACAACAGCAAGAAAACTGAAAAGACCATCAGGCAAGCTGGATGTAACCATTGGCTTAGTGAGCATCAGCTTTAACCTGTCAGGGTATCCTTTTAAAGGATTTCAAGTACATTGTTTAATCTGTTTGGGAAGTGAAATGAGACACTGCAGCTATCATCCTGTGCAGTCATATGGACTAGCCTTGCTTCACCACTTGTTTTATCCATCTGGCTGCAGGTCACAAATGTGACCTCTCTTCTGTGTTAGAGCTGTTAGAGTATTATTGGCTTCAGCTGACATTCAAAAATCAACAAAAGGCAGCTAGTTCAAAAAACCATGTTTTTCTATTGTTTCTTGTATAAAGGGAAAGATATTTAAAACTGCATTGGGAAACAAACACCATCCCATGATTTTTAGCAGTGATTCAGGACCAGAGCCTGTAATTAGGTGGCTCGTTCTTGGTGATTTCCCACCTCCTTGATTCCATTGGATGTAGGAGGTTAGTCTGTAGGAAGAAAATATATTCCAAAGTACAAGAATCCTTACCTTAAATAAGCTAGGAATACTCTGCCTCATATTTTAGAAATGTTCTTTAAAGTTATTTGTTGTATCTTCCTTCTACCAAATATCTGCTAGAAACATTTAATCAAATGGAAGAGAAATATCTCATCTACAAAAATAATATATTAACCCCTAGCAGTTTTGACAAATGCTAGTGTAAGCAGGGATGGATTGCACACTTTCAGCTCTTAATAAACAGTGACTGGCTCAGAGTTTGTTCAAAGGAGAATATAAACAATTGCCTTAAAAAGTGTTTTTCCTTTTCTGATTTGTCAAACACTATTTACTGCTTCAGTACAAACCATGAGCCCATCAAAGACCTTATTTGCTTCTTTGTTTCAGGATTCGAAGATGTGTATGAACAAGTGGATTGCTTGCATACCAAAAGAATTCTACCACTTTCTCCTTATTACCTTGAATAGCTTACTTGGAAAAAAAAAGAAAGAGAGGGGAAAAAATCCCCAAACCCAAGAAAGATTTGTTGATCTGTTTTAAATGAGAGTCTGGGAGGAGGCTGCCTGCTCATCACCATTTAGAGTCACTATTACATATCTATAAATCTATCTTTTGGTCTGTAGAGGATTATTCATTTGACTGTATGGATTATCAACCAAGTTTAGAGTCAGTTCTTGTACATTGCTCATCCAATACTCACAATATCCTTTTGAAAATTACATTCTGCATTCTTGAACAATTAATAAAAATTAGTACTTGAGGAAGTTAACTTATTGCATTTCTCCTTCTAAAACTCACTCTCTCTGAAACCTACAACTAAGAAGGCAAATCAAAAAGAATTGTTGTTTCTGATTTTTGTTTTTTTCAGTGAGAATGTTTGTCCCCTGGAGTCTCAGCTGAGAAAAACTTATTTTCTGTAGGTCATTGGACAGACGGAACTCAGTGGCCTCCTGTTAAAAGCCTCCATATCTCATGACTAATCCTCTTAGCCATTCTGAGTTTATCTTGTGACAGCAGCCAGAACAGAAAACAGCTGGAGATCAGAATAGGTAATATTAATAGCAACAGAAGCATGTGTGTTCTTGCTATAGGTAAGAAAAGCAACCGTGGAAAAAGCCAAAAAAATGATGCCTAATCATTTGATTTTTCTATGAATACCTGGAAGTAAAATCAAGTTCTTTTAGTCCTGCTTAAGACAGATTTAATGCAAGATGCAACAGAAGTACAGTAGGCTATGCATAGAAGTGCTTAGGATGACATAGGAATCTAGGATTTGGAACATCACCAGTTAGTAATGGGAAGCTATGTGTGTATCTTGAGTTACACTCCTAATTCTCTTTAAGTGTGTTAGCTAAACAAGTAATGGAATAATAGTTCCATGGCAAGCTGCCATCCATATCTGCCTTAACTGTATTACATAATATAATGAAATCTTACAGTAAATATTTCCATTCTGGGTAGCTGCCCACGAGTCAGAAATGATTTTGTGAAAGGAGCATTTTAGTTAATTAGCCTTCTATAAGTGAATCCACTCTCTCCTGAGTTCTGAATAATAAAATTTATGAGTAATGGCATGCAAAAAATAATTATTATAATGATTGTTTCTTTTAATAGATGTATAAATATGTGGCAATTAAGGGAAAATTTTAAATGGATCATTATATTAAAATTAATCTGTAATCCAGGGGTGCAGTTGTTATGAATCTTCTACTACATGGGTATGAGGGCATAAATTTTCCTTTTAACTTAATGATGAGAATAAAATTCACTGGAAGGTTTTCCAAAGGAATTTTTTATTGATGTGGGTCTGTCTGTGCCTAGGTAGGCAAAGGTGAATATGAACATATGAATGTTCATGGCACTCATGGGATACAAAAATGCAGCTACAATAGCTGTAGAGAGGTATATTGTAAGCAACCTTGCCCCTGATGAGGCACAGCTGAGTTAGTTACCAGAAAGAAGGAACAGCTGTGCCAAAGAGATGAGTATAAAGGGGTGTGGGTTAGCTAGCCAGGCAGAAATAGGCTAGGAATTGGAATCTCTTAGGGAGAAGCCTCTCAGCATACTACAAGTTGCTGCAGTGAAAAGATCTGTGATGAATGTCAAATGAGACTCTGTACCTTACTTCATTCTTGCCCCAAATGAAAAGATTGTTGCAACTCCTAATGAGTGAGCTGCAACAAGTGGTGGCCCTGTGATGAGATAGTGACCACCATCATATAACCTTCAATCAAGGTGAGACCTTCATATTTGGATTTGAAAATAACAAAAGAGGCTTCTGTGAAGTCATATTGCTTTGTAGGAGCCATGCCCTGGTCAGAGCCTGCTGTGGCAAGACTTGCAGTGGGAGTTGGAGGATGGCTCCATTGGAGTTTGGGGGTGAAAAGTCTCCCAGAAAAGAGCTCTGAAAACAAACGTATGCTGCAGCAAAATATGCCCAAAGAGGTGATATGCTGTACCTGATGCCCACCCAAAGAGGTAGGCGACTAGGGGCTGGAGGACAGAAAAGGGACTGTCAAGAACAGCCCATGTTCAGTGTCCTCTGGCTTATTTTCTCCAAATATAACTTGGAGGTCTTAAAAAGACTGTTGAAATAGTGTCAGGAGTGAAGACACCTTTAAGCTGCAAAAGCAGATAAAAGACATGCTAGACTGAGTGTTGCAGAAAAGGCTAAAGGTAGACATCTTTGCAAGTAACCAAAACAATTCTTAGTCACTGCCAAACTTGCTTAGAGGATCTTGTTCCTCAATTCTCCTGAATCCCTTTTGTGAGACTAATGTATAGAAGTGAATTGTTTCTTAAGATTGTTTACTAATGAAGCATGCATTGTCTTTATCATATTGTGTACAACAGAAGTATGTGTTTTTACTGTTACTTATGTGTTATTAGTCTTAAATGAAACATGTGAATAGATCTATTTAAAACCTTTTGTAATTAAAGAAAAAGGGGGAATTGTAGAGAGGTATATTGTAAGCAGCCTCGCCTGTGATGAGGCACAGCTGAGTTAGT
>VZRF01015224.1:196330-211075 GCA_013396875.1 Vireo altiloquus | reverse complement strand
AAAAAAAAAAAAAGGTTTACAGTTATTTAGGAGAAAGTTGAAGAACATGAAGCTAGCATGAAGAGATCATGGTAGTTGTCCTCTTTTTTTCTCTTCCTTCAGCAATTGTATCTGCATTCACCTGACCAATAGAACTGAAAAGTTCTACCTGCTCTGTATGATGACCCAGAAGCTCTATGCTTTTGCCAAAGGGGAGTGCATGGAGGATAACCCAGACAGTCTCATGAATCATGAAGTGCTCACCCCAGGACAGCTTTTCCTTATGTTCTTAAAGGTAAGGTTGTGGCTCCCACACCTTTAAACTTCTTTATGGATCAGAAACATGGATCATTGGTAACATGCTTCTGACTTAAACAGCTAACTTATTATTAATCTATTCCAATTCGGTTTATAAGGATACCTTATTTTAGGATGCTGGGAGGAGAGTAGTCCTGTTCAGAGGCTTGACTGTCCCATGAAATTCACCGTGGAATAGTAGTTGTCATCCCCAAATAAGATACTTCCCTGAGTTATTACATAATTCTTTAATCTTTCTTTTCCCCTTTAGCCAAGTTTTTCTTTAGCTTTGTTTTGTTGAAAGACTGTCAAAGATTCTCTACTATGTGAGTGGTTTGAAAGTGAACTCAGGGAAGCATTTTAGTGCTCTATAGAACCAAAAACCAGAAAAAGTTGCTTTCCTGCCTAGCTTGTCAGATCAGCAGGAGAGTGAGTTAACAGCCTCTTTTTTTGGATTCCAAGATCCTAAATAGTCTAAAGCATGCAGTAGACGCAGTGTATACAGAGCTATCCTTGTGCTCAGGTTATAGGTACAGTTTCTGCTTTGGGTTTTGTTTGTGCTTTATGAAATCCTGTTATTGTGCTTCATTTGCCGTTTTGGGGGGAAGTGATTGCCAAGCTGTTGGGTGGGTGTTTTCCTTGCAGTTCTGTGTTGACATGATACCATCAGCATCTTGATAGAATGAAGTCAGTGTTGGAAATAAATCTGGAAAACTGTCAGTTCCTTAAAAGTTGTCCATTCTGCTAATTTCAGAGGAGTTCTGTAGCATGTGCAACTGATGTGCTAGATTAGAACTGATGTTCTAATTCGAGCTTTTCCTTTCCTGTTTCAATTTTAAATCTCTCGCTTTTAAACTGTAGGAGAGGCTTGAAACCTGGCTGCAATCTGTTAGGTTTGTGTTGGAGAAAAAAACAGAAAAGGCAGATATCAGCCTAAATACAGACAGCCTGGTGAAGGCATTCGGCCTGGCCCCAGATTTCACCAAGCCATTTGAGTACCTGCTTGCAACTGGTAACCTGCGGTCTAAAACAGGTAAATCTGCAGGCTTAAGATGCCTTCTTTTCTTTTTTTCCTGTATAACAAAGTGAGGAATGACATAAAATTGAGCTCTTAACTGAAAACAGCTACTTACAGGCAGATGTTGTACACTGTAACTGAATTACTAAAAGGGGTTTGAAGAAAGGGATAATTGAGGAAAAAGGCAAGGTTTAGGCACAAGCATAGGCATTGTGCATGGTATAAAACAGGTTAGTTATGAAAACAAAGCCTCTACCCAGATAAACAGTTGAAATGAAATTTAGCATTGTCCAAAGCAGCAACTATATTTTGATCTGCTTTTCCAAAGGTTATTTCTTCTTAGAAGGTGCAATGTAAGACAGAGAAGGGGCACTTTTTTAATCGGAACTGCCCCATTAGTCATGAGGCGTAAATGGAGAGAAACTGCTTTGCTGATGTATATTCAGATTTATCTGGTGCTTCCCTGAAGTGTCTGCTATGACAGGGTTGTAATGGAGTGCCCACTAGAAAATGAAATACGATTAAAAACCTGGAGAATTCTGGTAAAACATACCAGCAGCAAATTCCAAGTTGATTCACTGACAATTACTTCCACGTGTTTGTAAAAGGAACTAGATTTGAAGGAATAGCTTGGAATTTAAAGTCTCTAGGTCTCTTACAGGTCACTGAGTTTCCTGTGCTTGTGCACCTCCCTTGTTGGGATCCAGTGTGAGCATCTTTAGGGCTTGTCAGTGAAAAATAAGAAACTGTCTTGTAACATCATCCTGTATTTGTTAAAGCTGACTGAGGTCCTGACATAAATCTCACCTTTGTTCCCTAGGGCTGGGCATGCTGCAGAACAGTGGTCTCTGTGTGGTGGGGGACAAGCTGAATTTCATCCGCTACCTCTCCCACTTCCGCTGCATACACAGAGGGGCAGCCTTTTCCCAGATGAGAACCACGACTGTCCGCAAGCTGCTGCCCGAATCCTGGGGCTTCCTGTGCCCTGTGGACACCCCAGACGGAGAGCCCTGCGGGCTGATGAACCACATGACAGCTCTGTGTGAAATCGTGACAGAGATGGTGCCCGTGGCAGACATTCCACCTTTGTTGTGTTCCCTGGGTATGTTTCGTTGGCCTGATGGTTTAGTAAAGTGTTCTCCTTTCTTACCTCCGTGCCCTGCAGCCGTGGGAAGTGCAGGAAGTGCCTGGGAAGGGCAGGAAGGTTCACTGTTCATTTGAGAGGGTGAAATCAAGTTCGAGCTGTACTTTACTGTGTTTCTGCCTAGTGGTAAATAACACATTGCTTGTACAGGCACATCAGCCTTTTGGGGGCTGCAGAATTCAGTGTCTGTCTCTCAGCTGTGTGCTGTAGAGTGAACATGTTCACTGAAACCCAAGGACTTGCACAGCACGAGCTCTGAGAAACTGGACTAGGCAGTAACTTCGTAATGACTTGGATTGAACTGCAGTTCACTTGTGATTACCACAACAGTGAGAATCCTTATTTCAGTCAGAAAGATGGGAGGGGAATGATGTTCTAAGTTGCAAATGTTTTTTTTATTTTCCATTGAACTGTCTATGGCTTTGCCAAGAATTTTTTGATGTCTCACAAAGTTTCTTGGTGTGAATCGAGCAGAAATAACTTATGCATTTTGTTTACTTTTTTTGGCTGTTCCTTCCATCAACCCCCTCTTCTCACAGGTGTCACCCCCATTGATGCAGCTCCAAGCCAGCCTTACTCGGAGTGCTACAGAGTTGTGTTGGATGGCTCCATGGTGGGCTGGGTAGAGCGGGAGTTGGCTCCTGAGATTGCACAAACCCTCCGCCGTTTCAAGGTTTGTTGTCTTGTTTGAAATTCTTTCTTAGCTAAACATCCTTAACATGCAGTGGTCAAAAATAGGTATGTTTGAGTTACGTTTTTTGAAAGAACATTTTCTTGGAAAAGGTAAGATAAGACATGTTCTGTCTTTTTTTTGGTGGAGGTTTTTCTAAAAGTATTTCTAAAATCTTTTCTCTGTGGCTTTTTATTAGTGGCTACACCTGTGGTTGACATCTTTGTGGTGTGACCAGGTGGATGCAGTTTAGTTAAACTTGGTTTGTGTTTCTAAGTTATTTCTTTGCACCAACAGATAACACAAGAGAAGAGATTTCCTGCACGGGCAGAAGTGGTCCTTATCCCAATGACAGGAAAACCCAGCCTGTATCCCGGGTTGTTCATTTTCACCAGCCCTTGCCGAATGGTGCGGCCTGTCAAAAACCTGTCCTATGGGAGGAATGAATGGATTGGGACTCTGGAACAGGTGGGGTTTCCATATTTCCATGTTATCGAGGTACCTGGCATCAAAAATGGGCTTGGAAAATGTTTGTGAAAGGAACGTAGGATGGGGAACAGGGAGTTTGTGTTGAAGAGGTAGAAGAGGTGACAAAAGGAAGTTTTTCACTCCTGCAAACTGACTTCTAGTAAATGTCTTAGCTGGACTGTAGAGATCTTTTTGACATCCTGAAATCTGCTCTCAGTATTAACTTTGTGAAGATTGGAGGCCAAAGATTGCTGTGTTTTGCCTACTGTGTGATCTTGTGTTACATCATATTCACCAAATGTTTCTTGGGCAGCCAAGCAGTGGATTGCTGGGGAGCTTATCCACTTGGAACTATTAAAGTGGAAGACAGAAAGGAGAACACGTTACTGCAGTTTTGTATTTCAAGCTTTCCTTCCTTGCAGCTAATCCCTGATAGGTGTTTTACCAGCTGTCTTGATTTGTCTTGCTAATACACTGAGGTGCAAACAACAACCACAGCTAAAACTGAAATGGATAGAAAGGCATCAGAGACAGCTTTGTTTTGTTTCCTTCCCTTTAAAGGAAGGAAGTGAACAAGGATTTTCCAATTTGATGTTTGCAGATCTTCATGAACGTGGCCACACTGGAGTCGGAGGTGGTGCCTGGAGTGACCACTCACCAGGAACTCTTCCCTCACAGCATTTTGAGCGTGGTGGCCAATCTCATTCCATTCTCCGACCACAACCAAAGTCCAAGGAACATGTACCAGTGCCAGATGGGTAAGTGCTGTAGTGTCCAATGCTGCAAGACCCTGGGCAAGGTGATTTACATCTCATTACCTCTAGTATATTGAATTTCTGACAGTATTATCAGAAAGATATCCTTAAAACACTACCACTTTCTCATACTTTTCTGCAAGTAGCAATGTGTCTGTGTTCAAAGCTCAGTTTCCTTGCCAGGATATTGATGCTGCAGAAGCAAATGCTTTTTGGCCTGGAGATATGTAACATGTGCCTCCATATGGGATACACTGGGGAGAAGACACACATACATACCCCCCCAAAAAAACCAAACCAAAACAAAAAGCCACAAACAAATCTCCAAGTAAGCAAACCTGAAACACCACACCAACCTTACTGGGAATTTTGAAATTGCAGAAAAGAAAACAAAGCTGCAGAAAAGGAAACAAAATTAGATGTAGTCCTTATGAAATGCTGTGAAAGGAATTGAGTCTTGTGGTTTGTAGAAAATTGTAGCTGGGCTTAGGGCAGTTATTAAATTCCAAGGAGTTTAATATTGATAATCCCTCTAAATTTGTAAGTATTTCCAGCTTTTTTCTTAATGAGATACACGGAGGAATAAATCAAGTTTCCCTCCTTCCCTCCAGGAAAGCAGACCATGGGGTTCCCAGTTTACAACTACAAGGATCGCTCGGATAACAAGCTGTACCACCTGCACACCCCCCAGAGCCCTCTAGTAAGGCCCAGCATGTATGACTATTATGGGATGGACAGCTATCCTGTCGGCACCAACTCCATCGTGGCTGTCATCTCCTACAGCGGCTATGACATGGAAGATGCAATGGTAAGCCACCAGAAGGAGAAAATCCTGCTGTCCTATGAAGGAGTTTGATGTGGGGCACTGGGAGTAAGGGTGGAACCCAGCTGAGAAGACCCCACTTTCTGTCTCTTCTGGTCCTCACACTTTTTGGGCAGATTCAGCAGCACAGGGGTTAAATGTTGTTAGAGCAGGCAATGCTGGAGGTACGGGGAGTAGAGCAGAGCTTCCTTTGTCCAAGGCAGAAGCCTTCCAGCTTTGAAAAATACTGGGGTTAAAAGAGGCTTGAGCTTTTTGTAACAGTGACTGTCTTGGTTTGAAAGACAGGTGTCTGCTAAGGAAGGCAGGAGCCTCCCTTGGAATGGAAGATGCAACCCCCTTCCCTCTGAATTATTACAATTTTGAAATCAAGGGGCTTTCAGGCAAAGATGTGGGGAATAGGAGTAACAGTACTTTACTAATATATATATATAAAACAAGGCAGAAAAACACTGATTTGAACTGACAAGAGTCAGATACGACCTGACACCCTGTTAGTCAGGATAGCAGTGGCAGTCTGATAAGATGGTGGCTGCAGCCCTCCTGAAGTGATGGATGTGGTTCTGTTGGAGCAGTGATCCTGTAAAAGGGTCTGGTCTTCCTCGGAAAGTCCAGTGGTAGCTATGTAGCTCTTGTCCTCTGGAAACCCAGTAGATAAGGCTGCTGTAGTGTTCAAAATCTCAGCTTATATCCAGGATGGAATGCTTGGTTCCTCCCTCTGGGTGGAGCATCTCACAATGGGGAGATGAGTCATGCAGCAAGGCATTGATGGAGATATATTAACAGGAGGGAGGAGGCTGGGAGCGCTGCCCCATCTGGTTTCAATCGCTCATGAAGATTGTTATAGAATACATACTTTTGGGCACATCTTACCTTGTAACCTAGGACTGTGATGTACTGGGAGGCTTTAAAAAGACAATGTTACCACTCAGATCCGATGCTTACCTTTGTAAATGTTTTCTTTTTTGAAGTTATTAGCAAGTCTTTAATACGCCTTTGTTTCTCCTTTTCAGATTGTAAATAAATCTTCCTGGCAGAGGGGGTTTGCTTATGGAAGTGTTATCAAGGTGGAGAGCATTGACCTTTCCCTTAAAGCCAGCAGGGCAGGCGATAATTTAGTATTTGGCATCAGGCCTGGCGATCCAAACGTTGGGAATAAGCTGGATGCTGATGGACTGCCTTTTGTTGGGTCTATCCTGCAGCATGGGGACCCCTTCTACAGCTTCATGAACCTCAGCACAGGGGAGACCTTCACTGTGTACTATCCGTAAGTACAGCTTGTTGCTCCTGGCTCTGCTCACCCCATGGGGAAAGCAGTTGGCCCTTTTCCTGCAGATGTTCCCTTTTGCTATCATGTAATAGCATCCATGGCTTGACAGAGAGCATGAAGTTCATGCTGTAGGTGACTCCCAGGCATGTATCACATCTTTTTCTCTAAACCAGTGTGTGCTGCAGAGCTGGGTTATCCCAGAAGGGTATTTTTTTTTTTTTTGTGATTGCCTGTGCTGGTTGCATGTGGACACAATAACAGTTAAGCCTGCAGCAGACACCAGGCACATGGAGTGTCAGGCTGAGGGCTCATTTGGAGAAGGAGCACACACCTGAGCAAGGCACTTGCTGGCAAAGCTCACACTTTGCTTTCCCTTTCTGCTCTCAACTTCCCTCTCTACTAAAGAACTGAAGAGGGTTCTTTATTCACACATCAGTATGGTGTGAACTTATTGGTGGTAGGGAGAGGGGCTGCTGCCTTAACACAAAGGAAGTGGTAGTGGGATGCAGTTTATCAGATACAAAACGTGATACAGATGAACTGCAATGAAATTATCTTAATTTTAAATCATAGATGGTGCATTACCTGATCACCTGAAAGTGGTAGCTGAATGGCACTTACAAGATGTGCTTTGTACTTAGTGCACTTTGTACTTCTTCCTTGCCCTAATCATAGTCTGAATTCCCTCACTACTGAGTTGAACTTTGAAGAATGGTGTTTCTCAGCTGTCCCAAGGCATTTTATAAGTGGTTTAGGTTTTTGCTTCATTTTCCTTTCAAAACTAAAAATTATTAGCACACCTGACACCTTTGCTGTGATTGTTTCATCACCTACACAGGAGTAAGGAAGTGGGCATTGTGGACAACGTTAGGCTGTGCAGCAACGACCGTGGCACTGGGAAGTTCAAGAAGGTTTGCATCACTGTGAGGGTGCCCCGAAATCCCACTATTGGAGACAAATTTGCCAGCCGTCACGGACAGAAAGGTATCCTGAGCCAGCTCTGGCCTGTTGAGGACATGCCCTTCACAGAGAACGGGATGGTTCCAGACATCCTCTTCAACCCTCACGGCTTTCCCTCCCGTATGACCATTGGGATGTTAATCGAGAGCATGGCAGGGAAGTCAGCAGCACTGCACGGGGTCTCCTATGATGCCACTCCCTTCACCTTCACAGAGAAGAAGTCTGCTCTGAAATACTTCGGTGAGACTTTAGTGAACGCAGGTTACAACTTCTTTGGGACGGAGAAGATGTACAGCGGCATCAGTGGGTTGGAGCTGGAGGCAGAGATCTTCGTGGGGGTGGTGTACTACCAGCGCCTGCGCCACATGGTCTCTGACAAGTTCCAGGTGAGAACCACCGGGCCTCGAGATGCTGTCACCAACCAGCCTGTCAAGGGGAGGAATGTGGAAGGTGGGATCCGCTTCGGCGAGATGGAGCGGGATGCTCTGCTGGCCCACGGCACGTCCTTCCTGCTGCAGGACCGCCTGTTCAACTGCTCCGATGGCTCCGTAGCCTACGTGTGCACAAGCTGCGGCAGCATGACATCCCCTGTGCTGGAGAAACTGTCCCCCTCCTCTGTAACCAGCAGCAGGAGGTACTCCTGCTCCATCTGCAGTGAGGTGGATGCCATTGAGGTTGTCCCTGTGCCCCATGTCTTCCGCTACTTCGTGGCTGAGCTTGCAGCCATGAACATAAAAACCAAGCTCAGCGTGGAGTAGCTTGGTCCTTGGCACAGTGGTGGTTCAAAGGAGGAGGCACATATCAGGCCTTGTCCCTGAGTTTCAGGTGTTAAGTCAGTTCTCAGGTTCCTCAAAAGAATTCAAGATTAATTTGATGTTTGTATTGCAACAGGGTGGTTGCTAAGCTGTAGGGCAAGGAAAAATGGCTCTTTGGAACTTTTTTTGGACTTCCTAAAGGATCACCAGCTATTGAGATGTTTATGAAAATCAGGTAATATTCCTGCTCCGACCAAGCTCCTGGATTGAGAGTGATGGGGTTCTTTGAGCACTGGCTGAAACTGCAGGGATCAGGAAGTCATAAAACAGCATGAAGCGAATGCTGGAAATTACAAAAAACCCTTTTTTGTTGTATTTTTTAAAAGAACAATCTTTGGAAAACATATGCCTTAATATGATGGGTTTGTGTTAAAGTTATTGTACATGTTTTGGGTTTTTTTATTTCAATACATGTGCCTTGAGTCATAAAGAATGTGGCACAAAGTTCTGCTGCCTGAAGCAGCAGCCTTAGTAACCAAGGTTGCCCTGCCAGGTGTGTCCTGGAAGTGTTCACTGTTACCAAGCCGAACGGTGCTCGGGTTTGGGGTTTGTGTTGCTGTGTTTGGCTGAAGAAGAATAAAGCAGAGGCCTTTCCAGCCTGACTCGTGCATGTGCAGCATGGATACTATGGGACTGGAGCTCGTCCTCCCCCTGAGTCCGCAGCAGCTGCTGCCCCGCTAAGAGCCAGCCCTGTCCAAGCGTCCTCATTCGTTCCCCTCTGCCCGCCCTCGCCACCGCGGGGCAGAGTGTGTGCTCCGGGCGCAGCAGTCCCCTGCGGCTCCAGAGTTCTTCACCTGCTGGGCCGGGGATGCTCCCGCGGCTCGGCGGGTGGGAGGCCATGGGGGTGTCCCCGGGCCCGAGGCGCGGAGGTGCCACACGCTCGGCAGTTCTTGCACCCTCCGCAGCCCCCCTGGGGCCCGGATTCACTCCGTGGCGGGGCCGGGAAGGAGCCGCGGCCCCGGCGGGGCGGAGCAGGGGCCGTACCACCGGCGGGGGAGCGCCGCGCCAGCCGCAGCCCCGCAGCCCCGGCGGTGGGTGGTGCAGCTGGAGCTGCGGGTGGGGGCTGAGCCCTTGGCAGCTCCATGCGCTGCAGCTGGTATGGAGCTGCTCCGGGTGCTGCTGGCTGCCGCTCTGCTCCCGCTCCTGCCCCGTGAGTACCCCCAGGGACAGCCCCAGGAGGTGGAATGGTCGGGTGCCATCCAGCCTGGAGGCCAAGTTTTAGCACTGCCGAGCTGGCAGCCGTGCTGGGTGGGATGTGTGAGGGATGCAGTGCCCCTAAACCCTGTGTCCCTCAGTTGGCAGGGCAGCTGTGCCACTGCCTACCCTGACCCGGCCATTGAGCATGGTGCTGGCTGGGCAGCGCCGGCAGCTGGTGGTGTGCGTGGTGAGCGACCTGGCCCCCACCTCTGGCCATGGTGTCTGGATCTCCGGTGGAAATGGCAGCATCCTGCAGTCCTTTGCCTATGGGGCCTCCCAGGAGGATGGTGGCACCGTCTGCTCCGTCTCCCTCCTTTCCAGTGACCCCCCGCACGAGAGGGAACTTGCCTGCCATGTGGGGGCCAACAGGACCTCCCCATCCCACAGCTCCAGCCCCATCCGCATCACAGGTATGAGTGACCTTGCTGCCGCCTCCTCTGTCTGCCTTGGCCACTGCTGCCCAGCCTAGTGGGTGCACTGGTGGCCGCCGAGGAGGGAGGTTGGCAGGGCCTCTGGGGCCAGCAGGGAGCAGGTGTGAGGCCCTAGGGGAAAACGTTGTTGTCCTGATCACAGGAAGGGGTTTGTGGGCAGCCCTGCCATGCACCTGGTGCTGGGCTGCCAGCACCTCCCCAGCTGCTCTTTCATCCCACAGGCAACGAGGAGGTAGCAGAGCTGTGTAGCGCAGCTGGTGAGTCTTTGGTCCCTCCCTGGTAGGTCAGTTACTGGGGAGAAAGCCCTGGCAGTGGCTTGGCTGGGGCTAGGTGGTGGTCGGAATGGGTTTTTCCACAGTGTAGTGGGACTGGGGAAGAGGGAGGGAAGCTTCATCTTGGTGGGAAGAATGGGGAAACTGGGTCAGAGCCAGCCTCCCCTCAGGGACAGCATGAGGATTGGCATGAGGTGTCTCTGGGATGTGTAAGGATCCCAAGTCTACCCAAACCTGGCCCCATGGCAGGCCTGGAGAGGACATGGGGGCAGTGGGATGTCTGTGGCAGGCATCACCTCACCCTTCCATTGCAGTGTCGCCAGCCCATGCCTTGGCAGCCCTGCTTATGGCTGTCCGTGTGGTGTTGCTGAAGGTCTTGCTCTCTGATGCTGTCTTCACCTCCATCCTCCTTGCCCAGAGCTGAGGGCATCGCTAAACGCCCATGCCTGAAGGGTAAGTCCCCCTGGTTTGCCATAGGGATGTGGAAGTCACTGGAAATATTCTGGAGACTGGAGAGAGGACCCCCAAATGCAGGAGTTAGGAGACCCTGTGTTGGTTGGGGGAGGTACAGGATGGGAATCTTGGTTCGGGTGGACAAGAGAGAGGGGCTAACACGTTTCTGTGGGTGGCAGGGCCCTGGAATTACCTGGAGGATGGGAAGAGACCCCAAAGTAGCTCGGGGGGAAAAGTTTCCAGAATTCCGGAGGCAGGGAGGGCCCCCGGGGGGCGGCCGCGGCCACGTGTGCGCCCCTTCCCACGTGGGCGCTCGGCGGGACCGCCCGGGGGCGGCGCTACAGGGGCCGCGCGCCGCTGGGATTGGCTGGCGGGGGCCGGCGGGGATTGGTCACGCGGCCACGCGCACCTCCGGCATTGGCTGGCGCGGCGGGGTCGCCATGGTAACCGGGCGTGGCGGGGCGGGAGCGCGCCCCGGAAGCGGAGTCATGGCGGCGGCGGCGGGGGCAGTGTTGCTGATGCTGCTGATGGCGGCGGCGCTGGCGGGGGGCGACGACTCGGACTGGGTGCGACTGCCCAGCAAGTGCGAGGGTAAGCGTGGTCTCGGGGGACCGGGGTGATCGGCAGCCGCCCGCTGTCTGCTCGGCCCGGGGGTTGCTGCTGCGGGGCTGCACCCCCGCGGGCTGCCCCTCTGCCCGCCTCCTGCCCGCGGGCACCGCTGTTCCCGGCAGTCACCGATCGCCTGCCGGTTTGTAGCTGGGACTGGTCGTGTGTGCTGCTTACAGTTCGGTCTCCGTGATGCTTCCTATCTGAGTATCTCTTTGGTTCACGGGCGGTCCAGGGTAGGTCATGACGGACATTTGCTGCCTGGTGCGGTTTCCTCTGTCTTTGCTGTGCAGGCATTTGTGAAGCTGGACAGCAAAGAGAAAATTAAGAAGTAGGAGCTCTTTACAAAGCTTTCACTGGCGGGGAAGCATCTCTGGAGACGCTGATGTCCGAGCTCTGCTGTGGCACCTCAAAGACCCATCAGAGCAAGCACTGACCACACTCTGCTCCTCTTCCTGCCCAGGCTTGGAACCTGTGTCAGTGCACAGCAAAAGCTGCAGGAAGCATCTGGATAACTGGACTGAGCAGTGAGCACTCCTGGCATGTGTGGGGACACTGCAGCAGGTGTGGTGTGGAGTGGGACATCCTTGAGGCCCAAGTTCCAAGGGGCTGCAGGAAGCAGCTATCATCCCACCTGAGAAATGGCCAGAGCTGCCTCCAGCCCCTGGTGCCAGCTGAGGAAGGATTGTGCACAGGTCTTCTCAACACGTGCATGGGAGCTCTGGAGAAGCCACCTCGCTCTCTTCCTGCTTGGGACATCTGTCCACTCACATAATTCCTAGGAGGAGACAGTGGCTCATTGCTGTCAGACCATTCCTGCTGGAGCTTGGCCCTTCTCCTGAAGTGGAGCTCGAAGAAGAGGGGGCTCCTGACCAACAGGACCCCACAGCACTGGACAAAGCTTTCTCCAGCCTCCTGAGACCCTATTTTTGGGGGAGGAATGGCCACACCATGCCTGAATTCCATCCCTTCACATTGCTACTTGTAAACCCCTGAGATATTTCTCCTGCTATCTGTTTCTGTAGCTCTGTTGGGCTCTTTTTACAGAAGAAATAAAGCTCTTTTTTTTTTTAATTTTATAAAAATAACCATGCACTGTGTTCTAAATCTGTTGATCTGCTGCAGGCAGAGCCCCGGGTTGTGTTGCTGGAGCTCATGGCCAGCACCTTGTTCTGTCACCCAGCCCACCGAGCCCTGCCAGCTGCTCGGTCCCCAGCAGAGCCCTAGTGTCCCCAGAGCACTGAGAGCACAGAACCAGTACCAGGTGGGACGTGCTCTCATCGTGAGGAGAAGCTCTGAGCCACACTGGGACTTGCATTGTGAAAAGACCCTGTCCTCTTCCCAAAGGAAGAGAGCAGCTTGTGGCAGGGAGGTAGAGGCTTTTGGGGGGAAACCTGCAGGCAGAACTGAGCCTGTCTGACTTCCCAGCTGTGCCATAGCAGCTGGCTTACACTGAAGCATTGGTTTGGGTGTTCCTGCTTCAAGGGTTCTCCAGTGGAAGCAGCTGAGCCATTCCTGGTTATTTCTTTGAATGGCCAAGATGTGTTTTGTGCTCACAGCAGCTTTGGTGTGCCCAGTTCCTGGGGCTGGTTCTTGCTGCTGTCCCAGGTGCTCTGTCGCGCTGCTTGTCAGAACAGTGACACCGCCTAAGCCACTTGTGCTCTCTCCTTTCCACAGTGTGCAAGTACGTAGCTGTGGAGCTGAAATCCGCCTTTGAGGAGACCGGCAAGACCAAGGAGGTGATCGACACCAAGTACGGCTTCCTGGACGGGAAGGGCTCTGCTGTCAAGTACACACAGTCGTAAGTGCGAGTGGGACAGGAGTCTCCTGCTGCTGTCTCTGCCTACAGAGCCAGGGGCTTTGGGAGGCTCACCCTGTGCCCTGGATGTTGTTGGGGGGACATGCCATGCCTGAGCCTTTCCTCTCTCCATGCAGGGACATCCGGTTAATTGAGGTGACAGAGAACATCTGCAAGCGGCTGTTGGATTACAACCTGCACAAGGAGAGGAGTGGCAGTAACAGATTCGCAAAGGTGAGGGCCATTCCTCCAGTTCCTGCTCCCAAATGTGCCTCGTCCATCCCTGCACTGCCAGAGTGACAAACCAGGTTCATTCTTCCCATCCTCTGGATCCCATGCTGGTGCTTGGCTTGCAAGGCCACACTGTCCACCCAGTCAGATGTGGGGTGCTGTCGGTGGTGGTGGTGAGCAGGCCCCCGCCTGCATGGAGGGAACCAGGGGCTGTCTTCCTCTTGGGTTTGGGACCAGGTTTGCAGAGGGGGACTCGCTGCCACTTGGACTTCCCCCTGGTAACACTGATGCCCATGGGATCCTGATTTTGTCTGGCTTGCATGTTCCTGCATTGCTGAGTAGGGTTGTGTGGCTGACACTGGGAGGAGAGAGTGGGAGCCCGGCAGGAGGAGCACCACCTCACCAGGCAATGCTGCTCCCTCCCTCAGGGCATGTCAGAGACGTTCGAGACCCTGCACAACCTGGTGCACAAGGGTGTCAAGGTGGTGATGGACATCCCCTACGAGCTGTGGAACGAGACCTCCGCTGAGGTGGCTGACCTCAAAAAGCAGGTACCGTGCCCCATGGGATTAGCCCTCAGTGGCTGCTGTGACCTTGTGGGCTGGAGTGGAGGGGGGTAGAGCGTCCAGGGGTGCGCTGCTAGGAGCAGGATGTTGGCAGGACCTGTGGCAGGAGCCTGGCCCTGGTCCTGCCACACCAGCACGTCTGGAGCTGGGCTCTCTTCTCTGCCCTAGTGTGACGTGCTGGTAGAGGAGTATGAAGACGTGATCGAAGATTGGTACAGGCACCACCAGACGGAGGATCTCTCCCAGTTTCTCTGTGCCAACCACGTGCTAAAAGGAAAGGACACAAGTAAGTCCTGGCTGCTGCCAGGGGCTGAAATAATGCAGGAATGCTTGGGAGAGCAGGGGAACCTTGCTAAAGCAGGGGGAGCCCTACCTCTCCATCAGAGCCTCCTCTTCCTCTCTCTTCCCTAGGCTGCTTGGCAGAGAAGTGGACCGGCAAGAAGGGTGACTTGGCAAGCGTGGGGGAGAAGCAGAGCAAAAAAAAGAGCGGGAAGAAGAAAAAAAAGGGCCGGAAGGATGAGAGCGAGGGAGCTGCCAGCCTTCCGGACACAGGGGAGGCCCTGGAGGGGGTCCAGGAGCAGGCTCCGCTCACCCACAGCCCAGCTGATGAGCTGTAGGCACGCAGCCCTTGCCCCCGGGGCCACCCACTCCGGGGTTTCACCCCGCTGTGCCTAAGGGTACCAAAGGAAAAGGGACTTGTGACCGGGGGGAGACCGGAGCGCCTGGCCCCGCCTTGCCAGCCTGGGTGTCATCCCGTGATTAGGTGTCACGGAGCCGCGGACCCAGCCCTGCCGAATCCCTGCCAGATCCCTGCCGGGGGCTCCAACTCCGGGAGGCCGCGAGTGCTTCCCCGCCGTCGGCTGCTCGCACTCCGCCGGGACTGTAAATAAAGACGTTTTCCCCAGAGTCGCCGCCGCCGCTGCCGGCCCTGCTTCTGCTGCTGCTGGGTGCGGGCTCAGCGCTGCCGCGGCGCGGGGAGGCCGGTGAGGGGCAGG
>VZRF01015224.1:177990-195913 GCA_013396875.1 Vireo altiloquus | reverse complement strand
CCCGGCCATCCCCAGTGCCCCCCTCCCTCCAAGCCTCCCCGGCCCCCTCAGCCGCCCCCGGCCCCGCTGACACCCATGTCTCCAGGGTGGACTCCATCATGCTGCTCGAAGAAGGCTTCCAGGTGACCAGCGTCGACGCCAGCGACAAGATGCTCAAGTACGCGCTGAAGGAGCGCTGGGAGCGGCGCAAGGAGGAGCCCTTCGACCGATGGGGTGCGGGGGCTGTGGGGGCCGGGAGGGGCCTGCGGACACTGACACCCCACCCCAGCGCACTGTCCACGGCCCCTCGCAGTGCCCAGCCCTCACCTGGGGCTGCCGCTGGCCAGGTGGCCTTGCTGCAGGGACCTGCCAGTGCCAGCTGCTCGGCAAAGGCAAGCCATGGTCCTTGCCTGTCTGGTTGCTGGCCAGAGGCCAGAGCCAGCATCCACAGGGGCCTGGGAAGGGCTGGGTGATGCTGGGATGGGGTCTTGTGGGCAGGGGAGGCTGGTGGGTGTACCTGCCCTCATCCATTTCCATATGCTGCAGTCATCGAGGAGGCCAATTGGCTCACCCTGGAGAAGGACCTGGAGAAGCCAGGGGACGGGTTTGATGCAGTCATCTGCCTCGGGAACTCCTTTGCACACCTGCCTGACTTCAAAGGTGAGGTGGGGGCAGGGGAGAGGAGGGGGAACACCTAGGCATGTGTGTGTCTTCCAGCAGGCTGAGAACGTGTCCTAACTCTTGTCATTAGTGGGATGGGATTACACACACAGTTTCATGGCACATCTCCAGGGAGGCTGGAGCTGAGGTCCCACTGCCCCACTCTGTGACATGAGTGGGCCCACTGAGTTCCATGGTCATGCTGGAGGTTTGTGTGTCAATGTCAAGCTCTGGCAAGGCTGGAGGCACACCCAGACTTGTGCCACAAAGTTGAGTGTTGGGTTTCCCACATGGCATGCTCTGCGCTGGTGAGGCTGAGAACGTGCCTGAGCTCATGCCATGGGTGGGGCTGTGGGTTCTCCAAGCTGAGATTTGGGACAAGATGGTAGGGGCAGGTATCTGTGTGTGCATGTGTATGTGTGCATGGGTAAAGCCATATGGGCTGTGCAATGGGGTACAGCCAGTGCATGGTGACGCCATCGTTTCCTCTCCAGGGGACCAGAGTGACCACAAGCTGGCCCTGAGGAACATCGCCAGCATGGTGCGGCCCGGGGGTGTCCTGGTCATTGACCACCGCAACTATGATCACATCCTGGCCACGGGCTGCGCGCCACCTGGCAAGAACATCTACTACAAGGTGGGTAGCTGGCAGCGGTGGCTCCCCATCCCAATTCCCTTTGCCCCAACCCCATGGCCCCAAGGCGGGGAGCAGGCAGGGCAGGCAGCAGGATTGTGCCCAGGCTGGGGGCCAGAGTCTCTGCAGGGCACAGATGTCCTCCTGTGGTCTCCCAGAGCGACTTGACCAAGGACATCACCACCTCAGTGCTGCTGGTAAACAACAAGGCACACATGGTGACCCTGGACTACACGGTGCAGGTTCCCCCCACTGAGGCGGGGGCAGACCCGGAGCTGAGGTGAGAAGGGCTGTGGAGGTGGCTCCCGGCACGGGGGGATGGCACTGTGCCCTACTGTCCCCCTGCCTCACCAGCGTTGCCTCCTTGCAGCAAGTTTCGGCTCTCATACTACCCGCACCGGCTGGAGGCCTTCACAGCTCTGCTGAAAGGTGCCTTCCAGGGAAAGTGCCAGCACAGCGTCCTGGGCGACTTCCAGCCCTACACACCGGGACAGGCCCACGTGCCCTGCTACTTCATCCACGTCGTGAAGAAGACAGGCTGAGGGGGCTACAGAGATGGGACTGTGGTGGCTGAGAGCTGCAAGCAGCTGTGGGTCCAAGCAGGGGGTGGGGACATGGCTGAGAGCCACCTGGGAGACCCCTCGCCTAATTAAGAACACTTGTGAGAGCTACCTGCAATCATGGTCCGTGTGTCCCTGTATGGGTACGGGGCAAGGGGGACAGCCACAGCCTCTTCAGGACTCTGTGGAAGGAGGTGCTCAGCCTGGGGGCAGCACAGGATGGGTGCAGGCACAGCTTCCCCACCAAGTCCCAGCTGCAGGTGCCAGACACGCCAGCAGTGCGGGGCTTGGGGGCCTCTTTGAAGCGTCAGGAGGGGTGAGCTGGCTCCCAGGTGGTTGCACATCCAGGCCAAGCCCCTGCAGCACCACTCACAGGAGTGTGCTGAAACCTCTTTTCTCACGTGCACCTCCCAAACAGGTGCTGACTCCCTTTTCTTGACACTCCTCAGCCCCATATAGGGGTACCCAGCCCCCCACTAGGGCTCCCAGAGTGGGGAGGCTCCACCCTGGAGACTCCAGCAGTCCTACTGTGGCTGCAGCTCCCACCATTCCACCCTGGGGAAGATGTGGTGCCCAGATCCAGCAGCACGGAGCAGTGCGGTCAGGGATAGCCCTGCCTGAACACGCTCAGGCGCCAGAGCCAGAGCCACAGGGCTTCAGGCATCCACCAGCTGGGGATTCACACATGGAATGCCAGAAACTGCTGTGGAACCAGCCCTTAGCAGAGGAGCTCCCGAGGGAGCAGGGCCTCGCAGCCACACTTGGCCCGGGATCCAGCTGTCAGCAGGCTCAGTGTCTACAGCAGGTGGGGCAAAACCTGGCACCAGCAACCTCTCGGGCTGCCCAGAGCCTGAGGTGTGTGGCCACAGCAGCTGCTACACACAGTTCAAGTGCCATTTGTTTGGCACCCTTGGAAAAGGCTGAGAAGCTGCTGTGAGGCTGCAGAGGGAGGTGAGACAGGACCTTGGGGGTCTGGGCCAAGCCGTGCTCAGCACAAATTAGTGCAGATAGGGCAGCTCCAGGCTGCTCCAGACACGGTTTGAGTATTTCCAAGGCTGAAACTCAACTTCTCCCCGTGTCAAGTTTTTCGTCTTATCTAATGGGAATTTTTTTGCTGCCACTTGCTCCCCTTGCCTCCTGTCCTGCCACCCAGTGCCTCCAGCAAGAACTGGACTCCTTCAGAGGGAGCTCAGCTCCTAGCTAAGCAAGCCCCTCTCCCTCAGGCTCTCCTCATCCACCATGGGCTCCAAGCATTCTGGCAGAATGAGAGTGGCCCCAGCCTGGTTCACAGGTCTGCTCCTCTCTCTACCTGCAGGACAATGACTTCTCTGCACCACCCAGCCCACACAGATATTTGCAGAGACCTTCCTGAGCCTACAGACACCATCAGCAAGCAACAACTTGAGGTCAGGCAGTGAACACCTAGAGCTAAAAAAACTCTATTTATTCAGAGACTATGTCAAGTCCAGGCCAGCTGGAGCCCTGTCCTGCTGTCCTCTGGCCAGCACCTCTCACTAGGGGCTGACAACGCAACAAGCAGTGTCCTCCAGCCCTGCACTGGTGCTGTTTGAGCCTTGCTCCCCTACCAATGAATGGCCTGTCACCCATGGCGACATTGCTACACTGCCCACAACCATGGGATTCAGCTTTGTCCCCTTAAGGAAGTCACCCTGCTATGTTCCCAGCAGCCATAATGCACCACTGACAGGTGAGGGACCCTTACAGAACCCACCACTCTCCTGGCTGAGCAGAGTAGCACTTCCAACAGGCTTTGGCTTGGGAAACTGCACTGACACTACTTCCACCCAAGCTCAAAGGAAGGGGGCCTGGGAGGCATCAGAGAAGAGCAGGCAGGTGCCTGTTTGTGCCTGTTCTCCAGTCCCCGCTCTGCTGAGCATTATCAGGCTGCAAACTTCTGCTGGATGAGTCTGTACCTGAGCAGTTCCTGCTCAGAGACTGATGGCTGCAACCTGGCAGCAGCCTGCAGAAAGTCTTCCATGGTTAGAATCAGAGCAGACTTCTCAGTATCCAGCCCTGCATGAGAGAAAGAACAGGAAAAGGCTGAGAACAGGGTCAGCTGGCAAGATCCAAAAGCCCACTCTCCAGCCATCAGAGACTGCAAGGAAAACCTGTCTCTCTCCTTCCCCCTGGGACCAAGCACTGGAGGTGAAGATGGCCACACCTGCAGAAACTGCCTGCCTGCCTGCCAATAACCCAGAGCCCAACACTGTGGTCCCAAAACTGCTGAAGATCTCACCAGCTACCAGCAATGGTAACTCTCCTCTCTGCCCCTGTGCTGGGGTGCTGCAACACGTGGGACAGGTAAGGGCAGGGCTCCTACCTTCCTCAATCCACTCCACCTTGCGTTTGACAGCACACATCATGGCATCTGAACACAGGGCGTAGATGTCTGCTCCTGTCAGCTGAGCTGGGCATTTTTCTAGGATGGTGGTGAGATTCACAGAAGGATCCAATTTAAACCTGCCAAGAGAGAAAAATGCAGGTGTAAAAGCCACAGAAAAAAACAGACCAGGGGAACTGTGGCAGCCAGTGTGACTGAGCAGGAACAAGCAGAGTACCCATGTTTAGCCACTTCCAGAACGTGGTCTGCATGCTCAAAAAAAAAAAAAAACTAACAAGTTTGCTTTATTGTTTTTTTCAACAGTCACCTCTCTTTGAAACATCCCTGCAGAAAGGTTTTCTCTCCAGCTAAGCACGATCAAAGGGACCTTTGAATCACAGCATGGTTTGGGTTGGAAGGGATTTTAAAGATCATCCAATTTCAACTTCCCTGCCATAGGCAGGAACACCTTCCAGTAGACAAGGATGCTGCAAGCCCCATCCAGCCTGGCCTTGAACACATCCAGGAATGGAGCATCCACAACTTGTCTGGGCCTCTCTGGTTGCAGGCTAGGAAGCACAAGAGATGCAGGGAGCAGTCTTGGAGCCATGGTGCAGGATGAACTCTCTAGAATACCGTCTGTTTATGCAATTGGTGTTTGACTTCTCACCTAGATAAATTAAGTGCTCCACATGCCTGGGAACAACCTGCAGCCAGGGCTGGATGAGAACACGTTTAATGACAGACAGTACAAACCACAGTAACACCAAACCATCCCATCAGAGCCACGCTGCAGACAGTGAGCCTCCTTCAGCATGACCAGCAGGCTGGAGGGCATGGTGGCCAAGACACAGGGTGTGACAAGCTGCTTGCCCATGCTCTCACCTCTCCTACTAACTTATGGTCACAGGCAGAGGTGATCACAGCTATCCATGACAGAATCCCTGCAGAGGCAGTCACAGCCACTCAGCCAGCTGTGGGGGTGGTACCTCTGCACATGAATTGCAGAGCTTGCTTTTCTCCCTCCAGGGATGCTCTCAGGAGCTCAGAGCAGATGGAAAAGCAGCCAAACTGCTCAGTGATCCCACACAACGAGTGATTGGAAAGACACACAGATCACAGCCTGTATACCCCCGAGCATCACAGGAGGAGAGGCAATGAGATGAATGGAGCTGCCTTCACGCTTGGATTGCCAAACAGCAGGGGAACTCCTGCCGGAATCAAATGGGAGCTTCCTGTCCTGCAGCTGCACTGTGGTCTCACTGCACCATTAGGATCTGTCTGAGCTCCTGAAGAAGACCATATGGGCACAGTGGCTGGAAAACTCTACCAACCCCTCCGCCTGGACAGGCAGGCTGAACTTCTCCCATCTTGTAGAAAAACCAGTCCTGGTTAAGCTTCTGGAAATTGCTCTGTCCTCCTGCCCTATCTGCTGGCCATGGTTCAGTGACCTCAGGTGCTCCCCAGGGCTCAGACATGAAGCCAAGAGGAAGCACGCTAAGCATCAGCCCCAAGAGGGCTGTGACACCCTGCAGGGTGGTGGGAGGTTGCTGCCAGAGCACAGGGTCACTCACTTCCTGGTGACAGCACTCAGCACCTGCAACTGCGACTCTCGGTCCTCGCTGATGCCCACGTAGACCAGCTTGTCAAACCTGTCAGCAGAGAGAAGTCATCTGAGAATAGGCCAAAGCAAACCTGCCTCAAGTGTTCAGCCCTGTGCACCAGGAGCTGAAAGGCAGCCCTGGGACAGCTCCTTTTCTGTCCAGTTTGTGGAAGATACAAAGCCTGAAGCAGTTGTGCTGGAGGGCAGGGCTGCTCTTTGGAGGGACAGTGGCAGGCTGGGGAAATGGATTGACAGGAACCACACAGGGTCCAACAACAGCAGATACAAAGTCCTGCCCCAGGACAAGCAAGTCACAGGCTTGAGGACCAGCTGGGGGGCAGCTATGCACAAAAGGTCCTGGGGCACCAATTTCTGCCACCAGTTTGGTGCAACAGCAGGTCCCTCATGGTCCTGCTGTGCTGCTGGGGCAGCAACCACAGTAACACAGGGCTGGGGGCAACAAGCCATGGTATCTTATACTGCTGCTACAGCCACAGGCACTGGCCTCCTCTTGGCTTTCTGTGAGCCAGGGCCAGGGGTCTTCACAAACAATCTCTGTAGAGGGAACATGGTGGGGACACACTCCTGCTCCCCATGGCTTGAGGAGCTCTGGGGAACTCCTGGAGTGAGGCAGGGGAGGATGCGACATACCTGCCCGGCCGTAACAAAGCTGGGTCCAGGAGGTCAGGCCTGTTGGTGGCTCCAATGACAAACACCTCTCTGGTGGAATGAAGGCCATCAAGCTCTGCAAGGAGCTGTGAGACAACTCTGCAGGGAGCAAGACAGGATACTTACAACTAGGCCTTGGCAAGTCACCCAGTGTCTCCCTCAGCCACGAATGAAAAGAGGAAGAAGTGAGGCCAGTGGCAGGTCCATTTATTGGACTTCAGCTCCTATTTCTCTTCTCTGAAGAGCCCTTACACAGCCATCCAGAGTTCTCCATTAGTACAGCCAGTGAGCACGTGGGCTCAGTGCATAGTAATCCAAACCCCAGACAGTCCTTCAGAAGAGGAAGACTGGATGGGGACTGCCAGCTTAGCAAATGAGCAGAAGAGGCCTAGGGAAAATAACCCTGTTTCTGACTATCTCTAAGCTGTACATACTTTGCTTCTACCAGAAGCAGTTGAAAGGTTTCCCACCACAGGGAAACAGCAGTTACTAGGAGGACAGCACAGCAGGGGTGTGAAGGATGACCTTGGAGAGGCCAAAAGGAGCACTTGGCAGCCACAGAACCAGATGGAGGAGACTGTCTTAAGCAAATGTTTGCACAACTAGCTTGGGCAATCGGGAATCTGAGGCAATGCAAACAGCAGTACTAATGCTCAGAGAGAAGAGACAGGCCGTGCTGAGAGCTGAAGGGAGCAGAGAGGAGAAAAAAGAAAGAAGGGTAGAATGGACTCTGCCTTTCAGGGCAATCTCATGCACCGCCTACAGCTGAGGCAGGAATGCTGCTCTCCCAAGGACGCCTGATGCTCACTCACCTGTCCATGACACCCCCTGAATCTCCACTTCTCCCACGACTGGGGGCCAGGGAATCCAGCTCATCAAAGAAGATAATGCAGGGAGCAGCTGCCCTGGCTCTTGCAAACACTGTGAGGAAACAGCACAAAAGGTGAAAAACATCTGGAGGAGCAGACAGCAGCAACAGGACCTGCTACATTCCCAGCAGGGAAGAGCTGTGGATGGAAACCAGATGCCCACTGTATCACCACCATCAACTGCTCCTGCCTGAGTGGTTCAATAGAGTGGGGACAGGCAGCACCTAGCAGGATGGGCCCCGAGGCTCAGCTGGGTCTCTGAAGGGCTGCTGTCCCATCAGGAACACCAGGGACAGGAGCAACAGGAGCAGAGAGAGCAGGAGGGGACTGTAGAGGCAGGGAACAGACTGTAGGAGACAGCTGGGTTCAAGCCCTTGCTGAGAGCTGTGGGTGGGAGTTGGGAAGGGGAGTTTAAGCACTACCTCCTTCCCTGCAGCACCACAGCAAAGCCCCATCTCCCCACGTGCAGGAGCAGGACGCACATCCTCACCATTGCGCACGTTCTCCTCACTTTGCCCAACGTACATGTTGATGAGCTCTGGCCCTTTCACACTGTGGGGCAGGGAGAAGAGGAAGCCAGTTAGGAAACAACCACCCCCTGCCAGGAGGAAGTCAGTCCCACACACACTTCTCACCTAAGGAATGTCATGGCGCACGTTGTTGCCACAGCTTTTGCCAGCAAGGTCTTCCCTGTCCCTGGAGGCCCATACAGCAGCAGACCAGAGCGGCACAGACCCAGTGACAGCAGCTCTGGGTGCTCCAGGGGCAACTGGATAGTGTCCAGGATTTCCTTCTTCACCTCCTGCAGCCCACCAACATCCTGCCAGGACACTGAGGGGATCTGCCAAGAGAGGGAGAATCCTTGTCAGCACTTATTCCTGAGCTCCAAGCATGCCTGGGCAGCTCTTGCTCGAGTATCCAGTATCCACATTTCCCCTCTTCTGAGCTTTGCAATGGAGAAAACAAACTGTACAAACACGTCCCCTGTTAGGATGCAATTATTATTAAGGTTCTTTAGAAATTCCTCTGCCCTAATTAAGGTGCAAACAAGACCACATGCCAGTGACAACAATATGGATTTTACTGTATAGTAAATATGACAGAAAGAGAAAAGGAGAAAGAAAGAGATAGAAAATAGGTGGGGGGGCAGAAAGAGTGACAGGGACAGAATAAGGGAAATATCACCACTCCGTGGATCCCAATGATGTTCTGTTGATCCTCTCCAGCTGCTCTTCTTGGTGGTGAAGGTTCCCCCAAGAAGCACAGAATGCAATGGGTATATGTGCTCAGGCTAGGTAGGAATGTCCAGGCATGTCCCCCTTGGGAACAGGGGCACTCTCTTACAGCAGACTCTGGGTCTGCTGCATCATGTGCAGCCCTGTGGTGCAAGGCCTCTGGGGAGCACTTTGGGGTCTCTGATGGATTGTGACTCCCCCTCAGCTGCCTCTCACATGAGAGTCCCATGGCTGTGGCCTGTGGGGTTGGGGGTTCCACAGCTGGGCCAGTTTGTGGAAGGGAGGATGGGTGTTTATTGCCTCTGGCCAGAGGTTATGCCCCGCACCCAAAACCTCCTCTTCCTCCCCCCTCAGCTGAGGGGAGTCTGTGTAAACATGGCTTCTGTGAGCTGTGCTCTGCCCGTGCCTCAAACTCAGCTGGGATGGCAGCTGGTTGCTTTGGCCTTTTGTGGATGCCTCTTTCCCTCAATCTCTGGTGACTGAACACTAGGTTTCCTTTTATCTAACCAGCAGTTTGACTTACAGGTTTCTCTGGTTGTAGCTTCTTTATAGTAAGCAAAACTTTGTATCAGTATCAGAGGCATCAACTATTTTCAGTGTCTGACACCCCCAAGTATGCTGCACTCGCAGTGTGCACCACATCTCCAATCCTGCACTGTCCCTCATATCATCTGTCAGCAAAAATACCCCAGGGAAAGTATCTGCCAGGGTTGTCTGCACCTTTGAGGGGAGAGAGTCCTGCTGCAGACAGCCTTTGGGATGTATGAGGAAAGGTAAAAATAAGAAAGAACAAAAACTTTTTTAAATAAAGAAATCTGGATCTTGGCACTATGAGTGAATTGTGTTCAAGGCACCTTGTCCCCCAGGGGAGTGAGACTGTGCAAGGGCTTCACACCTTGCAGAGGGACAGAACCTGGGCTGCCAGGACCTCTGAGGAGGATGTGAGGGACAGACATCCTGCAGGAAAGTGTATGGAACACTCTCTGCTTCTGAAAGGGGAGATGCAAGAACAAAGTCCATGTATGCTCACGAGAAATAGATAGGGATGGGGTCAGCTGCAGACATGTGAGGGGTCACAGAGAACAGAGAGAAGACACCAAACCTGAGACGGGTGAACCAACGCCTCTTGGGTTATTTTGTGCTGAGCAAAACTATCCCAGAGCATGCTGCTGCTCTGCTCACGGCTTTAGGAATAGCTGGAATGCCACAGCCTGCATGACATCCTCCTGAGAGTCAGAGCAGCTCTCCTGGGAACGTGCAGAGAAAGGAAAGCCCCACAACACTTCTCCCCAGCTGCTGGCTGTTGGTGCCAGCACAAGTGGGGAGTTTAAAAATAGGCTAGGGCAAAATTCTTTCCCCCTCAGCCAATTTGCATCTCCTTCCTTCACTACTTGAGACAATGTTATTTTATTTCTATAGCTGTCCAGCAAGACCACCAGGAAAATCAGGTCAAACAAAACAAGGATTTTCAGAAAAAAAAACTTTTAAAGCAAAAGGTCACAGGCCCTTCTTCTGCAGTGACAATGAATGGAACAGCTGCCCTCTCCTCTGCACTTTTGCTTATCCTGCCTCACTAGAAAGAGCTCTACAGACAGTACAGGAGCTGGAAAACTGCAGCAAGGTTGTTTTCAGGGGAGCACACTGTAAATCTAAGACATGGTGCAGACACCGTTAACAAGTGGAGGTTTGAAATCAGTTCTCTCCAGAAGGCTCAGGCTGTAACTGCAGACAAATGTGTGACTAACCAGAAAGTGCAAGCAAGGAACTGAAAGTGATGTGTATTGAGAGTATCCAGGTCTGCTAATGGGCTTTCTGACTGCAACCAATTACTAAGAAATCAATAAAGGAATGTAAAATACAAACAAAATTAGCTCCCATTCACACAGCTGACTGCTGAGCATGCTCTGTGGTTATTTGTCTTACAGCAAACTTGGCAAACACCTTAAAGCAGAGCTCACTTCATGAATTAAGTGGGCAGCTGAGGAAGGTGCCAGAGGAATTGCTCCAGGCCAAGGCTTCCTGTCCTGTGCTGAACTTGTTTGCACTCCTGGGCATGGAAAAGAGATTCTGATCACTTTGCTTGGTCCTAACACCACATTATTCAACCAAAGCAGTCACCCCAAATGCTGCTTTCCTGGATGCTGAGCTGCCAGAGGCAGATCCCACTCCTCCTGAGAAACTGACTGCTGGTTTTCTCAGACTCTACCTCACTTTCCCTGAAGAAATCCCAGGTTCTTCAAAGTGCCTGTCTGTCAGCTCAAGCAGCATCCAAGGCCAGGGATCAAGCCAAAGGCTTCTCACACTCCCTCAGTGAGAAACTCCCTCACCAGCCTGTGCCACAGTCTCTCTGTTCCCTCAAGCCAGGTGGCTGGGGAGACCTCGGTGAGGCAGCCTCTGCCCCTCAAAAGGCTGCACAGCTGGCACCCCTCCGACCCCAGCCAATTAACTGGTCTGCAATTAGCACTGCAAGAGCTTCCCTGACAAATTCCAAGCCAAGAGGGTGAAAATTAATGGCGGGAAGCCCAGAGGACTGTCTCCCACTGAAAGCTGGGGGACTACATGGAAGGACAAAGCAGGAAGCGACTTGTCAGAGCAAGATCTGCAACAGGCATCTTGAGCCAAGAGCTCTGCAGAACCCAACCCCTCCTCGTGCCCCAGCATCCCACCTTTGGAGCTCCCACTGCCTGTGAGTGGGCATCATGCAGCTGTTCCAGGGCAGCACTAAAATCCTCCTCAAGCACCGGGAACCCAGCAGCGCAAAAATCCCTTTCCACTTCTTCACTCAGTCCGCCTGGAAAACTGGTAAGGAAAGAAAAGGAAAGGAGTCAGGCTCTGCCCCACCACTGGCACAATCAGGCAGCTGCAGCCCCTGCCCTCCCTGCCCCCTGTCCTGTTGGTTGTGCTACCTCAAGGCCTGGATGCGGGTGCAAGCAGCCCGACTGCTGTGGGACAGCAAGGCACAGAAATCTCCCAGCACAAATCCCTGTGAATGTGGAAAGAAAGAGTATCAGTTCAGTCCCTGACCACAGCTACTCCTAGGCCATAAAAAGTATGGGGAAAAATTCCTTGCAGAGCTGTTCCTTGAGCCTCTGGTTAAAGGCTCTAGCTTCATTTTTTTTTTTATTAGCAGACCTGAACATCAGCCAACACCTCTGCAAAAGGTGTGGAGTCTGTAGGCACTAGAAATCTGCATTTAAAACCTGGTGTCTGTGCACCAGGATTAACCACTGAATAAGTTGACTGGGCTGAGGGAATTACCCTCTTTCTCTAAGGCCAGCTAAGGGAGATTGGCCCAGCAGTCCCAGCCTGCACATCCCCACATGCTGCTGCGGTTTCACTTACTGCAGTCCTGCGGGCCAGCTTAGACAGGCTCACTTCTTTGCCCAGAGGCAGGCTGGCAGTCAGCATGCTCAGCATCAACCTCCTCTGCTCCTCTGAAGGGGCTTCGATCTTCACCTCATGAAGGAAAGCAGTCTGCACATCTGTTGGGACATTCTGGGGCTTGCAGGTGGTGCCAATCACCAGGATGGGGTGACTGTTGAGAGAAAGGGGATAGTGCATGGTCTCAGCTCTGTGGAAGTAGACTCTTACATAGCCATCACACATGCCAACTCACTCTCCCATGGCTAGGCCATTGGTAGAAGTAAACAATTGCCTTGGATGCCCACAGCAAACGCGCAGGGTCCATACCTCAGTGCTGGGTCTCTGTCCAGGAGCAGCTGCCTCAGAGTGGCAATGACCCTGGCATCTTCTCCGAGCCCGTCTCGGTCTCTGCCAAGCACCTCGATGTCTTTCAGCAGGAGCACACAGGGCTGGTACTGCTGGGCCTGGGTGAAGGCCACCTGCACTTTCTCCTCTGTGGCTGCACTGGTGTCACTGCACAAACTGACGCAATCGACCTGCCAGACACATCACACAACACAGTTGCAACACAGACAGCTGGGGAGCTTAGGAGAACATTCCACAAGGCTTTCCACGGGCAATTTGCAGCTCAGAGGAGATCAAACTTGGTACTTTCCAGAGACACATTCAGCTCGTATTCAAAATGGGCACATTCAGGATGCCTTGGCATGGATAAATAGCTGTTTCTTGCTTCTTTGCAAGAGGTGAGGTGGGCAGGTGGCTCTTATCTGAAATAGGTGAGGCAAAGGGACCAGAGGAATTGATACCGTGGATATCACAGCTCAGCGACCTAAGCTGGAAGGGAGGTGAGAGCTGTGGAAGACAGGGAGAACAAAGTATCTTGCAGAACAGTGCAATGAGTAGAGGAGGAGGCCCAGAAAACTGCTCAACCAGTGCCAGACAGGCTCAAAGTGCAGGAGGAAGGTAAAGGTGACGGGTGTTTGGGGGAAGTTGTAGGTGGCGAGAGGCCCAGACACTGTTTACAAAGCAAACACTTGATGAAGTCACCCAAGGGGAGAGGTGACTGGTGAGCCTTGAACAGCAGCCTGGGAACAGGCAGTGCTGCCTCCTGGTGCTGCGAGGTTGTCCAGGGAGAGCCAAACCATCTCTGGGATTCCCTGAGTTTCATCCTCAGAAAAGGTAGCCTGGAGCAGGGAGAAGAACTGCTCCAGATCTGACATAAAGGGTAAGGAGAGGGACACAGAGCAGAGGAACTCCTGTGCTCCATGCACTATAGAAAAAAACTAGGAGTCAGGCCTAACAGCAGCAGTATCTGTATGCAAGTACCGAAAGGCAGAGAGAAAGGACAAAAAATTGTTTATCATCAAGTGGTGGAGATTAGACTGGGAAAGAATTACTGTGTCCTGCTGGGATGGCAGACACAGCAGTCAAAGAAAGGGAAGAGCAGGTGGAATGGCAATGTAAGCACTGCAGAGTGAGAAAGTGAGAAAAAGAGGGGAGAGTATAAAAGCTGGGGTAGGAGAATAAGACGGACAGAGAATATCTCTAGCTTTAATAGTAAGTGTGTTAGCCTTTAAAAGCAGCACACAACACTGAAACCAGAGCTGTAGCCTTGCACATACACCTCACTAGAACCTGAGGCCACCTGACAGAGTGCTCCCAAACACATCCTAAACATAGGTCTAAAGGCTCTGTGAAATCCCTGCAATCTTGCATTGGATCCCAAAAGCTGTGGTACATCTGCACAAAAGTCAGAGCTCAGCAGCACAAAGGATCATGTCCAGAGGAGCTGCACAGCAGTGAGCCAAGTATCTACCTCCTCCACCGACCCAGTGTTACAGCTTTACTTGGAGAGAAAAGAACAGGAAAAGAGTTTACTCTAAAAATATCCACCAAAAAAAGGAGCAAGACCATAATTTCCTTCCACAAAAAGAGGAACCTTCCAACACTATTCTTTCCACTTTTCTTCTTCTTCCGAGACCTGTCAGAATTTCAGAAAGTCTCCTAGGAAAGTCAACACATGACCTCCTCTCACTTTCGCAAACATAACTCTACACATTCAAGGAAATTAAAGCATTTGTGGGATACTCTCAGACCATCAGAGTGAACAAGAGAGGGATGTTGAAAGAAAACAGCAATTTCAACAAGTCACTGAACACTGTCTTGGTTCCCAGAACCTTCTGTGCTGGACAGAGACAGGTGCTAGACCTCACTTTGGCCATCCAGGCACCTACCATTCCTATCAAAAGGGATTTTTCCAGTCAGATGTGGTTTCCTAACAGCAGATTTCTAACCCAAATACTCTTACCTACACAGAGAAGCATCTCTTTTAGCTTGCCTGCTCCCACTAGCTTCATCTGACAGTCCAAAGCCTCATGCTGGCACAGAGAAAAGTAAACAACTTCCATGCTCTCCTGACCACTCAACCTCTTGTGAAAAAACTCCTTCAAAAAGATCTTGTAAAAACTTGTCTCGAACTTTCCCCAAAATCTTTATTTTTCAAGCTGAAGAACTTACTCAGCTTTTCTCCATACAGAAACTTGTCTAGACCCCTGATCTTCCCCAGTGTCCTTCTCTGAATTGTTCTAGTTCTGTTTTATGCTTTTGTGATGGGGAGACCAGAACTGTGCATGATATTCAACCTGTGTCAAGACATGGATCTGCACAGCAACAGCACCTACTCCTGAGTTAGTTTTGTAAAATGTGATCTAATTTTTTTCACATACGGAGAGCGTAGCACAAGTTTTCATGGAGCCATTGAAATAAAACTGAATTCTTAATACTGACAGTCAGTCACCATATTCCACATAAAACCAACTCCAGTGAATTTCGCCTGCCACTTCACTGCTCTTGGCAGGGCGGTGGTGGTGAATGTGAACACAGTTATAGGGCAGCTCTTTTACACACCAAGAGATTTTGGGCCCGGTCTGGTACACATGATAGCATGAAACCAAGGGCTTCTTCTCATTTCCCACTCAGCTAAAGAAGATCTCAGCATCATCTGTGCCTCACTTTCCAACATGTCTTTTGCCCAACCTATGCAAGGACAATTGAAAACAAACACCCAATGTCATTGCAATTCCTGCCCTCATCACCTCTCCAATTTACCTCAGTGTATTTTAGCTCCTGCCATCCTCCAGGGTATAATGTCAACTCAATGACAGAACATTTGTCTGCTGAAACACAACTGCATATTGTGGTACATGTAAAGTACATCAGCCTGACAGCAATAACAGCAACTTGCAGCAAAGAAAGGTACAAATGCACCCCCTGGACAAAGAGATCTCTAAATTACCGATTCTGGAGCACTGGAGGGTACATTCCAGAGGAACATCTCTTCATGCTTATGCCTGAGCTGCTAAACTCAGCACATTCAGACTCCTTTTGTCTGCATGTGCGCATGGAAGCAGCTCCTGAGTAGGCTCGTGTCATGGCTGCAGCAGGAATGTTGGCAGGGCTGACTTAAAAAACATTTCCATAATTCTGTCTGTTGTAAATCCACCAGTCTACTGGCCACAAGAGGAATTACCTTGAAGAGGTGGAGGTTGAGGCAGCTACACGCAGCTCTCACAGCCATCAGCTTCCCGCTGCCGCTCGGCCCCGAGAGGAGAACGCTGCCCACGCCACTCAGTGCATTGGCCCTGTAACAGACAGGGAGTTCTCCCTGTGGCCATGGTCCCACCTCTTCCAGGGCTCACTCCAAGGAATTCTAACTCACCAATGGTTCAGGTGAGGCCGAAGAGCATCACAGAGCTGTTTCACGACATCAGAAAGTCCCGCAGGAGACAAACTGCTCCAGAACTCATTGCTGTTATAGGCTGGGGCAGATGGGACAGTGCTGTTAGTGGAACCCACCTGTGAGAAAGGAAAAACACCACCCAAGTAAAGACAGGTGTCAAATGACAAAATCTGTCCTGAAATGTCATCTTCCAATGGCAGGAGGCACAAGCCTCCACAGGTACATTCGTCATCCACAGTGCAAGCTCAGCCTCAGATCTCCTCTCTCTGCTCTCTACCAACATCTCACCAGATAGAGAGACGTGTTCTGGGTGTCCACCAGATAACCCTCAGACTGCTCGCCTTCCACCATGCCGACGATCTTCTTCACCTTGAAATAAAGCTCTGGCCACCTAAGGGAAAAAAACAAGCACCCTAAACAAGATCTTGAAGGCAGTAGCAATATAAATGTCAACAAGAAGACACCTGAAAAGCACAGGTAAGCAGAGATACTCTTGTCCTTTTGCAGTATCCACAATGTTGGGAATGCCACTGTGAGCACCCCTACTCTGATGCAAAGGGGACCTTCTCCCATTTAGCACAACTGTTGCAAAGCCACAGGAGCAAAACCAAGAAAGGCAGAACTGGAGGCCAAACAGAAAGTTATTCTAATATGAACTCCTAGGGTTTATATTCACGTTTTTTGTCACAAGGTGAGAAGTTCAGCTCCCACTTTGCTCTCTTTATGTGGCTCTGACTGTCCTCAGGCCACCCCTTCCTCTTCACTCTTTATCACCATCAGTTGCTCTACCTCTTTTTTTCCTTTCTTCCCTTCCTGACTATTCGAATGAGCTAACGGAGGCCTCCCTCTTAGCTGCAGCCTTCCATAATCCAACAAAAACATTTCTCTCTTCCCAGTATATTAAGAGACAGATAAAACAGTAAAATCCAGGGACAGATCAGAATGGAATAAACTGTTTGATTTCAAGAGAGTCAACTGTAGAAAAGTATCACTGCTCTTCTGGTACCAAGTAATAGAGTGACAGTTTGTTGATACCTACCTTAGGAACTTGTCTGCATTTAGTTCTATAAACTCAGCATTTCCAAATGTTGGAACACACAGGATGTCTCCCTCCTGTACCAGCCTACAAAAAACTCAGAGAGTTTCACCCGTGAAAGAGAGTAAATCCTTCTGGTTGTGTGCCCTCCCTGCCCTGCATCACAAATGCTTTTACAGAAAAGAATGCAACTATTCGTACTGACTCACTCCTTGCCTATAAATAAAACCATCAACAGCCACTTAAACATTTAGCATGCACTGGATGGAACCACGTGTATCCAGACTACTGATAAGACCTTTCTGGGAAGGATACAGAAGACAAACATCACTAGAGTGTCTCATTCAGACAAAATCTCCACCTTATCTATGGAACAGCTGGGGATAGTTCCAACAGACAGCCTTCACAGCCATATCAAAGATGCTTGGGCACAGGTGTCAGAAGAGATGGCAACACATCCAGTTTCCTGACTACTCAACTGAACACTGGGATTATGAACAGGACCCACAATGGAGTCTTGTGGGCAGCACTTGCAAGCCCTCAGCACTGGACAGTGAATCATGAGGCAGGAGACTTGAAGATGACTTCTAAAGGACAGGACAAGTGCTGTGTCCAAGCAGAGCACACTCGGGATAGGACAATGCAAGGCGATATTCTAAAACTACACAGCACCAGCACTGGGGGTGTCGACGTGCGCATCCCCAGCGTGCAGCACAAACGCACTCTGTATCTCATGAGCCCGCCCCGAGTGTCGGCCCCGCACAGCTCACCGCGGCGTTTCGAAATGCCTGTAGAGCACGCAGTCGTAGCTTCCCCGGGTGCTGTAGGCCGGCGAGCAGACGATCTCCAGGTGCAGCTCCTTGGCGAACGGGGGCACAGACAGCACGGACCGGCTGCCCTTCCCATCCGCGGCGCCGGTCCTTTCGTACCTCTGCGGAGGGTTCGGGGCACACCGTGAACCGCGGTTGCCGCCGGCCCGGTGCCCGGGGTGCCCGGCCCCGGCTCACCTGCAGGCGGAGGTGGGCGGCGGCGGCGGGGTCGCAGCCCAGGTTGAAGGCGAGGGCCGGGGCCAGTAGCGCGGTGCCGTCGACCAGGCCGCGGCGGGCGGCCCGCGGGTACTCCCAGGGCGGGGGCCGGGCCAGCAGCGCCGCCAGGTGCTCTCGGGCCGCCCCCTCCGCGCCCACCCGCACCCACTCGCCCTGGAACAGCCCCAGCGCCAGCAGCCCGCGCCGGCT
>VZRF01015224.1:144881-169714 GCA_013396875.1 Vireo altiloquus | reverse complement strand
CGCCCCTCGTTCCTCACCACCCCCCGCCGGGTCTCCCGCGGTTTCGCTCAGATCCTCTCCGGGACCCTCTCTCAATGCCTGTCCCGCCCCGGCCCGGTCACCCAGTTCCCCCCTAAACCCCATAAATCCCCCTCACATCCCCTTGGGTTCCCTCCCCGGGTCTCCCTGCAATGTTGTCCCATGAACCCCCTGCTATGTACCCATATCCCCATATCCCCTCTTGCAGTGCCCGGCAGTGCACTCCCCAGGACCCCCATTCCAGCCCAAGACCCTTCAGCCCCACATCCCAGACTGGACTTCCCACTGGGCTCAGCATCCCAGAGATGGGGACGGGAACAGGCACGGGCTGTTGTGAAGGACCCTCCCTGACCCCAGGTGTCCTGTCACCGGGGCCGGGGCCACCTCGAGCTGCCTGGCCTCTATGCTCCCTTTTGCTCCCAGATTCTTGCACCTGGGCTGCAATTTTTTCCCCCCTTCCCTTCATCTGTTGATGGAAATGATTTACAACCGGCTTACACGGGCTGCCTGATCCAGGCCTTCATTGGACGGTCAGATTAACCGAGGGTCCTTCTGATAAAGATAATTACAAGGGGACTCCGCATTAACTTTGCATTATTAAAGAAAGACCCAAATCTCCCATCGCAAGCTGTTCCCAGGATTAGCAGAACAATAACTTTCATTTAGGATAATTGCCGTGGCCGGCGCTGGGGGCTGGCGGGGGGGACCCTCTGGACCATCGTGCTTCGCACCAAGAAAAGCAAAGGGGTGTGAAGGGAATGGGAGGTGTGGGAGTATGGTCACGCTTCCAAAGCCACCAATTCGGGGTACTTGTGTGCTCGGGATGCAGGGATGCTTGTGGCATCCCCACCCAGGGCTGTCCCCTGCCCAGGCACAGAACAGCCCGGGATCCCCTTGGGCATCTTCGCTTCTCCAGAGTGGTTTTGCTGCAGTTTTGCTGGAATAGGAGACTTTCACTGCTAGGCAGGGAGGATCTGCCACAGTAATTAGAAGTCATAATCCGGCCACCACCCACAACAAATTTCCTGTTCAAGCAGATATTAGTGGTTAAAACCCTAATTTTTGATGTTGTCCCAGAATCAGCTTGATTTCAGCAGTTTACATTGAGGCTGAGCTGTTGGGAGAGATGATGAAGCCTTAAATATGCATATGGCCTAGGCATTTGGAAAGTTTGGGGATAAAGCGCGTATAATTGCTCCTAATCAGTTTATGAAACATAAAAGCTCAAACCCAAGAGAAAGCCGATAGATGCAGAAATGGAAATAGCGATTAAATCTCCCCGTGCTGGCAAGGTGGCCTGGATATGGCGCTGCTTCCCAGGGCGGAGGGTGACCGAGGCCGTGCCCTGGGGGATGGGGACACACCCGCTCTCGGGACAGGACAGTGGGGTGGGGGACACACCTGCTGCCTCCCCCAGCTCCCCCAGCCACGGTGAAGAGGGACATCTCCACCAGTCCTTTGGACAATAAATCAGTTAAAGGATATCTTGATATGTGCTCATCAGATAGGATTAGCTGGGATTAGACTAATCAGTAAATGTTTCTCTGCTCATTATTTTCCAAGGAAGATTTTCAGCTGATTCTCCGACGCCAAAAGATTATTAATCGCTTAAAGAGCAGAACATCAAACATCGCCCCTTGCTCTAATTTCCCTGGGGTTTGCCCCCCCTTCTCCATGGGCAGGGTGCCTGTGCCAGCCGGCCCAGCAGCCTCAAGGTGCCCCAGCAGCCAGAATCTCCATGGGGCTCTACCAGAGCCGCCCGAGTCCGCAGGAGGACAGCCTCGGCGCACGTCCCACGTCCCAGGGGGGAGAGGGGTGAGTGCTACCTGCAGCTGACGCTGGAGCACTCCCATCCCTGCTGCACTTTGCAGGACTAGGTACACATTGAGGTGGGACAGTCCCCAGGTTGTCCCCTCCTCCCCATGGCTGCTCCCCCACCGTGTCAGACACCTGCCATGACCTACGGGATGGAGGGCACGTGTGATGGGATGAGTGCCTGGAGCTGTCCCGCTCAGACCCTAGGAACAAGCCTTGCAAGTCCTTAGGGGATTACAGATATGTGCAGCATTTTGGCAGACCCTCCTCAGCCGATGATTACTCCAGAGTCAGCATTTGGTGGGTTTTTGGAGTCCCTGTCTTCACCATGGGGCTCAGGGAAAGCCCCAGAAGGATGTGCACTGGCCCTGCAACCCCCTGCTGTAGCAATGAGGAGGGGGTAGCAAGGAGAAGGTATTGAAGGGCCTGGTTTAGGGGATTACTAATGGGATAGGACAGCTTTCACCTCCCTGGTTTAGATATGAATCAGGTCAATAATAAAGGACCATCTGACAGTTTCAGGCAGCTCAGGGTGCAAGAGGCCCCTGTGCCCCAGGCTGGATGGAGAACCCATCTCCAAAAGCCCAGCTCTTTCTGCACATCCATCCATCGTACCTGCACCAGCAGTCACAGCCCAGTACTCCCCCCCAGCTCCAAACCCCGCACCTGCAGCAGCTCCTGGCACACCAGCACGGGAGCAGGTTGGAGCCTGCTTCCCGGGGATGATGCTGACATCACAGACCTCGGGTGCCTGCTGTGTAGGGCAAGCTCAGCCAGCCTATTGGTGGCCATGGTGGGCCTTGCACAGGTGTAGGGTGACCCAGAAATGAAGTGCAGCAGGGTGAGCAGCCAGCTGATGGCAACACAGCCAATCTGGCAAGGGTGGGAACCTCAATAAGCACAGACAGAAGAAAAAGGGCTTTTCTTCCACCTCCTCTACTTCCTACTGGGATCATGGGGAAGTGATGCCTGTTGAGAAAGCATTGCCTCTGACACGTAGGTGAAAGGAACAGAGAAACAGGCCATAGCTAGGGGAGAAGGCAGCAAAGAGGGGGGTGTTGCAGCCAGTCATGCCTGTATTTTGCAAGGCTAAATCCCCACCTCTCAGTTACAGATGAGCCTCCTCCTTGAAAGGCAGGCAATGAGACTGTCCTCAGGCTGCAGCAGGGCTCAGTGGCGGATTGTATGTGCACTCCTGGCCAGGTGAGAGTAGACATATGTGGTGGCCAAGTCCATTTTGGGGTGATGGATTTGCAGAGGCAGGCGGCATGAACAGGTTAAATGAATCAGGGAACCTGTGCTCCCTGCGCTGTCAGGCTGTGAGAAGTGCTTCGTTGGTAGCTCAACTGGATGTGTGTGAAGCAGAGGGTTTGCAGGGTGATAGCAGCCACAGCTGGTCGTGCACCACCTGCTCAGTGCTGTAGCATCGCCAGCCCAGCTTACTGCAAGTGTTGTCAGCCCTAATTTGGCACAGGGGGTCCCTTTCCATGTCCCACTCCGCACGCCCCAGAGACATCCCTGCTAATTCCTCCGCACAGATTTCTGTCTTAAGGCATTTGCCTTTGATTAAAACCAGAAGAGCAGTCACGGTTTAAGTGGAGTTTAAGAGCAAACCATGTGCCGCTGCACAGGGCGCTCACATCTGGAGTGTCGCAGATTTAATCAAACTCCTGGGAAGTGCCGCACGCAGACAGCTGTCACAGCAGCCTGGAGCCCATCTCCTAATTAATTCCTAGCCAACGCAGGGCAAACAAATGGCCATCAAGGTTGCTACACCTACAACCTTGGCTGGAGGCACGCCTGGCAGTCAGAGAGCAAGCAGAGCTCACCGCGTGCATCTCCAGGAGCTATAGGTGATGTAGCCCGTGGAAAGCCCTGTTCCCAGGGAGGAGACTGGGGCTTGTTCCAGAGGTGCGTGCGTGTATGGGAACAGGAGGGACAGAGTATTCAGGAAGAAACCCAGATGGAACATCACAACAGCTGTAGCTCTGAATTCTGGTTGCTCCTTCAGCTGCTGCTTTTTGCTTCCACTCCTCCTTGCTTCTGCCAAACTTGTTGCTCTCTAGTACCATTTATCTGCCCATCTCACATCCCCGTGGGCAATCTCCTATTGTCCTACACAGGATATGTGAGCTGGGACACAGCCCTCCCTGAATATGCTCTGCCTGGTGCTACCCAGGGCCCGGCACCTGGGGCAGGTTCTGGGCGAACTCTGCTTCCACAGCCTTACACAAAATCTGGGCAATGGCAAAACAGGTCAGGCCCAGACTCAGTTCTCCTTGGTGCTCATTCACAGCTCATTAAAGCTAATTGAAATGACTACCAAAGCTGGGTCTATGTGGGTGTTTGGAAGCTCTGGGCACAAGGCACAACTGGGCTGGGAATATCCCACTGTGAGGAGCCCCAAACTAGCCGATGGACTGTCCATTCCAATTAGCCCCACAAAGGAGCTATTATTCCTTTGCACTATGCTTGTCTGATTACTTTATCTTATTATTTTTTGATCATTCCTCCAAAATGTGCTAATTAAACAGAAATCATCAAGTCAATTAGAGAAACACTCATTAAAGCCGAAAAGAAAAGAAAGTATCAGCAGAAGAAAAACGGCTGTGAGGGTCCCAAACACACAATAGCTGCCACATTCATTAAATCAGCAACTCCCAAAAGAGGGGTAGACATTGTCCCACTCTGGTCCGTGCCCTGGAAATGAAACTTCCCAAGCCATAGAGCCAGATTCTCCTCTCCTCTCCTCTCCTCTCCTCTCCTCTCCTTCCCATGACTTTCCCAGCTCCCATCCCATTGAGCCCCCAGGCAGCACCTTCTCTATGTTCATACCCAGCACCTCAGCCAGCAGAAGCTTTCCAGAACAATGTTTCTCTTCACACCTCCTTGCCCTGGCCTGGAAGCAAGACACAGGAAAATCCAGGAAAGCATGTAAACCAGAGATTTCAGCGAGGAAAGAAAGGAAGATCACAGTTTGTTCTGACCCCAGAGTGGCAGAGCATCCAGCTCACCTCTGCTGTGCCCAGCCTTCACATTTCCAAACCAGTTCAGCCATGCCTAATCATAGCTGCTATGCTCTGAGACCCAACAGAAGCACTTCTCCTTTAATTAATCTCCAAGTTTGCTATCTGAGTGCTGTGCCATATGGTATTGATTTTTCAGCTTGGTATGACAGCACTTGCCATGAAAGAAACTAACCTAATTAAAGCAGGGGACACCAGCACACAGGCAACTACTCTCACTCTTCCCCTTAATGCGGCTTTTTAGATCGGCTCTCCTGAGCACAAACAGGTGCTGAAATGGGGCACCTCTGCTTGCAGGTGAATGCAGAGGTCTTAGCTGAGCAAAGAGGTCCAGATCCCTTTCTCAGCACTGGCCTGGACTTGCTGTGACGAATGGCACCTGGGCTTTCCCAGCTATGGAAAAGCTCCACTCAGCAGCTGAGCAGGGAGACTTTGAAGCCTGGCTTCCCAGCATGAACCAATGTCTCCATTTCTTTTCAGACAGACCAGATTAACCATTAATGAGTTTCACAGTGTCCTCCCTCTCCCCAGTTGATAACTGGACTCCTAGAGATCTCAACTGGGGTCTTCTAGCTGAAGACTGATGTGGCTGTCTCACGGATCCCATCTGACATCATACAAGCAAATGACCTTTTACTCAAGCCGTCTTGTCCCAAACAGACCACCTAAAGAACCTATGGAAATAAGAGAAAAATAACATAAATACATCTGTGTGCATGGATCCTCCTTTTCAGAAGAGTGAAGGCACATGGGCTTGCCTGTCTCGTCTTTGTAGGCGACGACATTATTTGGTGTAAGAAATACAAATAGAGTTCCTGTACCTCACTTCACCTATTTTACTCGACCCTGCAGAAAAGCTGTTTCTGCCCAGCTTTCCTCCACACACTCAGGGATGAGCTTTCTGTGCTCTGACACTGTATCCTGCAATTTTCTTTTTGGATGCAGAAATGCCAGCTTTCAACGCTTGGGGACTTCCCCTGCCTGGTTCTCCTTTTATAGCTCAGGCTTGCTCTCACTAATATCACTCCTACACCGTCTTCTCCTCTATTCTCTTACATTGGCAGCACCTAGTTGTAAAACTCATAAAATTTTCTTGTGGGACTAGTTTTTCCTACAATAAAGGATTGTACAGATTTTACCACAGGGGACTTTCCAGCTTTTCTACCAGCTCCTGGGTTTTGCTTTGACAGGATTCTTCCAACATAGGAATAATAGCCAAGGTGGGCCTTGATGCCAAAAGGGAACATACTGTATAAAATGAACAGATTGAATGTTGCTGACAATGAATAATTATTTAATCATCTCAAATAGGACTTATCTTATTGGTGTTGTCACACTCTGGGAAAATAAGGAGGAAAAGTAGTAAGAGGAAGAAATAAAACACTCCCTTGTGGGATTATTATCTGCAGTCTTCCCTTTTGGCTTGAGGTTATGATGGATTTTGAAGGTAGAACAAATGTATTTTCTTCCTCTTTGGGAATGGCAGTGAAGGCTCTTATTTCCTATTGCTTGATACCTAGAAAGTTTCCAGTTTCTCCAGGGAAAAGATGCCTGGTCACTTGTTCCCTTCAGCATCCCCCAGCTCAGCCTCCTTTGCAGCTCCTGAAGAGCTCTTCCAGCCAAAGCACTTCCCAGACTCCTGAGAGGTGAACACACAGCAGTGGCAGCAGAAACCCTGGGCAATACCCTTCCCTCTGCTCTTGTCTGCCCAAGGCAGGAAATCTGTGCCTCAGTCCCATTTTGGGGTCCATCCCAGCAGGATGCAGACACAACAGGATGTTACCTGCATCTCCCCTCCTGGCTGGGAGCCTGTGATCCATCCTTCCCTCTCTTTTTAAGTGACCCTCCCTTTGTTTCTTTAGCTCACAGGAGGAGATGTAACAAAGAGCCCCATGGTCCTGCATAGTGGCTGAGTGTTCATTTGTTTGGCAAAGCAGCCCCTGTGGCTGAGGGAAGCCCTGAGAGTGCAGCTGAGCTGTGTGGCAGGCTGCTGGGCAGCCATCCCCAGGGGCAACCTGAGAAAAGAGGCAATTAGCCAGCCCCTGACCAGCACAGCAGGGGCGGTTCAAGGGGAAAGAAAAGCCAAGCCCTGGTGGTAATGACATTTTTCCACATGGGTAAATGCATTGATCTGTGACAAACAATACCAGGCTGTGCCTGTGGCTGTCATGCAGAGGAGGAAAGGATGGGAGAGCTTCCCCATGCAAGATGTTCAAGACAGAAGTTTCCTAGATTCCCTGCAAGAAGCTGAACCTCTTAGAGTCCCTAAGGATGTGTCCCCAGACCCTGCTGAAACTACAGCAGCCCAGGTCTTGCCCAGGGCCAGACTTCCCAGTGGGTGCCAGGAGCTTCTCCTTAAAGGCAAGTGCAATGCAGGTGAGCCTCATCCACAGTCCCATCCCACATCCTCAGAAAGTCCTGCAGAGAAGACAAGCAGGGTACAGAGAACTCAAGTAAAGCTTCATAACAGAGCTGCCCTGGGTAAACTACTTATTCGTGGAGGTTAAAACAGTGACAAATCTGCTCCTGTCCCTGACACTCTAACTCACCACGTTAGTGTCCTTTTTCCCACTCCCTGCAGGGCGGTGACAGCGAGCTGATACCATGCTTGTATGGCACCTGAGGTAAGACAGCATTTGTGCAACACCCCAGCCCATGCCTGGGTGGGGGCATCTCTCCCAGGGCAATTCCTCTAGGAAAAGCTCAATCTATAAAGGATGAACCCTGCCACACCTGGACCTCCACTTTGCTTGGAGCAGTTCCTTTTATATCCCTGCTTCTAAAAACATCCAGATGACCACATATAAATACCGCTACTCAGACAGAAGTGGTGGGCTGTCCCAGGCACATCATACGCCCTCTGGACTGGGCATAGTGAGTGTTTGAGAAGAAACATGTAGGAGCGTATTATTAGTGTCTTGTCATGGAATGGACAAAGTGGTTTAGGAGAGCACAGGGCAAGGCACACATCCTGTCCGAAGAGCTTAACTTCTAAGCTTTAATCAGAAGAATTAGGGCTTTACTTTGGCTCGAATTTAATCAGAATGAATAGCAGAGATGGTCGTGCCATTTCGTAGGCAGGGTGCTATCTGCTCAGGACATTCCCCCCTGCCTCACATCAGCCAGGCTGCACCCCTGGGGGATCAGGGTCTGGCTGTGGTGACAGGCACTGTCCCAAGGGCCACCACTAACCTCGGAGTGCCTTGGGTAGCATGAAAGCCCTGTTGGCTCTTGGGGTGCTTTCCAGGCTGGCTTTGCCCTCCTGTTGGAGGTTTAGCTCTAGGGCCCCCATAGTGCTGTCCGAGGACTCAGCCACCTGGATACACCTGCACACATCTGATGGCAGCTCCAGCAATTCTCCTACATCTCTGCTCACTCAGCACTCTCCTTTGAGCTGGAGCCATCAGGGAGCAGCCCTCGATGGTTGCTGTATTGCCAGCTGGACTGGAGCCTGGGACCTGCTTTAACCCAGCTTCTATCGCGCGTGCGGTCGCATGGCTGGGCCGTGGGTGGAGCAGGGTTGAACCAGATTTCCCAGCAGCAAGAGCAAGCATAAAGGAAAGAGATTTGTTCTGTTCCTGGCAGGCCTCTCCACTCATCACACAGAGCTTGCAGATGCTTTGGCAGGGCAGAACGTGCACAAGGAAAGGACATGGGGCTAAATGCAGGGCGGGCATTGCTCTTTTCCCCAACTCAGCACCTGCCTCACCCACCACATCACCATGGGATCACTCTTCCTTCATTTTTAGCTGCAAAATAGCACTTTTGATTGGCATTTCACCTGGCAAGCTCAAATTCAAAGCAAAGAGCACCAAACTGCAGCTAGTTAAAGGAAACCACACCGTCCTCTGCTGAGAGCTGCCATGGTCAGAAGATTTTTGTCACTTTGCTTTTTTTGACACTCCCTTCTGTTCTCTTTTGCAAGCACATCCCTCATTGCAAAGTCACACCCCAACTGCCCTGGGCACCATGCCACCCTGCCACTCTCTTCCCCTGCCAAAGCAAATTCCTGACCATGGCACCAGGCAAATATCAGGCACACATACTGGATGTGACCCTCATCCCAGCTCTTCTCACTCCTTGCTGCGTTTCCAGCTCACAGAAGTGGCTTGGATCTTCCCAAGCAAAATCTAATCAGGTCTGTGTAAAAAAAAAACCAAAACAGAGTGGGAAAGAAAAGCTCTGACCATATTTTTAAATAATACCAAAAAGCTGTAAGTATGTGGTCGGCCTGTTTGTTCTTACTGCATGGGATCAGCCTGATTATTCAGGGATTCATTTTTATTTCTGAGTTTTATTTTTTTCTCATTCAACAGCTGCACATTAATAAAAACTCCATTTATTGGAGGATTTGGCTGGGATTGCTATAATAAAATAGAAGGATTTGTGCCGGGCACTAAAAGAACTCTCTGCAAAAAAAGTAGTGTTTTTCCTGTGATTAGGAGCACCAGAACATATTGTTTTGCTGTGTAGCACCATCACTGCCAAGGGTGGTGACAGATGTCTTGTGTTAATGTTGAATGATTAAATGCCATTTCTGAAGCCACTCCCTATCTATGTAGCACGGTGCTACTTCACCCACACAATCTGCCTTCAATCTGTTCCCTTTGCTGAGAGCATCCCGCCCTGCTGACTGTTAAGAAACCCCCATCGCTACCCTGCTGCACACTGTGCCCCAGAGCCAGCTGTGTCCAGCCAGTGTCCAGACATCAGCCTTCCAGTTGCCCTGTCAGGGCAGCTCAGAAATGGAGGATGCATCCAGTGGAAACAGAGAGTCAAGCACAGATCTTGAGCTTCTCATCCTGCCATAGTGCTCCTCACCCACATGGAAGGGGTGAGTTTGGTGGGACACCTGAGGCCAGCTCAAGAGGTCCCTATTTCCAGCTCTAGCTCTGCTACAAGAGGTGATATGCTCCTGCACACTTGCCTCTCTTCTATACACAGGCCACTGCTCATCATTTGTGGCCATTGCCCGAGGCAGAGATTATCCAACTTGTGGGTGGCTACGTGGTGGCTACCGTGTCCAGCTGCATCAGGGCCTCCACAAGCCTTCTAGCACTGGGTTACTTGCTTTCCTCCTCCTTTTACTCTCTTACTCTCATAAACAACTACAGCCCATGGACTGCACCCCACTCTACCCAAAACCAGGTAGGTAACTCACCTCTGGGAAGAAAGAGCCTCTACCCAGAAGAAGATTGGCAGACCAGCAGCGAGATGGAAATGGTGGCTCACTGCTGTCCACCTGAAATTTAGCAATGTTCCTCTTCTAAAAGCCGCTCTGGCCTCAGCAAACACACACAGAGACACCCCGAGAGAATCACGCACACGTGCACACACACAGATCCTTGATCAGGACATCTGTATCCTCTGGAAGAATGTTGTCTTCACAAAACCATCATCTGTTTGGCATCTGTTGCAATGACCTACTGCAGAGACAAGTCGTGCACAGCGCTTCCAACCCACACACACACAGAGGCAGCATCTGAGTCCCAGCACTGCACAGATGACAAATAAGGTTTTTTCCCCAAATGGAGCTGATGTGGCAGGGGGAAGGGAAGAGCTGGCTGAGGAAAATCTGGCTGCTCACATGCATTCCCACATGTTGCTACAAGTCCTGTCAGTCAAGGAAGGAAACACAGTAGGGGGCACTTTGGCAAACTGGGAGTTGCAGAGAGATGTTGAAAGAGAGGGATGCCCCTATAAGAAGTCCAGCCAAGGTGATGCTCCTGCACGTGCTCACACCACAAACAGCACCTTCTCCCCTCCTCTCTTCACCTCTCTCCATGAATCCTGTGGATTTGGGGGTGATGTCCCCCTGCTTTGTCCCAGGACCAAGTGCCACTGAGGATGTCATCCCCCTGGCTGCAGCAGCCTGGCTGCACAAGGCAGCTCTTCTGCAAAGCTTGAGGAGGCAGGAGGGCAAGGTTGTGCCAAACAGCAAGAGGCACAAATTGACTTATTTCTACCACCTCTCCTTTAAAAAAATACGAAGCCCTGCTCTCACTTGCTAATCCACCAGCCTGACAGGTCAAGTAAAAGCAGGTTGCCCACTCGCTTTCACTTCTCCCCCAACTTAATCTCTGTGCTAAATTACAAGTTGATAATGGGTTACCATTAATTATTGATTTTCCAGATAATACTTGTTAAAGTGGAATTAACGCTATTGTTTCTGAACAAATACTGCCCAAATACTGTGTTTAGTGGGCTTGTAATCAGCTTTACCCACTTCTCCTCTAATCTGATTGAAACAGATTTCCTACCAAATCTTTTTTATCATTTCGTTGATATTAAAAGGTCACATATTTATGCCTGCCCAAAAGTTTAATTTAAGTTACTGCAATTGATTATCATGACATATTCATGCCCAAACAGCAGAGTGCTGATGAATGCACTTTAATTTAGAGTGGGAATGAAGAAGCAGAGAAAAGCAGAGAGGAGGAACACTTTCTGTGGCATTCAGTGAGTGATGTTAGGCATTGTACATTTTAGCTTATTTTCCCAAGCCCTATATTATGATTCTGTTCATCATAATGCCTTTTGACCTGCTGCATTTACTCCATCATAATTATCCTTTAATACTCTTATAAATGAACTTTTAGCTTATCTTCTGTTAATTCTCAGAACAAGCAAAGCACACACGTAACAAACAAAGCCATCTAAATAAAGTGTTTAACCCTTGTGGTGGCTTTCCCTGATTATTCAAAGGTGGGCCATGCATTTAAGAGGTAGGTGGCTAAATTACACTTCCTCTCATAAGGTACAGAATGTGTAATGGCATTGCAGCCCCTCTTCAAGCCAAACTCCACTGAACAAGTCTCTGAAAAGAAAAAACAATGAATTCAAAGCAAAACAAAACTAGCTGGCAGGAGTAACACAGATCAGTCTGGGATCTCTCCTGTGCTGGGCAGCCACCTAAGCTGAATGGCACACAGGACCCGAGATGAGCTAGTCAGAAAGAGAAGGTGGAGGCAACTTGTCTCAAGCACCTGAGAGGCTTCAATTTGATTTCCAGCTGAGCCATGAGCTCTCAGCGATCCCTTGGACAACTGGCTCTCTAGGACATGGAGGACATGGAGACGCCTGCCAGTCTGTCCTGTGTTCCCATACAGTGGAGCAGAGAAGGTTTATTCACAATACAGCCACGGTACTAAACACTATGCCATCTCCCACCTTGTTTCTCCTCCACAGCCATGCTCAGGCCATGGTGGGAAATGGGAATGCACCAGCTTGTTCCATTTCTGTTTTGCAGAGTTTGGCACAGGATCACATCTCAGCAACGGTCTCCGCAGAGGTTTCTATAGACATAAACCTTTCAGCAATGCATATCTGGGCAGCACAAGACCAGTGGGGGCAGGTGAGACCTGACTGAAGATGTCATCTGCCAGCAAAGTCCTCCTTGCCTTTCATAACCCAGGAGGGACGAGACTCTCCAATAATCCCATCACCTTGGACACCTGCCTCTGACCCAGCACGTCACACTCCCACACTCTTATGCAGATGGCAGAACTGCAACCCCTCTCTGCTGTGACCTGATTTCCCTGCTCCACCTCAGGAGGAGTGTGAGAGCTGGCACTGGCCAGCGCCTGCCTCCCAAGGCAGAGGGCAGGCGCCTGGACACTCATCCCCAGCACAGCCCTGCTGCCCAAGCAATCCTGGATGTCCCAGATGAGGACAAGATCAGTAAAGCATCTGTGGCACAAGGAGAGATAACACAGCGATGCAATCACAGCTCCTCTTGCTGTGGTCACTCCAGTCTCTGTGCTGTTGTTGTTTATTACTAGCATGACAAACAAAATAAGAAAGTTTGCTAAACTTTCCTGAAGAGTTTGCTAAACCTGGACATACAAGGGCAGAGAAATGAAGCATTACTTTCCCCACAGGAGCTGAGATCCAGTATAGGCTGTGGCTGGCTGGTGACACCTCAGATTTTAGGTGTCTGCATGCAACCCTGGAAACCTTAAACACCTTTTAAGCAGCTGGTCAATGGTAAGCCCGAGCAGCTGCACATTTTCCCAGGACACATGGCAACAAGGTCCTGCAGGCAGAGGAAGGAACAGAAATGGATGGATGCTTCAACCACCAGGCCATTGTCCTGAAATGACTCCACATACAGCAGGGAATGTATGTGCTTCCAGCGTTTCCTTCCCCATGCACATCCTGCATCTGCCTGTTACGAAGACAAAGTGCTTTCACTTTCCAGCAGTTCATCAGAGAGTATCTCACCTGGCTAATTCAGAGGTAGTTAGAGGACAGATCAGTACAAAATTCTTAAGATCCCTTTCTATAGACTAGGTAAACTCTGCAACTTGCCAGAGAAACTCAGATTTTCACAGAAATTGAGTGATATTCAGTGAAAAGCTACCGGCATGCATAATGAGAAAATACCTAATTCTCCCAAAGAAGGTTTTATGCCCATAAGTGCATTGACAATAACCTGGAAGGGTTAGATTATAGCTAGTAATGTCACGCAGACCTCTAGAGGAGATTAACTCAGGAGTTTTGTTATTAAAGGTGCACAATTCGTGGACCTAACTCCACTACAGTGGTAGACACTAAACAGTACTAAAAAAGGTTAACAGCCCCTCAGCAGCTCCACAACTTGTCCCCATTGGTGCACATTCCAATAAACAAAAAAATCTTAAGAAACGACAAATGAAACAGCCATCCAATTTGGTCCCCAGCCCATCTTATTTGCTCTCTAATATTATTTGTCCTCACAAAATCCTGTTACAGTCTTTTCCCTTGTTTTGCCAGCAAGATGAGGATTCTTTCAGTCACGGGGCTGGATCCTTAGCTGCTGTGGACTGACCCAGCTTTCTCAGCAAACAGGACTATGTTGACTTATATCAGCTGGGAATCTGTTTGCTCTCCCGCTTCACATGGAATAGACTCACAAAGATTATCAGTTAGCTTTAAGACTATCATGTTTTTATCGTAAAGAAATCACTCTAAAAGCATTTTTCTCTATCCAGTTTTTAAGAATCCAATCCTCTGCCATAGCTTAAGGACAAACAATTTCACGATTACCACCAGCAGAGCCAAGGCCAACTTCAGAAAATTTTATTTATTTCCTGATAACATAATCCATATCCCACTGAATTGCCACGTGAAATATACTCCTGTGTAATACCAAAGTGTTAATGGCGCAGAGTAAAACCACAAGCTGGTTTGAAATGCAGAGATTTTGAAGGAAAAGATATGAAATCACATAATGCAGCTCCATAATCGTTTGACAATAAATGATCCTTTTATCCGATTATTATTTCAGTTGCATGTCTTTAATAAAATGCAGCAGTTACCCATTCCCCAAAGCATTTGGACTGCAGTTATAATCGAAGAGCAGTGGCCTGTAGCAGGAAAGCTGCATCCTAGTCCTTGTTCACTCCATGCACAGCCCGAGCTCCTCAAATCTTAGCAGGATGAGACTTAGGATCACAGGCATAATTGCTTTAAATTGCAGCAGCTCCAGAAAAATCATCACACCAGTGGTTACCAACTAGCAGGCAGGAATTGGCAAGGACAGACACCGAAATAAAAAGACAGCACTGAAATAGACCATGACTAATAGAATCAAAGAAAGTAAGAAAGAAGTTCCTACTTTACCCAAGAGCAAACATCTCCTGTTTGTTAACTCACCTTCCTACAAGAGGCTGATTTTTAAGCTGCCATTCACAGTTCAGAACGATTTTCTTAAAGCCAATAAACTTCTGCAGTTTCAAGCAAGGAAAGAAGCAGTGGTCAAATCTTTTGGGGAAAGCTTCAGGTAACAACCTGGTCCTTACCTTTCCAAGGAGGAAAAGTAGACGACACAATGTGTAAAGAATTTGTGGGTGCTAACACAGCATCAGGAAGTTCTGCTTTTTATGGTTTCAGACTAGACAAGTGACCCTTTTCTCATGAGATTATAAATTGGCTCAAAGATTGTAAACATGCTGATAAAATACTACCACAGCTTCTCAAAGGAATTTTATTTCATTCTGGTTTAAATAGAAATTAGTGTAATACAAAATGGCTGTGGTCATATTGGCCAGTTTTCAATCTATTTGACTGCTAAATCCTCGAATCAACACCAGCCTTTTCTCAGATCAGCAGAGTTTGGTTAACAACTGCTGCAAAGAAACTTTAAATGTTACTGAGTTTCCATCACATTTGCAAAGATGATAAATGAACACTAAATAGAACAAGGCCTGGTCAGATGTGCAAGCAAATTTAGCCACTTTCAGAAATACCTTTTTGCTTTCAAAAAGCACATCTACATCTCCACGGAAAAGATGGTGACTGGAGACAGTCCTTTGGGATGGTACCTTAAACAGCTGAAGAAAAGGTTGAATAAAATGCCTCGAGTGGAAAACATTCTCTCCCAGATGCAAGATTATTTTGGGTGAAAAAGAAAGGGCATATTTTTCACCATGGATTCCCTAGTATTATTTACAACAGACAGAAAAATTGCGCTGTTCTTAACTGTGCCAACTATGACCTTGGCTGTTCATACACGGTGTCATGTGTACACAGGGTAGAGTGACACTCACAGAAGAGAGACACTCTTATTCACCCTCAGAAAAGACATTATCAGAAACTACAGCATAAAAGTATGAGGCAGACATGGATTTTCTTTGGTTTGGGGGGGGGGGGGGGGCTGATGTTATGCAGCCTCTGGCAACTTGATTTCTCTTAGATTTCCCAGAAGAAAAGCAGATGTCCATGCAGGACATTCACACCACCTGATCACAACTTGCTTTTCTATAACTTTTCTCAGCTTTGGCAGTAGTCACTGGACTAGCACTGGACATCTGGCAGGAATGCAGTGGTCCAGAAGGTGATCACATAGCAGCACCTGAATACTGCAAGGCATGCAAGGCAAGCGGCTGAACTAAAACCCAGTTCAGGACAGCGAGAGGATGGTGGAGAAACATCAGCAGGTTGAAAGCTGGGCAGCTAAGCCTTAGACACAAAGCTGGTAAGAACATAACCTCTTTGGCAGGCACAGATGGATTGGAGTGTCTGACCAAAATGCCCAGGGTGTGACAGATACAGTCACACCTCACCTATACCGTCTTTCTGCTGATGAGGTAGCAGTGATCTGCAGTTTGGGATTTTGAACGGGTGAGTTAAATGTGGTGTGAACACTGAGAAGGACTGTCCATTCAGTTAGATTCTTTTCCTTCCCATGTCACTCTCCGCCAGCTCCAGCAAATTCAGACCAGAACAAAACTAATGCCATTAAATCAGTCAGAATATATTGGTAGCTCTGGTGTCTCTTTGGCTACGGAAATCTCAATGTGGGATTTCTCCAGAAATGGAGGAGCAGTTCAGTTACAGGATTGGGGTCACATCTCCAAGCACAGAGAATGAGCACCAGGAATGGCAGTACAAGCTGACAGATGTCATATGTTCTCTTTCACAAAAAAAAAATACTATGAAATGAGCAAAAATCTTTGCAAAACTCATGGCACCGTTACACTAGCACCAATGCTGAGAATTAGAAACATGAAGAAGCAGCATCCCGCAGAATCACTCTTTTCCTGCTAGGGACTCTACCCACTGGCTGTCCTTTCCGAGGAAGAACTCCAACTTCGCGCTGGTGGGGAGAAAGGCGTTTGTCCAAATTACCTTTTTTTATTCATGGGCCTTCCTTAACAGCCATGATAAGAATAACAAATCCTGTGGGAGCAATGTAACTAATTCATGCGCGGATGTGCAAATGGGCAATTTGCAAACTAATTGCTCCTGCACAATGCACTGTGCAGACAGGTTGTCCAAACACTGGCTCTGCGCACTATTTGTAGCCGCGGCTGCCTGGTAAGAGGCGGTTGAAATGCTTTCTGGGCAGACAATGGGCTTGCTCAAGTGTGCAACTATTTCGGAGGGAAGCTATCCCGCCCACCCTGGGTGGTGAAGGTTTGTTCTGCCTGCGTCCAGCTGCCGTGTTGTGCCAGGAAAATACAGGGGCCATGTGCGGGACAAAACAGTTTTTTGCCTTATTGCCTCTGCCAGCTTGGGAGGACGCAGGGAGTATCAGCAGCATATGGGCCCCGAGGGATTTCAGCCATTTAACAAACATTATATGCTCCATAACAAAACGACAATATTTTGGTACTCAGATCAACCAAATAACTAAATTAGATTCCCTAGATGGTAAGGACTGGTATGCTAATTGGCTTGCCTTGTGGATTTTCTATGTGGCTCCCCAAGAAACAGATTGGCCCATTTCTCAGGCAACTGATTGTTAATTGGAGTAATGAATAGCAGGCTGGAGGGTCCGATCACTTCGCTTGGTAAATTCAAGCCCCCGTTATTCATGAGGACAAGTGAGTGGTTTTCATGGGTGGTGGGCAAACGGCTGGTCCCGGGTCAACCCCAATGTGTTTTTCTTTTTCTTTACTCGAGGAACACAACGGGAAATTTAGCACCTGATTCCACCATCCCTCTGGGATGCTGTGCTCAAACAGCTGAATTGTCCCCAAGAAGGGCTTGCCCCTCCGACTGCAGAAGGCCAGCCAGTTCATTTACTGAGCAGGTTTCTGCTGATCTCCTCATCTGGCAGTGATCCCTAACACAAGCAACTTCTGCTGCTTCTGGAAAAGTTCTCAGTCTTGCTGTGCTCTGCTTCCCTGGTAGCTCTAATATGACCCAGCCCTCAAGCCCACATCGGCAGGGATGAAGGCCTTGTTTCCCACTCCACTCTCTCCAGTGCCTGGCTTTGATTATCAAGTGTGGAAACTATGAGCTCTCTCTGTTCTCACAAACTTTGCTGTAAGCCAACCTCTTCCATCTCCCTGGGCTTGTGCACTCCTCCCCAGACCAGCTCTGTGTTGGCACACAAGGACACCTGCCTGCTCTGCTGAGCAATCTTCTTACCTGCAACTGCCTTCTGCACCACGACTCAACGTACAGACCTCCTGAAAACCATGGCCCAACTATCCATCAAAGACAGCTATGAAAATTTCAGAAATGGGTCCCTCTAGGGCATTTCAACTACTATTCCACAACTGATGAGATTTCCAGTTTGTTAGCTGAACCAAAAAATAGCTTCTGCAAATTCACAGCGATATGCGACCAAAATATTTTAACTTCTTCAAACATCACCCTTCCAGACAACTGTGGTTACACACGCTACTAAAAAGCAGAGATTGTTTCAGTTACTCATTTTCCAAGAAATGCACATTTTCTGTTCCACATTGAGTATGAAGGTGGCTCAGACCAGCACACAGGTGCCTAACATCAAAAGTTTTTTCTTCTGGAGAGAAATGGAAATCTCACAGCATCATTTTTCTGCATCACAGTATCAAAGTAACTGAGCTCATCACAGACACTATGATAACATTTTGCAAGAAGATACTTATTTTGGTAAGTTATGTTAGAAGATAGGTGACCCTATTTACTGGGGAAAAAATGTGGCACAGTGGAGTACTTTTTATATTCAAAAGAAATTAACAGGGTTTGGTGTCTGCATTTCTGCGTGCCCAGGGTGGATGCTCCCAAAGGCACAGTTCTTAAAGAGCAAGGAAACTGGTGTTGGAAAAAAGTCTTCTTAAAATGCCTCAAGTTGAAGGATAGACATTTCCAAAGTTTACTTCTCTGAGCTGATCATAAGTATTCATCCAGGCACTTGTGCATTCACACTGATATGCGAATGCTTTATAAGCAACAGTGAATTTATCACTGGGGCACTAGAAAATACATTCATTTATAGGAACTGAACTACTGAAAATTAGTTTGCTTCTTCAAGGAAGCTTAGAAATACTGGAGAACAGTCCTGCAGCTCCTGAAGCACAGATGATTGAAGGTTAACCAGAGGCTACCTCTAATATTTATTTTTCAGTAACTGGAGCAAGACATAGAAAAACTGACTGAGAATAATTCTTTTCTCTCCAAGGTGTAAAACGATTATTTCACACATAAAACTTTAGACACCTCCTAACAAATGAGAGGTACGTATTTTTTCAGAGCACAAAAGTAACTTTTAGGATCATTCTCCCGTATAAGACTCTAAGCATTCATTGTTAATATACAGTGCAATTCTACATGGAGGACTGAGACCAGTGAACTCCGCCTCAAGGGGCACTGGGACAGCAGAGCCAAAAATGGCTCTCAAGGCAGGAGCTCACCTCTGAAATTGTCTCTCAGGACACAAGAAGCAACATTCAACAAAGAAGAAAACAATAATGCACTCAGATCTGATACAGATGTTTAAGCTGGATACTTTACCACATTTTTTAAGGTACCCTAAATTGAAGTCAAGGTTTGTTTTTGAAATGTTCCTCTGCAACTTCTGAGTTAAATACAAGACAAGCACCTGTGAACAGCTATTTACAGTCCCTCTGACCGCTGACATTAAAGTTTCGTAGAATGAAATCCACAGAGCTGTGTCTCAGGCCTCTGTGGCTTCAGCTCCTCTTGTGCTCGTGGAAGGCAGTGCCAGCAGGCTGTGCTGCCTCAGACAGCACTGAAATGGACCTTGAAGTAGTTTTCGCTCTTTAATCTGACCCAGTCACATTTTTAGACAATGAAGAAACATGTGCCAGTAACTCTTCAGACCAGATTTAATTTTATAATTGGACACTTTGGGTTATATACATAGGGGAGAATTGGCAGCCAGCTGTATTTCCCTATTTCCATATCTACATGTATCAAGCAAAAGAATATTTTGAATATTAAGGAAAGACTGACACTTTCAGTTTTCTGGTTTTCATAATAACTTTAAATTGCTTCTAACATGCTTTACATTATAGTCATTGAAAATATGATAAGACTCAGACAGAAAATTCATCATTAAACTAAACAGTGTGAAAATAAGTAATCATCTGAAGATGCAAATCATTTCCGAAATCCCACAACTACCGTCTGTAGTCACAATCTAACTGGCAGCTGAATACTAAGGAAGGCTTTTCCCAGAGATCTTCAGTGACAGCACAAGAAATGAAGGACACAAACGGGAATATGGCAAGTTCCAGTCAGGTATCACACAATGTATTTCATCTTATGGGTGGTTTAGTCCTAGGAGAGAGCCCCAAGAGTATCTGTCCTTGGAGATACTAAACAGTCAGCTGGACAAGGCTTTGAGCAATGCAATCAAACTTCAAATTTGGCCCTGTTTTGAGCATGGGAACCTCAAGAGGTCACCTCGAAGCTAAATTATTCTGGGTTTCAAATATGCTCAAAAAGTTTTTTTAAATCAGAGCATTTTTACCAAAAGCTGGTTTTCTTGAACATTAACGTCATACATAAGGCAGTGATAGCTTTTAAAAGCTCTATAGAAGAGGTTGGGATCAATCTTCTGCAGAGGAAGCAGAATGATAAGGCAAGAAATAACTTTCTTCTCCCTTGGAATATTCACAATTGACTCCAAGATTATGACAAGATCATAAAAATCTTTCTTAATGAAAGCTTGTTAAAGGCATGAGCTGTCTATTTCAACAGGTAAACCTGTGCCAGTCGACAACCAGCCGACCAAATGAATAATATGTATATTTGAATAAACACATTGCCCACACACCCATTGCCTGGAATATTTTTGACTGCCCGGAAATTCATCCCTAGCATGAAACACAACGGACAATTTCTGAAATTGAAAACAGTTAAAAATGGCAGCAATTTGTTTTCACTTTATTCATCCTCCCCACCTATTTTTTCTCCAAAACCAGTTTCTTGGAGTCAGTGCTATGTGACAACCCACAGATGGGTGCATTTATAATGAATTTGGAGAAGTTAAAAACATAGTGATAGCAGACATGAAAAAAAAAAACCAAACCTGAGAAATTCTCCTTAATTAGATTACACTCAGTGCACCCTGTCTGTCTGAATGAGGACACGGCGCTGGAAACCGCCTGACAGCGTCGCTGATACAACTGAGGGGGTCTGTGGCAGCAGACATCTGTTTTAAAGCCCTGATCCAAATCTGCCCCTAGAGGCAAATCAGCCAGGCTTTGGATGTCACTCTGAAACGTTAAAAGCAAAATTCATACTTGCTGGGAGCAGGTGCAGTTCCACTAAACTCACCACATTTCAACGGCACCCCGGATTTCAAAGAGCTCCAGTGGTCTGCAAGTGTGGCACAAGCGCAAGGAGAAATAGACCCATTCATTATAAAACACTCAACTATCAGCAAGGTGTAGTAATGCTGCTTCCCAGCCTAGAAAGGTCTCAATAAAGTGACCAAAGTGCAAAGTACACTCAGCCCCTACTTGCTGCCCTACAAATCAAGGACTAGAAAGTTTTGCTGGGTTTTTTTTTTACCTCATGCTTAATTTTCTTGCATACAGACATGCCAGAGAATAGATCCACTTGCTTAGAAAAGCAATAAAAGCTATTTTCCCTTTTTTTTTCCTCTGAAAGCAGAATCTATTCGTGTTTTATTACAACAGTCCATGGTACAGGTCAAATATGGAGGGGCCAAGGAGTAAAATCTGGCAATGATTCTCCCGTACATCATTTCAGACAGCAGGCACACACCTCAGTATAAATAAATTACCGCTAAGCCATCCCATTCATGTTTATAATTAGTGCAATCTATTTAACAAACAGACACATAATATAGGTCAATTATGTAGGTCACGATAAATTTATGAAGAACTTCAGGCTGTAGGGCACCAAAAAGACCACGTTGAGGCAGCATTTCCAAAGTTACAGTTCATTTCCGCACACGGTTTGCGAGCAGCAGTGAGGAGCAGCGGAGACCTCCTCAGTTTTTCTGGTTTGTGGTAATACAGCCACGACCATCAAGGAAAACTTCCATCCCAGGTCAGCAGCTGAGGCAAAGGGGTTTCCAAGAACAGCCTGAGAACTGATCCCACAGACATAAGTAATTAAGTAATGCTTTTCACATGAGAGAGAAAAAAAACCAACCCAGCATTACATTCCCATTTCTTTGGAATCTCTAATCCTAACTGAAGCACTGTTTATGAACATATATGCAATATATTTCAACTAAGAGAAATAAGTACCGTACTATTTTGCCCCATCCCTGGAGAAACGGTGTTCCTAACAAAATACTGCTCTCTGCTGGCCTTGACCTGCTTTTCTGCAAGGGCCTCACCTCCTGAGATCTGCCTTCCCTCATGAAAAGGAAAAACCCATCTTCTTTTGCTGACTTGGCAATCGGCAACAGGAGCATTTCGTTATTTAGGATTGAAAAAAATTATTTTGCTAAGGAAAGCTATATTGATATAATCAAATCTTTTGTCTTGAACAAATGCAAGTCGTCCTTCACCCCAAGTAATGCTCCAGAAATACTCCTGTTTTCTGGCAACCTGGAAGAAGAAAAAGGCTGTTCATGCAGCAGGTTCTCTGTTGTGATGAGTTCATATGACTCTGTGTTTCTAAACATAAGGGACTCAAGTCCTCTTCTAGGTTTCAGGAAACTTGCTCCTAGGTGGTAATTTTCACAACAGCCCAAAATCCCAGTGACAACCACAGAATTTGAGATGAGGCTCCCTAGTCCTTTACTTTGAAGGACTACTCCAGACCTGAGTAGCTCCATACCACAAAACCTGTAATATCTGTACTTCCTATCCTCATTTCTTTTGCTGTTTTACCAAAAGGCGATCACTCAGAACAAAGCTAACTGAAAATCAGCTTATTTGCATTAAATTTATCTTCACAGTGCCACCAGATATTACTGAGCTATACCTGGCACAGCAAGAAACATAGTAAACTGGATTTAATCTGTCAACATCTCATATTTTGGGGCAGAACAAGGTGATGCCGTGCTGCAGACTCACCAAGATTAGTGACCATGCCCAGCTATGAGGACCATCCTCCCCTCAGTCCCAGAGATAAAGGGTATTCACCCAGCAGTCAGGCTGCATCTTTCCTGTGGTTCTCCTGCCTTCCTTCTTCTTGATGGGCTTGCAGCTCCTGAGATGCCATGAATGACAGGAATGCCAGAGCAGCAATTTTGGGATTAACACCTACAGGAATCAGCAGAGCATTCTCGCATGTCTTTTTTATTGAGCTGCTGGCAGAATCATGTTTCTGTGGTGAAATCACATCATCAGGGTCTTGCTTACAAGCCAGCATAGAAACTAAACATAGATTCTGTTGCAATCACATCGCAGAAGAGCCACAAATCTTAAAAAACTTTAATTCTTTGTACATGAGGTATGGAGGAAGGCACGAAGCAACAACTCAAGGGCATCCTTTGCTCACATCTACTCACACTTCCAGCCTCAGACTCAGTGCAAATTTGCAGAACAAGAGCTCCTAGCAGGGCTGGCTCTCACTGGGGTGCAGAGGGTTCCCAGCAGCTCTGCCAGCCATCTCCTGGTGCCATTATCCCTGAGCCATGGGGCCTCTCCCGCTGCCATCACAGGCCCTGCTCTGCCCTGCCTCCCCTCACCTCGAGGACTGCTCCTGTTATTGTCCACAAAAATCAGATTCATTACCCACTGTGTGCAACAAGCCAACAATTACACACTCAAGAGAGACATTTAATTATTTATTTCAGAGTTGCACAAGCCTGGGTGATTGCAGGTATTCTACAAATCAAGGACGCCCCTCAGGACTTTTCAGGCCATTATTTATATGCAGATATTTAGCATTAGTAACTTCCCAAGTACACGTGAGGGCAACCCAAAATGTTACTGTTTTCCATATAAATCTGCCCCAAATTGTTACTGTTTCTAAGACCCTGAAGACAGAAAAGAGAACCGAGGTGGGAGGAATCAGGGGCGCTTTTAAAGTCTTAGTTCTCGAGGGATTAGTGGGATTTAGCAATTTCATTTCTAGTGGTCGTTTATTGTTATTTTTTTGCCTGTTGCTGTTCCACTTGTTGGTAAACTTATTTTTTCACTTACATCTCTTGGTATTCGTTCCTTATTGGTGGAGAGGGATTGGTTAAAACTGAGGGGAGGTAACTCATTTTAGAGCATCCTCCTCTTAAATTGTCTTAAACCAAGACAGTACAGCCCCTCTATTAGGACTGGTTAGTAATGATCATATGAACTATGTGACCCACCTAATTTCCATGTATGCTCAGGGTATGAAGGGTCTTCATTTGGCCAGAACCTTTCTGACCTATAGGTGTAATTTTTTAGTACTATAATGAACATATTTCAGCTATAGGATACACGGACCTCGAACGTATTGCCAAGTTGGCAATAGATACATCAACATCTTGGTAATACTTCATCCTTAGAGCTTGTCAGCTCCAGGGTGTCCTTGTGTGAAAAACGAGGTTCACTCCTGGTAAATTTTTTAAAATGTTTAATAAAAGGGACAATAAGAGACAGAAATAAAGCAAAGAGTTAATACGGCTGGGTGCTNCTTTTTCCGCGGCGTTTCGCCTTTTTTTTTTTTTTTTTTTTTAAGCACATAGTCACCGGGGCAGGCCGTGAGGGGCTCGGCCAGCCGGGCACCGCCCTCCCCTCCCCTCACGGAGCCGCCTCGCGCATGCGCGATGGGGGCGGGGCCGCCCGCGAGCCGGGAGGCGGCAGCGGCGCCATGGTGGGGCCGGCGGGGGCGGCGTGAGTTTGGGAGGGAGGGAGGGAAGGAAGGAGGGGGAAAGGAGGGAAAAGGGAGGAAGAGGGAAGTGCGGGCGGAGGGGCAGTGGTCTGTGTGTGAGCGAGGGGCACCCCGCGGGGTGGGCTGGGTCGGGCCCGTGCTGGCCCGGGCTCTGTCTGCATTCCCGGCTCCGAGGCGCCGGCGGGAAGCTTTTCCCTTGCGGCAAATCTCGGCGTCCCCTGACAAAGGCAAGGAAGGGACAATCGCGATTCTCTCCAGGCAAGCGGCGGCAGGGGGGTTGCGCCTCTAGGCTGCTGTGCCTCNAAATATTTTCATACCACTTCATTTTCTTACATTACACATATGACATTCATTTTAATATTTGCGAAAAGCCAACAATACAATATGCATTTATAACACTTGACTAAGTGATGTTAACTACCACCTGATTCAAGATAACTTTTGCACATTCCACATTTTTCGACGCTGTTTCTCCACACCTTTCCGATTTCGCGGCGTTTCGCCTTTTTTTTT
>VZRF01015224.1:132626-144849 GCA_013396875.1 Vireo altiloquus | reverse complement strand
ATGCGCGATGGGGGCGGGGCCGCCCGCGAGCCGGGAGGCGGCAGCGGCGCCATGGTGGGGCCGGCGGGGGCTGCGTGAGTTTGGGAGGGAGGGAGGGAAGGAAGGAGGGGGAAAGGAGGGAAAAGGGAGGAAGAGGGAAGTGCGGGCGGAGGGGCAGTGGTCTGTGTGTGAGCGAGGGGCACCCCGCGGGGTGGGCTGGGTCGGGCCCGTGCTGGCCCGGGCTCTGTCTGCATTCCCGGCTCCGAGGCGCCGGCGGGAAGCTTTTCCCTTGCGGCAAATCTCGGCGTCCCCTGACAAAGGCAAGGAAGGGACAATCGCGATTCTCTCCAGGCAAGCGGCGGCAGGGGGGTTGCGCCTCTAGGCTGCTGTGCCTCCTCATTCTTCCAGACTCTGCTTTCCTGCGGTGGAGCTCGTGTCTCCTCGAAGGATCACCCGGTCCCTGCGCTGTCCTCCCTCCTGTGACATTTAGCTCTGGTGTCGCTGCAGCTGAGGCCTTCCTGGCACCAGGAAGATCGGAGCTGATCGCCCCGTAGACCTGCAGCGATTGCTGCATTTCTCTGCTGATAGAAGCCAGAAAGATTTTTCATTTATTTGCAATGCCATCTTCCTGATTTCTGTGTCATGACAGTCTACAGTTCCCTTTCCCTTAAACCGATCCATTCTTTATCTGTATATGTGCCTGTGATTTTGTTTTCCTCCATTTTTATGAAATGTTGTCTTACCTGGTTTTGGAAATACTCTGTAATCACCTTGATTTTAAATTTCTCCCCTTCATGCCTTCTCTATGCTTCCTGAATTCACATCAAGATATTACATGTGTGTCAAAAACCTTGTTTAACTCAACTTCATCAATTGGTTTGCTTTTTCTTTATTGCTCAGTCAAGAAAGGAAAAATTATCTATAATTTTGCTGCCCATAAATCACCACCGACTGTTTTTTAATCATCCAAATGATGCTATGTGAGGGCTTGTGGGTTGTGCTTTGCTGTGATTTCTTTCCTGGTATTGGAGATGGGAGAGGAGAGCACTCAGTTCCCTCGATCTTGCATCTTACCTTCGAAACGTTAATTTTAAATTGCCCTTGTCCAGACTTCTGGGACCTCCTTCACCATTCAGGAACTAACAAAGATAACTGCCCAGAGAAGGTGTAGGAATCTTCATCCTCAGAGTTTTTCAAAATGCTCTTGGATATAGCCCTTAGCCACATGGAGGGTCCTGTCAGCTATCCCTGCTGTGAGCAGGACCTGTGATGTTGGACCTCCTGAGGTCCTCTCCCACCGCAGTTACTGTATCTGGCTTCTCTGAACCCTCCTTGTAAGGCACTTTTTTACCTTATTAGGCCCCTGTAGCAATGGGAGAAGAGAAAAATGCTGCTCCATGCCTTAGAGCGAGCTGTGGAACTGGGAGAGGTGCTGAAGGAGGCCACATTCCTTCTGCTCTTTGGGAAAGTAGTGTCCAGTGTGGTGGGCATCATATTTTTAGATCCTTCTGTCAGGTTGGGAAAATAAAACAGATCTTTTCTCTTCTGTTGGATGTAGGAGTGATGTAGAAACCGCCTGTTCTGCGTGAAGGACAAGGAATAGACCACTTGATAAAGGGAAGAAACAAATCTTTCCGTTAAATGGAAGCCATGAAGATATCAAAGCGGTTCTTTGCTTTTGGGATTTTGGCATGCATAGCTGTTTATGTTGCATACATAAAATGGCACTTGGGCTCCAGACCATTTGTGGGAGCCACAGAAGGAGTTGCTGAAAGCAGAGGAGATAAACTGACCCATCAGGCAGTGACCACAGACCTCTCTGTCTTTTATGGAATTATGTTTGACGCAGGAAGCACGGGAACCCGCATCCATATATTTAAATTTGCAGAGCAGCCAGGAGGTATGTCCTGCTCATTGCATGACAGATTAAGTCTTCCATAAATTGTGGAGCAGATTATTGATGTCGCTTTTCTAGGTATTTCTTGAACAAACAGGCATCAGGTCTTTCTAGAGCGCCGTCAGGAAGTATATTATGGTTCAGGCATGTGTGTTTGGATGAAATTATGAAAATGTTCAACAAGGAGAAAATGCTGTAATACTTTAATATGAAGTAAATAGCAGCTGTACTTTTAGAGTGGTAGCTTGAAGAAGGACAATTTTGCATCACACTGGTGGAAGAGAGAATTATAAATTCAAAGTGCCTTATTTCCCCAAATTTTTTAGGTTGTTGGGTGTCTCCAGTTCCTGGCAGTGAGCTGCTTCTCTCCACAGTGTCTGGTTTACTGCATCCTTGGCTTCAGTGTTGGATTTGAACTGCAAAACAAAACAAAAATTGCAAATTGTGTGATTAAAATTGCTGTGTATTGCATCTGGACAGAAACTATTTCTGGGAAGTGAGGCAGAAGTGTACAAAAAAGCTCTGGTTTTCCTCTGGAGTAGTAAGCTCCGTTTGTTTATATGTTTATATCAGTTCCTGTTTGTGAAACTCTTAAAGATCAGAGAACCTGGGTAAGTGCTGTTAGCACGTGATCTAAAGGCTCTGATAAGGATTAGCAGTGTGGTGTATGGTGTGATTGGCCTCTGGGGAGCACCTTAGGTTTGCATAATGGGCTGATGTAAGGCTCAGCCACCAAAGCTGTTAAACAACAGTCCATGGACTTCCTTCTTTTCCTGTATCCCCAAGTCTTTCCTTATTCCTTGCCTACTTCATTTGAAACACAATTTCAGAATATGTTGCAACAAACTTTATGGAGTGTAGTGTTGTCTGGACTGCAGGTTCATATAGGGTACTACAGGTTTCCAAAACACGGAAGCCTATATCCCTCTGCTGCCATTGAAAGTAGTGGAAAAGCTGCCATTAAGTTTTGCTGGAATCAAGTTTAGCCAGAACAGATCAGGCTGAAACAAGAGTTCTTTTTCTTTTACAGGTGCAGTTTGAAAAGCTGCACATGGCAAGTGTAAGGTCTCAAAGACAGCTTTGCACCCATCTGGTGACTGATGTGCATAGCAGCACCTGACAACCAGTCATGATTTTAAAAGTGGTTTTCTCAGGTTCTAATTCCACAGCCAGGGCTGCGTTTAAAGGTCAGGTGGCTGTTAATAGTTCATTAGATAGAGGCATCAATTGACTTCTATTAGCACATAATAATGGAATTTTTAAAATGGTTTTCTTTTTGTGTATGCTAAATTATTTGTACCATTACTTATTTTGGAATACTGCTTTTGAACAGAGGCTCCCAGATTAACACATGAGACGTTTAAAGCACTGAAACCAGGTCTGTCTGCGTATGCTGATGATGTTGAAAAGGTAATTTAAGTGACTTCTTTCCTGTCTCACCTTCTGGTTTGCAGGGATTTAGGGACTCCTAAGAGCCAGACTTAGACTCAGCATACAGGATTTTACAATAGCCTTTGTATCCCAAGAATTTGTCATTCTACCTTTTGAGCCTTTTGTAGCCAAAACATTTGGTGGCAGAGAGTTCTCTTCTGTTTCACTTTTTGATAAAGTGACTCTTTCTGATTTGGACCTGTTGCTCAGTAATTCCCATTATAACCACTAGGCCTTATCCTGTAGGAAATAGTGAGTCTTGCACCTTCTCCTGACCCCTTGTGACATTAATTTGTCTCTGTTTTCACATTTACAGTGAATTGTAGCTCTGATCACCCTTTTGCCCTTTCAAAAGAGTCTTTTAAGATGCCTTTTATTGTTTCTCTGCTCACAGAGTGGCCAGGGCATAAAAGAGCTCCTGGAGGTGGCAAAGAAGGAAGTTCCTATGGAGCTGTGGAAGTTTACTCCTCTGGTCCTGAAAGCCACAGCTGGCCTACGGTTGCTGCCAGGAGAGAAAGCTCAGAAGTTGCTGGAAAAGGTATTATTTCTTGTCTTCTAGTTTGCTTTCTAGAAAACATGCTCCTCTTAAAAATGCAACTCCCTTGGACATTCCTGAAAGCTAGGGTGTCTATCTCCTACCTTTCCCATGCATGCATAATACCTCGAGGGTCACCAATTCCAACAAAGTAAACTGGATTCCCTTTCCTACGCATGTCCATCCCTTGTTAATGGCATTTCTGAGCAGGCTTCATGCTTGAAAACCCACACATCCATCCCTGTTTCTGCACCAAACTGCTGGGCCAGTACGTAAAGGCTGCTGCTTTTTCAAATCTTGAGCTTCAAACAAAGTGGTGAGCAGCAGTCAGGATCTGGCCCAAGAAGAGGAGCAGTAGTGTAAAACTGGAGTTTTAAAAAGCTTGTTTTTCAGCCGAAAAACTATTTCTCTAAATGTCGCTTTTATCTGAACTACAGGTGAAGGAGATTTTTCAGGCCTCCCCCTTCTTTGTGAGAGACAATTGTGTGTCAATAATGAATGGAACTGATGAAGGTAAGCAGCTTTGTAAGGGACTCTTTTCTGCAGTCCTTGAGATTCCTGCTGCACTGTGACAAGCAGGAGCCTGCTGCAACAGGATACCTGCTGCAGTGGGAGCCCACAAGCATCAGGTTTGACAGAAGCAGAGTTTTTATGTGGCCACAGGCAGTGCCTGCCAAAGAAACCTTGTGTTGTGTTTTCCAGTTTGAAGTTCTGAATTCTGTCCTTACCTTGAAAGCTCTTGAGTATTGAGCAGTTCCTGTAGGGTCACCAGAAAGCCACTGTGCAATCAGCATTTCTGGAAAAGTTTCTAAATATCTGCTTGTTGAGATGGTCATCAGCAACTGGGTTTGCCCACTCTGCTCTTGACAATGCTTTTCAGAGCTCTCTGGAAGTATTTGACTACAATTTTAATTACAACTGATCTATTGAATGGGATTGTAAATTCAATCTGAAAAAAACCCCAATATATAGAGAAGAAAATACATGCTGAAATAAGTTCATGTTCATCCAGAAATGTTGAGGACAGAATGTCTAAATTCTGAGTAACTGAGTGTTGAAATGTGTTTTAAATTTGATCAGAAACAAAGCTTTAAAATAGCTGAAGCTGTTTATGAGTTTCTCTTCTTGCTGCTTAATGGAAGAAAGACATTCTTTTTCTTTTGTTTTAAAATCAGTTATAACCTGATTCCTTGGTTCAGCCAAGGATTGAAGTGGGCCATGCTCTCTAACATGTCTTGAGTTTTAACCACATGAATAAATATTTCGCTTTGTTAACATAAGGCCACTGATTCACCTAATTTATGGGGAAACACTTTATAAAACAAGAAGAGGACAGAAACAGCATAGCTCACAAAATTGCTTAGAGGAAAACAGGAAAAATTAGAACACTGAAAGATGAAAATTCTTAGTATTCATGAAGACAAGTTGAGTGCCTGACACCAAACAAAAGCCAGGAGTGGATGTTTTCCTAGAAAATAAGCAATGTGAGTTTCAGTCATCTCTTTGTCTTTTAGCTAAGGATTGAAGCCTTTATGACTTCCTGCCTAAGTTTTTGACCTGTGTAATGTAGAGTTCTCCAGGCATTTCATGCATGGGGCTTTTCTCCCAAATGTCACATAAGCTCTGATAGAGAACAAAAGTTCTGATAGAGGAGGTCATTCTCTTTGTTCAAGTAATCTAATCTTGGGTTTGTCAGCCACTGACAGTTCTGGAAATCTTGTTATATGGCTTAATTTACTTGTTGCTGCTTTTAGATAAAATGAAATGGTGTGATCTAAGCATGTGTCTTCTCAATCTTTTCCTTATTAGGTATTTCAGCCTGGATCACAATAAATTTTTTAACAGGTATGTGTACGTGAGCATGTGTATAAAGATATGGCCAATGCTGTGAAATTCATGTTCCTTTCTGCCCCTGTGTGGGATTTGCTCATGCGTTGGGGTGGGAGAAAGAAGACTCTGAGAATAAGTCAGCAGTTTGGTTTTGGCCTGGCCTATTTAAGTCATTAGGATTTTTTCAGTTTACTTGATGGAGTGAGGAGTTTAATCCTTTTTCCTAGATGTTTAATGTAGCTTTTCTTTCAGTTCCCTGTAGGGTACCAGAGCATTTTATTCCTTTTTAGAGCCTGCTGTGACTGGCTAAAATTTTTTGTGTGAATATTCTAGATGTGCTTGGCAGCTGCAGAGAGCAAAAGAAAGTGCTATGCTACTTCCTTACAGATTTATAACACAGAAATGCCACGGGTGTTTATACTGCTGAGTGAGAAAAGGGTAGCTGAAGAGCAGAGAGAAAACTAAGCTGAAGTCCTTTCTGACAATACATAAAGCACTCTGCCATCTAAGTGCTTTGTTCAGCCCACAGTGTGTGGGACAATGTGCTCTGGAGCTTTTTGTGCTCCCAGGAATTATCAGAAGGGTCAGTGATCTTTAAACACCAGCTATCTTGAGGTATACTGAGGTACTAGGCACAAACTGTCCGTGTCAGTTGAGGGATCTAACTGAGAGGCACTAGATCTAAATGAGAGCAGAGGTCTTGGCTGGCAGCAGGAAGAATTCCAAGAGAGCTGAATCTCTTAGGCCAGCTCTTTTCAGTCTGTCATCCCCTTGGCCATAGGAATCTGCAAAATATTGCTGAGGGATCGGGGAGAGGTGGCCAAGAAAACCACATTCCTCTGTGTTACAAAGTGGTTACCACAGCAGAGTTTGCTAAAGGTCTTTGCATTCAAAATGTTTAGGAATGCAATAACCAAAGCTGCTGTGATTAGGACAGGAACAGCCACTGGAGAAATAAGAGACTCTTGCTGCTTTAAGATTTTCAGGTCTGATAAAGCCAAAATCAGTGCCCAGTAGATAACAGTATAATTTAGTGCTACGTAGAAGCTGAGAGGTGGAGTTAAGATTGTTCTCTTTCCTTACCACTGTACTTCTGGTTTTGTTCCTAGCCAGTTTCTCACAGTGCCCACCATGGCTTTCTCTGTTCTGTCACACATTTCAGGCAGGCTAGATGACCCGCAAAAGAGAAGTGTAGGGATGCTGGATTTGGGTGGTGGATCAACACAGATCACCTTCCTTCCGCGCACCGAGGTAATGTGAGCATGTACACTGTTGGGAAATGCTGCTGCAGGAATCTGTAACTGCTCAGATTTCTTTCCCTTAGAAACAGAGCAAGAGTTTGTCAGTGTAGCCGCACTTGTGACGTGGTCATAGCTGCCTTTTTCATAGGCAGTCCCAGAGGCATTCACAGCTCTTTGTCCATCCTCTTTGTCCAGCTCTGTGGGTCAGTGGTGCTTGTGGCAAGTCTGCTAGGGCTCCTTTATCTCGTGGAGGACACCACGTTCACCTGAATGTCTTAATCCTTGACTTTCAGTTTGTACAGCTTATAACAAAGAACACAAAAAGCAATGCTGTTAACAAATTCAAGTCCAGCATTTGGCCTACACTGGGGTTTAAGAACACAGTAAAATGCCTTCTCAATCATTGTTTCTAATTTTCCTGAGTTCACTCAGTTGCGAATGAATGCCATTTTAGCTTCCTGGTGTGGCATTTCTGTAGGTGTTCTGGGAAGCCCTGTGGTTGTGGTATTGTAAGGCTCTGGCCTGTGCAGAGATAGTGCTCATAGTAAAACTACACAAAAGCAGAGGGGTGGGATGCTGTATCCAGTGTCCCAGCCTGGGATAATCAAGACATTGCACTCTTTCAGCAGAATGGTAGGGAATGCGAAGGGTCCGGGCAGTGGAAATTCTCAACATAGAGAAGGAGTTAAGATAGGAGCAGCATGAAGAGCACTGTGGCCTGAGCTTTGCTCCCCACAAACATTCTAGCTGTGCTGATGCCCTTGGGGAACAGGCTACCCTTTCATTCCTTCAGACCACAGGCTGGTCCTCACTCTGTTCCTTGGCAAGCACAGGGATGTGCTTTTCCTCTGGCTTGTGTAAGTTCACAGATGAATTCACTCGAGTAGGAAGTTAGTGCGTGCCTGGCCTTCCTATTAGTTTGCACACAGTTCCTGTAGTAGGGATCATGTGAAGAGGCAGTTGCTGTAGCCTCTGGACAAAAGCTGTTAAGAGCTGGAATAAGGATTCCTTTTTAATGAAAGTAATTCTTTTATACAGCGTATTGGTGTGTATACAAATAGAAATGTAACCAGTTTAAACTCTGTTGTTTGAAGACTCTCTTAGCTCCAGATTGTGTGGTTGTCTTGTATATCAGCAGTCCAATTGAAATCCTTGCAAATCTATAATTTCTCTCTGAATCACGCTAGGATAGCTTCACGTTTTTCCTAATGTGTTAGAAGATTACTTTGTTGATGTTTGCTGCTGGCTGGCAGAAACCTCCCAGTGACATCTTTTTCTCCCTCCAGGCAACTCTCCAGACATCGCCATTTGGCCACACAACTTCATTTCAGATGTTTAACCACACCTACAAGCTGTATTCATACAGGTCAGTTGTGGGAAAGAGAGCACAGTGCGCAGATGGAAGCTTTCTGTGAAGCCAGGGAGACCGAGGTGTTTTTCTGGAGTGGGGTCCTTGCAAATGAATACTATGAAGAAGCAGAGAAACCTGAGCCATGTAATTTTGGTGGATTAACCTCGGCTGCCCACCACGTGCCCACCAAGCCCCTCTATCCCTCCCATTCCATTAACAGGACAGGGGGAAGAAAATATGACAAAAAGCTCATGGGTCAAGATAAGAACAGGGAGGTCACCAGGTATTGTCATGGGCAAAACAGACTTGACTTTAATCGAATTTATTTAGTATTTCATTTTATTGCCAATTAAACAGTAGGATAATGAGAAATAAGAACAAAATCAAAAATGCCTTCCCTCCACTTCTCCCTCCTTCCCAGGCTCAGCTTCACTCCTAACTCTTACACCTCCTCATCACTGAGCAGCACAGGAAGATGGAGAATGGGGGTTGCAGTCAGTTCACAATGCTGTCTCTGTCATTTCTTCTTCCTCACTGTCTTCCCTGCTCCCAGTGTTTTGGGCAGAGGCCAGCAGCTTCTTCCCACCTGTGTTTGCTGTGGGGTGTGTTTGGGCTCAGAAAGTCAGTTCTGTATGCAAGTGGCTGGGCTGCCTCTGAGGAGAGTGGGAGTACCCAGTGTAGTACTAGGAGTAGTGTTAGGGAAACACCATTGCCAGTTCTCCAACAGCCAGATTACAGCTGACAGCTATTGCCTGAGCTTTTCCAAAGAGAAATTGTCCTTCTGGATAAAGTAATATGAGAGCAAGTTGTCACACTGTTCCCCTCATGTGTGTGAACTGCTGACTTGAGGCACTTTGCCATGGCTGTGCAGAAGAAACTGGCATGTCCCACCAAGGTTGTAAGTGGAATATCAGAGGAAGGATGTCTGTTACTCACAGAGGCTTTTCTCCCTTTGCAGTTACCTGGGACTTGGGCTGATGTCAGCAAGGCTCGCCATTTTGGGAGGAATTGAGGGAAAACCCTGTAAGTTATTGGGCGGTCCTCAGGTCCTCACTCTGAGCTCAGGGTGTGTAGTCCTGTGGTGGGGGCAGGAGCTGTGTATCCCCCTCCCACTGGGCTCAAGGTTCCTGAGTGGCATGTGGGCTCCTGTCACCATGGCTGGGTGCATTTGAGACAAATGCCAGAGGTGACACTGACAGATCCCAGGAAACCTGGATTCTTGCCAGCCTCAGGGTGGGAGCAGGCATGGGACATCCAAGCCATGACTGGGCTGTGGAGGGGCCTTGCTGAGGTTGCAGGACAGTATGGAGCAGGCCTGGGGATGAGGGATCTGAATTTATCTCCTCATGTTTTTTCCTGATGTGGCTTTGTTTTACTTCAGTAGGAGAAGGGGAGGAACTGATCAGCCCTTGTTTACCACCTGGCTTCAAATCCGAATGGCAACACGCTGAGATAGTGTACAAAATTAAAGGACAGAAGGCAGGTATAGTGGTTTATCACTCTTGCTGTCTAGGTTAGCTGCTATTAGCACAGTAAATTATACACTCTCATCCTCTTTCAAAGCCACCAGACTCTGTTTACTGTTCTGTCTGGCTCCTCTTCATGTGCTGTGGAAGGGATCCTGCATCTTGTGCCATGATGTGTCTGTCCAGTCAGTGAAGCTGCTAGAAGTGATGCAGATGGAGTTGAGCAGCCCTTGAATGAGTCTTTCAAAATCCTTCTGCCTCAAATGATGTTGTCCATCTCTGATATATCACATGCTTAGTCCCAACCTGAGGATGGTAGGTGTCTGCCTCTGGAAGAAGATGTAGATTTCAGTTCTCTGGGAAGAGCTTATGGAGTGCTATTTTGCAAAAAGGAGCCTGTTTTCTGACAGATCATAAATAAATTCTGTGTATATTTAACTCTCAGCCTGCAACATGATGGGAGGTTTTTTTGTCTTCTTTTAGGTGAGCCTCTGTACGAGTCTTGTTCTAATAAAGTGGCAAAGATGCTCTACAAAAAAGTCCATAGAGCTGAGGAAGTGAAGGACTTGGACTTTTACATTTTCTCCTACTACTATGACTGTGCAGCAGAGGCTGGTCTCATAGGTATGTCTGCTCCTGAGTTGGTTTCATTTTAAATGGCAAGTTATGGAAGCAGTGGGAACACTTGCACACATCATGATGTTTTTCTAAGGTGTCATGCAACTTAGTCTGCTGTTACACTGCCGTGCAGCATTGATCTTGACTCAATACTAATTTCTATAGAGGAGATACTGGGGCACCGTGAACTACAGCCTTTGGTAATAGTTTTTAAACAGTTTGCATCTCAGAAATTAGGTTGTTGCCTAATTAACTCTACAATCCAAAATAGAAAAAACTTCATGGTGATAAAGAAATTTCTTGGGCAGTAAAGCAGTAAAAATTATTTGGGCTGTGTGTTTGCTTCACTGACCTTTGTAGATGGAATGAAGACTTTTAGATACTTCCACATGCGTTCAGAATGCATCTCTTTTCCAGTGGTGTGCTTGCGTACAAAAGGCTGTCATATTCAGTAGCAGAAAGCAGATAATGAGATCTCAATTTAGTTTGGACAAACATACCCCCTTGCTCGGCCACTTTCTTTTTTACAGATAATTTCAGATTTAATGTGTTGCAGAGCACCACTGCCCTGTCATATCTGGTCACAGGTGTTCACTGTTCAGGCACCACTGGGCAGGGCAGTGCAGAAATGGGGGTCAGGTGAGATGGGCTCTAGGAAAAAAAGGCTAAAGGTTCTTCACAAAACAAGGCTTTTCCATCTATTTGCAGAATCTTTGAAAATTCTTCTACCTTTAAAACCAGTCTGAATTTTTTTACTTATTTCAGTGGCTCAAAAGTTCAGTTTGTTTGATTTCCAAGCAACTTTTATGACTTGAACCTACAATTGCCTTTATACAAAGACTGTAAAAAACTGGGATTTTTTATCTTTTAGATAAAGAAAAAGGAGGAAGCTTAACGGTCAGTGACTTTGAAATTGCAGCTAAATATGGTGAGTAAAATACAATCAAACACACACTAATAATTGTGTGTAAATTCATTCCCAGGTGGCAAATGTGGGACAAACTAAGAGGCCTGATGCTCTTAAGTAAATATTGAGTCCCTCTACATAGCATCTAACCAACATTTGTGCTTATTTCTGAAAATCTCAATGATTTTTATATTAACTTCTGCTTTTGCAGTGGGTTTTACTTTGAGTTTGTCTCTTTCTATTTTGTTGGAGTTTTTTTTAATTTGGTTTTGTCAACATTTGTTGAGTGGTGGTACTCAAGGAAGATAAAATACCTGAGGTTGCTCAGATATTTGAAGACTTGAAATAGAGAGAAGAAATGTTGGAGGCTCTTTTCCTGGAGAGATACAAGAAGCTGCTTTCTTAGGGGAGGGAGAGAATGTCTTGATCTTCCTTAAAAAGCTTATGTGCTTGTCCTAATGTGTGTATTTCAGCCCCATTGTAACAGGTTCCATCACTGCACCACTCAACTGACAAGAGGTGTTGTGTGGATTTATTTGAGATTTTTTGCAGCGGGGCAGTTGTTAGACCTGAGCCCACAGTGTGCACTCAGACACTGTTTTCTTTCTACTTAGTTTGTAAGACCATGGAAATCAGCCCTGGAAACAGCCCTTTTCTCTGCATGGACCTCACATACATCACCTTCCTGCTGCAGGAACTGGGCTTCCCGAAGAGCCAAGGCTTTAAGGTGAAGCTCAAAGTGGATTTCTGGGGAGAGTGGGCAGGAGGGTGCCGAGGCAGGAGTCATCCTGCCAGCAGCTCGGTTCTTGATTCACCTTCTTGCTGCAACACATGGTCTCTGCAATTGTGGGGGCAGCAACACTCCCCCATAATGGTGGTAACTGTTTGTCATAACCTTCAGCACTGTATCCACGTTGGATGCTTTGGATTCTCCCAAAGGATTGTGTTTTAACTTTTCTGCCTTTTTT
>VZRF01015224.1:67315-132612 GCA_013396875.1 Vireo altiloquus | reverse complement strand
TTTTTTTTTTTTTTTCCAGCTTGCCCGTAAAATTGACAATGTTGAAACGAGCTGGGCATTGGGAGCCACTTTCCATTACATCGATTCACTCAAAAGACTACAGTACTAAAGCTCCTAGAAGGTGACTTTTGGGAATTTCCATTTTTTGGAAGCCCAACATGGAAAACCCTTTTGAAGGGTGTGCTTTTGGCTTCCAGAGTCCTTTGGAAGATCACCATGAACTACACTCCTTTCCTCCCACTTCCTGCCAAGTCCCCTCCATCACTAGCCTTTTTTACAGTGCAGAGTGTAAAGGAATTTGACAATATGTGCCATCAGCTTAATGTAAAACTTGATCATTCTGGAAGGAAAATCAGGACTCTGCAGGACATCTATGATCTCTATGAGAAAAAACACACCTTTTTTGGAATCTGCTTATGTGCTTGCAGTGTGCTGAAGTTGCTGAACGGTCACTCCGGAAGGAACTCTTTACTGTCCTGATTTCAGGGTGTTTTTTTCCTGTTTGTCAGCAGTTTTCAGTGATGGTTTTTATTTTACTACTCCTGTGTTCAAAGGTAAACTTGTGTGTGTGCAAAAACGGTGCATTTACACATTGTGCTGCTGACAGGCAGCAGCTTTGAAATGCAGCGTGGAAGTCACAGCTCTGTGTTCCCAGTTGCTGAAGGAGAAAAGCTCAGGAGGACTCTAGAAGCTGGATATGGACTTAGAGGAATGACTTGGAGCCTGTGTGCCCTGTAGGGTTAAAGCCTGATGTTGATTCCCTGGCAGTTGGGGAATGGATGGTGGAAGACAACATCAGATTTGCTGGATGAGCAAGGCCTGGGAGCTGGGTACAAGGATAATGATGGATTTGACAGTTCTAGAGCTGGTCAGGGGAAGATAAATGAACAAGAGGCAGCCACAAAAATAAATCCTGAGCATGGCTCATTGGACATTGCAGACTTTTGTGCCTTGGCAAGGTGCAGGGCTGGGGATGAATGCATTTTGCATGGTATTATTGTGTGTCTCTTCTCTTCTGCAGACACATCTGTGCTACTTGAATGTATTGTGGTTACAATGAGCCAGAGCAAGGTAGCTGAGGTGCTCTACTCCAACGGTGCCTGGTACGTGGGCAGGGAGTGATCACAGGGGCTGGAGGGGATATGCTGTGCTGTTTGTAATCTAACTGTAGAATTGTGATGTGTTTGATGAATGGATAGAGAAGACCCAAGTGGTCTTTTGGGGGTGCAGAAGACCCCAGCTTCTCTGAGAGCCAGCAGTGCCTGCCCTGACTCAGGGGCTCAGGGCAGCCATATGTGACATGCTGTGTGCATGGCTGCTGGCTCTGCGTACCGGAGACATTTGAACCTCATTGTGCCGACAATAAACCCCCAGTTTAAAACGAGAACGTGGTGATCGGGGTGGCTTTTAGCGCCAGAGCCCGCCCGGCGGGTGGGATGAGAAATCACTGCCCTGACGCGATCCCTGACCCCGCGTGCCATCAGTCACTCCGGCATCCGAGTCCCCCGGTGCCATCCCAGCCCCCAGTCGCCCTCCCGGTCCCCTTCGGCCCTCCCCGGGAGCGGAGCCGGCCCCGCCTCGTCGCGGGCGGAGGAGGCGCAGGCGCGGCGGCCCCGGCCCTGCCCCGGTCCCGGCTGCGGCGGAGGCATCGCCAGCGGCGGAGCCGGCGGGGCGGCGGCGGGATGGCGGCGCCGCTGAGCGACGGGGACCGTCGGAAGCAGATCAGCGTGCGGGGCATCGCGGGGCTGGGGGACGTGGCCGAGGTGCGCAAGAGCTTCAATCGCCACCTCCACTTCACCCTCGTCAAGGACCGCAATGTCGCCACCCCCCGCGACTACTACTTCGCGCTGGCCCACACGGTGCGCGACCACCTGGTGGGCCGCTGGATCCGCACCCAGCAGCACTACTACGAGCGGGACCCGAAGGTGAGCCCCGGCGGGACGAGGGACTGGGGCTGGGCGGCTGTGCCTTCACCAAGGGTGTCTCCATGTCTACCTGGCAGGTGTCACTGTGGGCGTGACCCATGAGCTTTGTCCCTTGCGTAATCCTGGCTGTGGGGCCCCTTGCCGTGGCCGTGCCCCTCATGCATCCCACCCATGATTTCCCTGCGGGCATCATGACACCTGTATCACTCACATGCACCCTGCTGTGACTGTGTCGCCATGGGCGTTGCCGTGTCCCTTGCACACACCTCAGTGTGGTTGTGTCCCCATGAGTCTTGCCTCACCTGTGTCTCACACACACATCTCCCCACGGACATCACCATAACCACGTCCCTTGTGCAGTTTGCCATGACTGTGTCCCCATAAACTCGTGCAGTCCCGTTCCAATGAACCTTGCTGCAGCGTTGTCCCCCCTCAGACACCCTCATAACTATGTCCCTCTGCACCTTGTCGCTGCCATGTCCCCTGTGGTCCCCACTCTGAGCATGTCCTTGCATGGGCCTTGCTGCTGCCGCCTCCTCTGCACACTCCACCGCGGTCACGTCCTGCACTCACACTGCTGCGGTGGTGTCCCCTGTGGGCATCATCACCTCCATGGCTCAGCACAGCTGTGTCCTGACTTCACTCCTGCAGAACATGCAGGCAGCTCAGCTTTGAGGCTGGAGAGGAGTTCCTTGCCTTGTGAAAACCAGACCAGCTCTCCCAGGTCACCAAACCCTGGCGTTCCTCCCACTTGCCAAGTCAGGACAGCCATGCTGGAGGAGTTGGGGGCTGCAAGACATAGTTCAGCCCTAATCCTTTTGAATTAAGACCAAATCCAGCACTAGACTGGAGAGCCACAGAGAGCAGGTGCGCACTGAGAAAGGCACATACCTTCCCAGGATGCTGGCAGCCACCTCCCTGAGTCAGCTCTTTTCCCAAGATTATGAATATTGCCTTGACACAAGAAACAAAGTGCACTTTCACGAGGGAATGGCTGCAGGTGCACCGGGAGTTACACTGTTGCATGGGGCTCTCCCTTTTATCCTAGCTCCGACAAATGGACCTTGATCTGTATAGCAGCACCAACAGAAGGGATTGTATAGATCCTATAAAGGCTCAGAGGAGCCTGGACTGAGTTTGCTTGCTGTCCTCTACACTTAGATTTTTCACTAGAAGTGTGCCCCTGCAGGAGACTGAAAGGAGCAGAGCATTTATGTGTGATGATTTCGGTCTTTCAGATGAGCCCCAGGGAACAGACAGACCCTTTCAGACTCCCAGCAGAGGTGGCAGAGTGGGTAATCCTGCTGTTTAGCAGGGAAAGATCCACGCTACAGTGGAAAGAGATTCAGGGGAAAGCACAATTTGAAGTCAGGTTATTGCTCTGTTAAAAATTCAAGTTTATTTATAAAAATATCCACGGTGATGAATCTGAGTGAGGGCAGAAGTTTGCACAGCCTGCTTCTCATCCCACAAACAGGCTTTCGTTAGCATTTGCAGCACAGACACAGCTCCTCTCAAACTTGGAAGGTCACTGCACAGTCGTGCCAGGAGCCCTGCCACCTATGGGACAATTTACTTGTTCAGCAGGGTGAAACAGGCGTGAAACTCAGTGTGGGGTGAGCAGGAGGACCCACGAGATGGGAGTGCTGGAAAATTGCTTGCAGGAAGATGCTGGCCCTCCGCCCAGCCGACCTGCATAGGGCAGGGGGCTTGCTCTGGCTTTTGGGAGACTGGATCAGCCTCAGCCCAGCATGGGAAAACTTTAAAAGCCCAGCGTAAACATCACCTCAGCTGAGCCTGAGAGTGTATAAATATATCATTCAGCATCCTAGATAATACTTGCCCTGAGTTAATTAGGGAAACACTTAACAGGCAGCAAGATTTTTTCTATAGAAGGCTGTTGGCAGGGAGATGCGTGGTGGAGGCTTGGCCACTGTCCCACATTAAATTCTTCTGACAAACAACTCTGGTGCGTGGTGTTCAGGAGCAGGCGCCAAAAGCCAGTCTGGGAAGACATCCCTACTCTGGAAAATGCTTGGGCCTTCTCTTGATTTTAAGCAGCTTTGGTGAAAGCAAAGTGCTGTGCCATGTGTAAGCGTCTCGCTTTGCCTCCTCAGCGCATTTACTACCTGTCCCTGGAATTCTACATGGGTCGCACTCTGCAGAACACCATGGTGAATCTGGGCCTGCAGAATGCTTGCGATGAAGCCATTTACCAGGTAAAGTCTTGGGGGTACCAGGGTCCCCCTGAGGCTAAACTTTTCCACACAGGGGGTTGGGTATCTTTATTTCTCAGGGCTTCACCTGAGAAGGTTGTGTTATTTGGACTATACAAAATTAAGCTTGGCTCTCTCTTAGTGTTTTTCATTCCCTAGAGAAGACAGTGGTGGGAAGGCTTGGGATGCCTTGGAGTTGGAGTATGTTTTTTTCAAACCACCATTTCCCTGTAGTGAATGGGAGAACCCAGAAGTGTACACTGAAAACATCACCCAGTATCCCAAATTGACATAGGAGTCACAGGCTGCAAAGAGCTTTCCGTTAGTAAGAGAGATGATGCTTTATCACAGGAGATGTAGTTTAGTGGGAGAAACTGGGCCACAAGAGGAGACTGGAGCAGCAAAACACCAAGTTACAGTTCATACACTGAGGTACGCAAGGCACAGCAGCAGTGTTGCCAGGTAGAAGTTAATCGGTGGGAAGGGAGAAAGGAGGGAAATAATTTGTTTAAGTATCCTCAGATGATTTCCAGCTGGAAAAAAACATAGCTGGGTATCACCAAGGCAATCACTAATGCGAGGCCATGGTTACTTATTTCTGTGGTTATTTGCAGACACCTCTGCAACAGCACAGTGACCTTTTTTGACAGAATGGAAGGTTTTTGGCTTTCTCACCCAAAGGCTTTATTACTCCCAGCTTCCCCTCTCCCCTCCCTCTTCCCCTCCGGATTGATCCGTGTCACACTTTCTAGCAAAAGTTGGGCTCTTCACTGTCTCTCAAAATGAGGTACTACAGTTGCTGCTGAAACATCCTGGCAAGCACTTTCCCTGCCAAGAGATCCAAAGGGATTTCCAGGGAGACACCTGTTTCCTCTCTGAGGTATCTCGTGCCTCAAAGGGCAGGCTGGTTTTCTTCAGGGAGTATCCTCTAAGTTCCTTTGCAAGACACTTTCCAAGTGCAGATTTGGCCCGACATGCTAGTGGAGGCTTCCCTTGCTGTAGCCTGCAGCGTGTGGAGCTCATCATGGCCAGTGGCCAGGTTGGTTCAGAGGTCTCATATATCCAGCATGGTTCTATCACTGAGAGAATTCATCTCAGCTTTTATGTCCCCATCATCCTGTGTGTGAGGCTTTCCCATCTTGCTGTTGCAGACCACTGAAGTGCTGGGAAAACAGTTTGGGGGGCAGACGTGGTATTGGCTTGATTGTCCTCCCTGGCACCAGGGTGAGCTACTGCTGCCCCCTGAGTGTCTGTGCCTCTGGACTCCTGGAGAGTCCTTGCTGCTGGCAGGCTTAGCCTTCATCTGGCAGGGACCCCCAGGCCATAAAACAAACGGCTCAAGAGATGCAGGCAACCACTTCCAGCCGCGGACTGCAGCCAAGGAGCTCGGTGGCAGGCTGGGCAGGATGTGGGGAACACAGAGAGTGATGGTGAATGCTGCAGTCACTGCTGCCAGCCTGGCCATGCCCTTCCTCAAGGACCTGATGGATATGAGCGGAGGGATGACCTCCCCTGCCCAGGCAAGACTCAGGGGTCCCTTGCCCCCTGGCTTGACCATTCCCCCCATAATGTCTCCAATGTTGAGTTTGGTCAAAGGGCATCCTGACCTGAGGGGCTGCCAGGGCACGAGTGTTTTGTCTGAAGTCTCTAAGGAAACCTTCTTCATGGGAAAGTGGCATTTGGTGATGGGCTTAATTGTTTTCCAATTAATTGGGTTGCCCAAGGACTAGGGGCTGGTGAGATGCTTTGTGGGGAGTGGTGGGGAGGGATGCGGAGACCTTGTGGGTTTAATTTCCCTCAATGTGGGTGGTTTTGGGATGTGTTTGCCCTCCTTGGAGAGCAGCTCAGGACATGGGCTTTGTTTGGTGACATGTTCTGCTGTGGTTCTTCCCCAATAGCTGGGTTTGGACTTGGAGGAGCTGGAAGAAATTGAAGAAGATGCTGGGCTGGGAAATGGAGGCCTGGGCCGGCTGGCAGGTAATGCAGGGGCAGGGGAGGCCTCTCCTTGTGCAGAGTTCATGGGGGCCCAGGGTGGCATGGCTGTCACACCCTCACCACTGGCATCTGCCCCGCAGGCCTTCAGCAGTGTGGCACCCTCCTGCCTGCCCCTGGCTGGCCAGAAACATCCCCTCCCCAGTGAGAGCAGCCCGGAGCTGTCGGCGCGCGTTCTGCAGTGCAGTGGGCAGGCCTGCGGCTGGAAGAGGCTGTCTGGAGCCTTTCTCCTCACCTCCCCGTGAAATCTCTCACTTCTCAGAGGCACTCAACAGCTCTCACACAGGCAGATTGTTGGCTGCTATTTTAGTCTGCCTGTCCCGTGGGACAGCTGGAGATGAGAACTCCCCAGCGTGGAGTAAATGCTGGGGCTGATCTTTACCAGAACTGCCTGGATTGAGGGCTGGAAGGGTTTCCTCTGGAAGCAATAATAGTGAAGTAGCTGCTGCTGCAGCAAGTTGGGGTCAGAAGCTCTGGTTTACTAGGCAGACAGGCTTAGAGCAAGGCAAGTTTAGAAGAGCTCTCACTGCAATGAGGTTGGATTTGAGGTTTTGGTGACCTGTCCTTGTCACCAACAATTTTGGGGGTTTGTGGTCGCTCAGCAGGATGTGCATAGAGTCTTGCTGCAGACTATCTTTTTGTGTCCCTTCTGCACATGGGTTTCCTCTGACTAATAAACATTTCCAGCAGCACTGTTGTGGCAGCTCCTTGTCTCCACGCACACAAACAAGTGCAGCAAGCAAGGAGTGAGGTTCTTTGCAGTGTGCCAGTGCTCTGCTCCTACAGCCTGTTTCCTGGACTCTTACACCCTGTTTCCTTGACCCTTACAGCCTGTTTCCTGGACTCCATGGCCACACTGGGACTGGCAGCGTATGGTTATGGCATCCGCTACGAGTTTGGGATCTTCAACCAGAAGATTGTTGATGGCTGGCAGGTACTTTGCAAGCTCAGGTGCTTCTTTCTCCCTGTGTTTCATGCTGTGGACAAGGCCTGGACATGTAAAATACACTGCAGTGCCTTGAGCTGCTCCTAAACTGGGCATTTGTGTCCATTACTGGGCAAGATGAGGTGGGAGTTGAGCCACAGGGCATGGCTGAGACCAGAGATCTCCCTGCCTGGGTCTCCACAGAGCAGCTGCAACAGCCCCTGAGTCCCATCCAGCTTGACAGTGAGTCAGCAAGCAGTCAGATTAAGGACAGAGATGTGCCTAAATACCTCAGGAAGGTGTCTGGCAAAGGATGTGTTTGATCATGATGTAACATAGGCAAGTGCCTGGGGTTATGCCACTCCTGTGAGTTCCCTGGGTCAGTGGCAGACAGGGCTTAAACAGGGATTTTCCCGTGGCATTAGTGATCATATTATTTTCAAGTGAAAATAGGATAAAAAAGTGTCCCAGACAGCAGTTTTCCATAGTGCATGTCTGGAAATAGTTTTCATTAGAAGATTTACCTTTCTTCAGAGCATAAAGTACCTTTTTCCCCTTAAAATACCTCTCCATAAGTCAGGAAGGATGAGAGATTTGAAGGTTGTTTTTATCTCACTCTCCACAAAGAGGCTGCAATGCTAGGCCCCATAAATGGTGAAAACAGGGAGGGGGAAGCTTCCCCTGTATTTGACTTCATGTTTCTTAAAAAAGAATGAGGGTGGTGGCATGCTGGGCTGTGGCTCCTCCCCCTGCCTTGCCCCTCCTTGTCCCACAATCTCCCCCTTCCTTCATGTCCCTCTCCTCACAGCAGAGAAATGCCTGGAGGCACAAAGCATCTCTGCATAACACCAGCCTTAGTGGCTCTGATGGATTCACTTTGCTCCCATTGCCGCAGTTGCGAGCTGACAGGGGAAACCCTCTCAGGCAGAGAACAGAGCAGTTAACAAGACTCTGCATACAGAGTGTGGCTTCTGGCTAGGAAGAACACCAGTGGGTCCCACGTATTCCACAATATCCACAGTCAAACTGAATGTAAAGGCCTGGAGACAGACTGGGTGCAGTGGTCTGTGCAGTTTAGATGGCTTAAACCTGAACACTGCTGCAAAGTCTGTAAAGGCTGATTTATTTATACCAGCTGGGATGCACTCATCCAAGTTCTGGAAAGCCTAGCTATCCTCTAGAGGCCTCTACATATCCATTTTTAAAGCCAGCTTGCTGCAGCTTTGCTTTTAAATCAGTCTCCCTTCGAAGAGCCGTGTTCAGCCTTCACTTGGAGGCACAAGCCATTCCTTGAATCCCGTGTGCCTCTTGCAGGTGGAGGAGGCGGATGACTGGCTGCGCTACGGCAATCCCTGGGAGAAGGCCCGCCCCGAGTACATGCTCCCAGTGCACTTCTACGGCCGCGTGGAGCACACTCCCGAGGGGGTGAAGTGGATCGACACCCAGGTACCACCACCATCTGTCTCCCTGCTGGGCTGGGGAACACCAGCCAGGGTAACCCTGGGCTGCCTGAGGCCTTCAGGCTTTGCCTCTCTCCCAGACTGGCCAAACTCTCTCGGCTACCTAGTTAGGAAGGTGACTTCGTAGACTACAAGATTTGAGGAAATAAAAATTTTTGTTGATTTGTTGCAGCAGGATTTGAGAAAAAAGAAGGTTGATAGCAACTTCAGTTCAGTTGGGGCCTCCTCTAGTGTTCTCCAGGACGAAGCCCCACAGTCTTGCATGGATTTATGTTGGAGGAGAAGTGTAGGCTTCCTTGCTGCTCCTGGCCACTGCTCACTCACACCCTGTGGATTTTCAGGTGGTTCTGATGCTGCTGCTGTGCAGGGCCATGGAGCAATCCCCTGCGTGTTTAACTCTTGTCATGAGAGCAAGTTCCTCTTTTCCTAGAGCAGCCCAATGGGCTGGAGGTGTAGTTTCTAGTTTCCAGTCTACCAGGCGGCCTTGTTTTGTGGCATCATGGAGCACAAACACTCCTTCAGCCTCTCCCACAGTTGAGGAGGTAATGCTGTACTTCAGGAGCTCCTACTTCAGGGCACAAGCTACTGCATCATAGGTGCATTCCAATTCTGATGAAGGCACAGGTTTCTTAAAGGTGTTGAAGATGCTTCAGCCTCTCCTCTGTAAGCAGTGCTCAGGATGGAGGAAGGAAGGACAATTAATTTCTCTATGATTCAAGGAGGTGACCTAGCCTTGTTCCCATAATGTTCAGTGATCTCTCAGCCTGATGAACCAGCTCGGTTCATCTGAGGAGCTCACAGTCACAGAGCCCAGCCATTCTCTTCAGCACCAAGAGCTGAAGCTCAGTTACAGACTCACCTGGGCCTGCTCAAGTTGTCAGAGGCTGTGCAGTGACCTACCTAGGCCGCTGCCAGGATAGCAGTGCAGGGGTTCAACACCACAGCCACAGCACAGTGAACATATTGGAGGCACCATACCAGAGCTCTCTGGTCCCCAAGCACAGAAGGCAACTTCTTGGGGACCAAGTGCCATTGCATTTCAACATGCCTTTCTTCTGATCCTGCTGGTAGTCTGGCGTTTCAGGTGTCCCAAACACTGCTTTCTACAAGGAGGTGAGTTTTCAGATAATGCTACTAAGGGAACAAGTTGGAAAGGGTCAAAAAAGCCAAAGATGCAGTCTCCAAATATAGCATGGCTGAGTTCATGTGATGTGTGTTCCTGTCCCTGGGCAGGCTCCCTGCCTGCTTCCATGTTCGGAGCTGGTAACAGCAGCTTGGAGAGCTTGAGCTCTTGCTGATTCTCCCCACAGAGGGGAGGTGTTGCTGATGCCAGCACAAAGAGGCTGTTCCTGGCTGACATGCTGATCTGCCCAGGTTTTCCCTGCTGTGTGAGCTGGGAGCTCCAGGGTTACTCCCTGTAGCCATGTGTGCAGCCTCCTGAGGCTTAAGCATCATCTGCAAACTGCACGAAGAATTTCACACTCACAGTCAGTTCAAGTGCTGGGATTTATCTCTGTGCGTTTATCCAGGCAGGTTCAACAAACCCTGAATATTGGGTGAATGGCTCTGGAAATCATGTTGCAGTGGTAGGGTTAAATCCTGGCAGGTTGCAGAAAGCTAATGGGCAGGATTCAGGCTCTGGAGTTGATCCCAGATGGAAACACAAAGGTCCAAGCTGCCCTGGCTCTACCCCAGCACAGACAGAATCAGAGTGGGCAGCTGAGGGTGCTTTCAGTGCTCCGATAGGTACCCCAATTGGTACAGGAGGGTCAGCAGGTTTCTTGCAACTCTCTCTTGCATTTCATTGATGGGGTTGTAACTCCAGTTGGTCGGTAAAGCTCCAGACAGTTCTGGTTCCCCCATGAATGCTTTCCCAATAGATGGTGGAAGTGCCCATGACAGTAGGGAAATCTGAAGCTCAGCAGATGTCTTTTAGTGAGGTGAGATTCCTTCCACAGCCAGGACTTGTCTTTGTCCTCTGGATTCTTCCTGCAGAGGTTTCAGCCACTCTCCCACCTCCTCTGAGGCCACTGTGCTGTGAAAGGGAAAACACCAGAAGGGAAAACTGTCCTTTTGCAGATTGTCCTTGCCATGCCTTACGACACCCCAGTGCCTGGATACAAGAACAACACTGTGAACACCATGAGACTCTGGTCTGCCAAGGCTCCCAATGACTTCAACCTCCAGGAGTGTAAGTGCTGTCCCTCCACTGCCTCTCCTCTGGCCACGCTGGGACACAGCTGTCCCTTTGTGCATGGCACCTGGCACAGCATTTCACATCTGGCCTGCTTTGTCTTTATCTCATAGCTAGCTCCAAAGCACAGCACTGTGTGCACATCCATGGATCACACTACCCCCTCCAATTGCTTCCAGAGCCCTCATACACCAGGACACCCACTCATTCTCCTTCCATCCCCATCACACTTGCCATCTCTCACATCCTGCCCTATGCCTTCTTCCAGTGACAGGCCACCTTCCACTGGATTCCCTGCATCACCAAATGAGCTGCAGATTTTCCATGGAGGGTCATTTCTGTGCAGCATCATCCTTTAGTGCTGAAGCAAAAGTGCAGTACAGCCCACCTCGCTGTTGGTTTGCTTTAGGTGCATCTTGCAGCCTCTAATTGAAGTGCTGAAGCACAGATACAGGGCAACTAACACACCAAATGTCAGTACTAGTCTGACACAGAACAGGAATGTTTTAAATTAGACTGATTGGATTTATTCTTCCATATTGGCAAGAGATGTGTGTGTCCAAGCAGCCTTGCCAAGTCCAAGAGAACTTGTGTGGGACATGGGGTGATGGCCCTTGAGTCTGCTCAGTTCTTGACTGGCAATTGTGAGCTAGGTTTTGATTAGCCTTTTGTGCCCTTCAGGAGCCGAGTGTGATTGTGGTGTTTGTGCTTCTCTGCCCAGACCCATTTCTCCTTAATTCTCAAGCAAGATGGCTGCTCACTCACTTCCTTGTTTTGTCTTGTCTGGCTGCTGTCTGTCTTCAGTTTTTGCCTGTCCTTCCTGATACGTGTGTCTTGTGAAGCACGTGGAATGTGCCTTTCTCTTATCCCATCTCCTCCTGTCACTCCAGTGCTTTTCACATATGTACATTGCCATCCTATTCCATTAATACCAGCCTGGATATTCCTGTAACAAAATCTCTCTACAAGAGAAGAGGGAAAAGTGTGGTGTCAGGGACCTGCCTAAATCTCTATAGCTGCTGCAGTGCTGTGTGTGTTTCTCTCCCTGCAGTCAATATGGGTGACTACATTGAAGCAGTGTTGGATAGAAACCTGGCAGAAAACATATCCAGAGTCCTGTACCCAAATGATAACGTGAGTGACTTGCCTCTCTTCCCTGTTGCTCAGAATCATCCTTCCTGCAGTTGTCTCTCCTTGTTTGCAAGCATTGGAAAGTCATGGCCATCTGATGCTTATTGCTCTGGTTTAGCTTATTTGCTCAGGTTGTCCCTGTAATTCCCAGTGAACAAGTATGGCTCTGCTGGCTCCAGAGGGTCTTTGCTGACTGATGGCAGCTGAGGGTCTGGCCCACATGATGCAGCTGCTCTGTTCCCTGCTTCTTCAACTTCAAGGCAGTTGCCAGTTTACGCAGTGGGGACTCATTTCCATCCCCAATTAAAGGGATTTCTCACTGCAGGGGCTGTCCCAGGCCAATCACTCACTGCGCGCTGGTTCCAGAAGGGAAGAGCCCTCATATCTAGTCATGGATTGGCATCTATGCTGGAAAAGCTAATCCCCTGCACTTTATCCCACAGCCTGTTGCTCCTGCTGGTGTTTTAAAATAGACCAGCATGAAGCATGGTGTGTGAGGCAGCTGGTGTGTCCAGAGACACTCTGGCTGTTGCAGAAAGCCCAAAATCCTGTGTCCAAAAACCCTGCAAAGGATTTTGCCGCAAGGGAGGGAGCTGTGCTGGCTCTGTAGGAGTAGCGTGGGTGCGGCAGGCTTTGTTGCTCTCTCTGGAAGCAGCTGTTAGGGATGCCATGTCCTTTGTGAGTCCCTACAGCTGCTGTCCCCATCAGAGACCTGGTGAGGAGCCTCAGAGCAGCCAGACAAGGCAAAACTTGTGAGGCCTGTTGGGAAGCCCCTCAGTGTGGAGAGGAGCATCTCCAGGGGGTTCAGCTGCCACGTGGGGATGGCAGCTGCAGCCCTGATGGGATGTGGTGCCCCCACTTGCAGTTCTTCGAAGGCAAGGAGCTGCGGCTAAAGCAGGAGTACTTTGTGGTGGCTGCCACCCTCCAGGACATCATCCGCCGCTTCAAGTCCTCCAAATTCGGCTGCCGAGACCCTGTGAGAACATGCTTTGAAACCTTCCCAGACAAGGTGAGTCCGTGGGCAGAGGCTCCGGGGAAATTTCAGCCAGACTTGCCTCTCAGGAGGGAGAGCAGGACACTCAGGACTAAGTGGGGGCATTTTTACAAACACCCTGGCAATTTGGATTGTAAACCCCATGATCTCCAGGCCTATTTTACCAGGCAAAAATGTGTCATTTGGAGCAAAACTTTAAAAGTTTGAATAGGTCCATTACTGAGAGCTCTGTCTGTTTCTGGTTTGTGAGTAATGAGAAGAACCTTGGGGCTGACACTTGCAAGCAGCCCCACACATGCAGGACACTGTCACAGCCCAGTCACTGCCAGAACTGAGCCCATCAAGTCTGTGTTGCAGGTGGCTATTCAGCTAAACGACACCCACCCTGCCCTGTCCATACCAGAGCTCATGCGGATCCTGGTGGATGTGGAGAAAGTGGACTGGGACAAGGTGAGTAGAGCTGGGAGGTCCTTGCCGAACCTCACAGGGGAAGGAGCTGTGGGGTTTCCTTTTCCCTCCTGGCCGGGGTGCACGTGCACTAACCTGCTGTCTGTAATGCAGGCCTGGGAGATCACTAAAAGGACGTGTGCCTACACCAACCACACCGTGCTGCCTGAAGCCCTGGAGCGCTGGCCGGTCTCCATGTTTGAGAAGCTGCTGCCACGGCACCTGGAAATCATTTACGCCCTCAACCAAATGCACCTCGATGTAAGGGACTGGTCCCAGGCTGTGGGAACTCCGGGGGTCTTGGTGTGATCACCTTTAGGATGGGAATGCTCCTAGGTCCTGTGGCTGTGTCACTCGTGTCCCTCTCCCTGCCTGCAGCACGTGGCAGCTCTGTACCCAGGGGACATCGACCGTCTGCGGAGGATGTCGGTGATCGAGGAGGGCGACTGCAAGCGGATCAACATGGCTCATCTCTGCGTCATTGGCTCCCATGCTGTCAACGGCGTGGCCCGCATCCACTCCGACATCGTGAAGAACTCGGTGTGAGTTGGGACACACCCAGGGCAGGCACCCTCTCTGCTCGCTGGGCTTTGCCTGCCAGCTGGGGAGGGTTAGCTGGGGAAGGTGGGTGTCCAGGTCTGCTTTGGTTGCCTTGCTGGGGAGACTCCGTGTGGAGCTGGTGAAATTCTTGTCAGTACAGCTGAGGAAGGAGGTGAGAGGCAGCAGAGAGTTCACTGCTGTTACAGGGAGATTGACAGAGCCTGCCCTGAGTCAGGAGCACACGCTGGGGGGTCCCAGCTGAAGCTTGGGGTGGTGTTGGGTGGCTCAGAGCTCCCTGGTGTTCCAGGTTCAAGGATTTCTATGAGCTGGAGCCAGAAAAGTTTCAGAACAAGACCAATGGGATCACGCCGAGGCGCTGGCTCCTGCTGTGCAACCCAGGACTGGCTGACATTATTGCTGAGGTGAGTGGTGAGCATGTGAAGTGAGGGGCTGAGCATGATCCCTTTGGTCACCTCTTCTTGCAGTCTGGTCAGCCCCAAGGCTGACACCTGGCAGCTGTGTGGGGACAGCCTGGGAGGACCATGCCTGTGGTACATGTAGGTGTGAGATTGGCTGGGCTTTAAAGTTCATGTTGAAGAGTTGGCCAAAAAAAGCTGCAGAAGTTTGAATCTGGTCCCTGCCCTTGCAAGGACTGTACACAGTCGGGCACAGCCAACCATAGGGTGTCTGCACAAGTGTGGAGCTTCATAGGCACAAAGGAGCTCCCGTGGAGGCCCAGCCCCAGCTCTGTCCCTTCTGTTTCCCAGGCCCTTTTAGCACAGGTTTTTGCATCACACTGCAACATGCCATGGTTGAATATCATCCTGCAATTAAATGTTTCTTGATGTCCTGCCCATCGGTTTCTCCAGCTGCCAGGAGGCCTTGGCACACATCCTCTCTGTTCCTGCTAAAATTCCTTGAGGGAGGTGGGCTTGTCCGAGTTTTCACAAGTGCCCTTTCCACTGGGCTTCTTTATGACACAGAGAAGTAACCTCACCCTAAGAAACTGCGCCCCTTTTCCTGGCCACGCTGCCTCTTCCAGTTCCCAGCGGGGCTGTGACACCTCTCCTGGGGAAGGGCAGTTGTGGACTGGATGAAGTGTCTCATGACATTCTTGGTTTGTCGTTTTAGAAAATCGGGGAAAGCTTTATCACAGATCTGAGCCAGCTGAAGAAGCTTCTGGATTTCATCGATAATGAGGCTTTTATCAGGGATGTGGCAAAAGTCAAGCAGGTAACATGCACTGGAAGTGGCCTGGGGGAAGAAGGCTAAAAGCACCATGCTCCCAGGAACATCCAAGCAGCAATTCTTCCAATGAGCAGAATGGGAACCCATGCCTATTCCTCATATTTTTCTGCCAGGAGAACAAGCTGAAGTTTGCAGCCTACTTGGAGGAGCAGTACAAGGTGAAGATCAACCCTATGTCCATGTTTGATGTCCAGGTGAAGCGAATCCATGAGTACAAGCGGCAACTGCTGAACTGCCTGCATGCCATCACCCTCTACAACCGTAAGTCTGGTTGGTAGGTAAGGGGTGTCCCCCAGCCTCTCACTTCCAGGAGGGAAGACAGAGTGTCTGAAGGGTCATACAGAGCTCTGGGGAAAAGCTCACAGCCCACATCTCCAGCCCAGGTAACCTCACACCTGTTCTGCAGGTGTTGAGACTGACCTGGTGCAAGTTAAGACCCCATTTGCCAGTGTATACTTGGGGCCCCTGCCCACTCCCAAAGGGAGGCAAAGTCATGGGAGCTCAGCGTTGTTCTGACTTGAGTAGTTCTCCAAGGATCTGAATCCCCAGGGATTCTGTGGCCATTTTTGCCCACCACAGCTCTAGCAGATTTCTGGTTGGGCTTCAGGTTCCTGCAAGGTTGATGGGTCCTTGTGACATGGGCTGAGATCCCAGCCTGCCTCTGGTCCATGCAGTAAACTCTGTCCAGTTTATCTTCAGTTCTGAAGATTTTTAATTTTTTTTTTTTTTAAGATCAAATTTGAGCTTTCAAATTTGAAAAAATTTTGAAGAAAGATCCCTGCTCTTTCAGGCATCAGGTGTAATCCATCCAAATCCTTTGTGCCCAGGACCATTATGATTGGAGGAAAGGTAACCTGCGTTCTGGACTCGGTGCATGCGTGTCTTGGGGCGTGGGTGGGGAGGGTCCTGTCCCCTTTCTGTGGCTTTGCTGGGCCTGCTGTACATTAGCCCGCAACAGGGAACACCTCCATGGGCTAACTGGACTGAGCAAGGCTCCATCCCTATTACCCTGTGGCTCAGGACTTCTTATCCCAATAGGGTTTTTTTTCTAATTCATGGCTGGGAGAATTAGGATTGTTCAGGCTCTGGGGAGACTTTATTGTAGTCTTTCAGTACTTGAAGTGGGCCGTTTTAAGAAAGATGGGGACAAATGTTTTAGCAGGACCTATTGTGATAGGACACAGGATAGTGGTTTTAAATTGAAGAAGGGTTGATTTAGATTAGATCTAAGGTGGAAATGTTTTCAATGAGTGTGGTGAACCACTGAACAGGTTGCCCAGAGGTGAAAGATACTCCATCTCTGGAAACATTCAAGATGGGTTGGATTGGGCTCTCAGCAACCTGGTCTAGTTGAAGATGTCCCTGCTTATTACAGGGGGGTTAGACTAGATGTCCTTTAAAGGGCCTTTCCCACCCAAACCATGCTGTGATTCTATGTGAACAGCAGAGCTGAGGCCCAGACTCACTGCAGTGAGGACCCCACACTGGCATCTCTCATGCTCTCCCTTCCTTAAAAGCCTTCCCCATTTCTGGGCTGCTCTTCTTCAGGCGGCCCCTGGCTACCACATGGCCAAGATGATCATCAAACTCATCACATCCATTGGTGAGGTCATCAACAACGACCCCTATGTGGGAGACAAGCTCAAGGTCATCTTCCTGGAGAACTACCGGGTATCCTTGGCTGAGAAGGGTATGTCTGGTCTTCTGTAAGCACATGTCAGAAGTTGGGCATGTCCCAGCTGAGCCCAGGAACGGGCTGGCCTGAGAGACAGTTGGCAGGACACCTGGCTGTCCCTGAGGGCTCGACACAGGGCAGGAAGCCAGCTCCATGCAGGAGTGGCAGTAGCTGCATGGGGTCATGGCAAAGCTGATCCTGGCCCTGGCTCCAGAGTTGTACTGTTTGGGCTGAGGGCAAGGTCAGAAGGGCCACTGGCAAATGCCCAGGATTGTATTGCTGTCCTGGTTGTGGGGAGCTGCAGTGTACCAAGGATTAACTCCTACCTCTCTTGCACCTGGCAGTGATCCCAGCAGCGGATCTCTCCCAGCAGATCTCCACAGCTGGCACGGAGGCCTCAGGTACTGGCAACATGAAGTTCATGGTGAATGGAGCCCTCACCATTGGTACCATGGATGGGGCCAACGTGGAGATGGCCGAGGAGGCAGGCGAAGAAAACCTCTTCATATTTGGCATGCGGGTGGAGGATGTGGAGGCCCTGGATCGGAAAGGGTTGGTGCACGCCACGGCTCGTCAGATGGGGATACAGGGCTCTGCTCTGGCGGGGAGAGCCATGTTCTCTGGGAGGGACACTTTCCTCCCTGGGCAGCTCTGGAGCAGGAAAAAGCAGGGGGCTGGAGGCAGCCTTTGCCTTGGGCTGCAAGGATGCAGCCTGCCCAGAGCACAGTGGCTGTGAGTGGGACATGGGACAGGGAGCATCAGGCACCGCTGCTGGTCTGAGCCACGAGCAGGGTGCTCTGATAGACACAGCCCTGGGAGCAAAGCCCCTCACTCAGGAGCTGTTCCACATCCTTGCCTGCCCTCCCTGCCCCAGACACTCCCTGTGGGCCCCAGGAAGAGCAGCAGTGCCTAGAGCCTGTCTCTGCTGGGCACAGGTACAATGCCCGGGAGTACTATGAGAGCCTGCCTGAGCTGCGCCAGGCCATCGACCAGATCAGCAGTGGCTTCTTTTCCCCTCGAGACCCTGGCTGCTTCAGGGATGTTGTGAACATGCTCATGTACCACGACAGGTGAGTCCTGGGAAGCATCCCTGCTCAGGGGGGAGCCCTGCCTGCTCCTGGGAAGATGTCTGTCCTGCCCCGAAGGCAAACCCCAGTCGGACTCTGCTTTGGGTTTCAGGTTTAAGGTGTTTGCTGACTATGAGGCCTACATTAAGTGCCAAGGCCAAGTGGATCAGCTGTTCATGGTAAGACATGGCCACTGCTGAGTGGAAAGGATGGGGTCTTTGGCTGTGGCAGTGGGAGGACTGGGGGTAAGTGGGATCAGTGTTCTCCAGGGGGGCCCTTCTTATGGATACCGCAGCATGTGGACACCCCGGGGCAGGGTTGAGGCAGGTTTGACTGCTTCAGGAGCCCCACACTATGGTGTTTAAATCAGTCAGGGCCCTGCAAGGCCGCGAGCCAGGACAGAGCTGGGTAAGCAACTGAGTGCTGACATTGCCTCTCCTCTTCCCAGGATCCCCGTGAGTGGACGAGGAAAGTCATCAGGAACATTGCGTGCTCGGGCAAGTTCTCCAGTGACAGAACCATCACGGAGTATGCCCGTGAAATCTGGGGGGTGGAGCCTTCTGCCACAGCAATCCCCCCACCCAACCTCCCCCGAAATTGATGCAAGCAGCAAGGGAAGGAAGGAGGGATACGCTCCCAGCGCAGGAGGCCTCACCTGCATTTCACCACCAGTCAGATGGGCTCAGCTCTGCAGAACCAAGGCCTTTGCCTCAGAGGGGTAGAAGGATGCTCTGAGGAGGAGCCCTGACTGAGGAACAAGAGCTGGGGGGCAGGAGAAGGGACCCTGTGTTTGCACCTACCTAGCCTGCATGTGCTGCGTAGTGCTTCTAGTGAGATGACCATGGATAGGTCTTCCACGGCTGTGCTCCATGCTTAACAAGGGCTTTCCAAGTAAACCCTCTGCTGTGTGCAAGGGCCTGGCCTCCTTGACCCTGCCCCACAAGTAGGATTAGCACACACCGAGCATGTCTTGCATTTGCCTCCGGGGGTCTGCCAGGCCCAAAGCTGGGGGTAGGACAGGCCACTCCCTGCCCATCCCCTTCCCCAGTATCACCTAAAGAAGGGGGGGTTGGCTGTGAAAGCAGCTGGCCCCAGGGCAGGCACCAAGGTCAAACACTGTGCCACAAGCAGGAGAGCCTGGGATCAGCCACTTCCTTGCCACAGAGCTTACTGTAGCCTCCTACCACACCTCTCTCCTAACTCAAGGCCCAGTAACCAAGCCACTCCAGGGATTTTTAGCCTCCATGTCTGCATAGGGAGGGCTGTACCTGCCACTGCCAGGTGGGTGGCTGAACCTGCTGGCTTTTGGCTCTGCAGGTACAGCTGTGTGCTGGGTGCTACCCAGGGGGTGAACATGGATCACATCCCTGGCCTTCCTCTGTAGAAGGGTCATGCTGCTCCACATGTCCCTCCCAGTGCTGGGATCCCAGTTTAACACCCATAGTGCTGTGTAGTGCACCAGTACTGCCCTGTTTGACACCAACTCATTAAAACAACCCAAACACCTGCTGGTTTGACTTTGGACTGACTTGTGACTACTCCATGCCTCTGGGTTCAGGTTGCAACAAGGTCAGGCCATGATGCCTGAATCACTGCTGTCCTTCCCCAGCTGGAGTGGCTTCGTGGGTTGTAGTCCCTTGCACCATGGAGGGACAACATGCCCATGTCAGGCTGACTCTGTGGTCTGGGGTGGGGGAGAATGATGGGTTTGCCCTGCAAATGGCACACAGGGCTCCTGAGCTAGGAATCACACAGGCAATTCCCATCTCCCCCATTCCCAGAGGAGAAGCAGATTCTCAGCTGCAGCCAGACTACAGGCACAGACCCTTTGGGCTCCCAGAAGAGTTGCTCCCCTAGAGCTGGCAGCAGCCACAAAGATTTGCCCAGTCCCAGCTGCAAGCTCACCTCCCACACCCACCCTTACTGCAGCCCTGCCACACACCCAGGTGACCTGCTCAGTGGGAGAAAAATGTCCCAAAAACAGCCAGGTAAGACTGGTAAAACTAAAGTGATCAGCAGTCAATGCCTTTATTGAAACTACACCACTTTTAGATAAACATTTCAGTTTAAATTTCCAAGCATATCACTGGCCTGTTAACAGGAATGGTGGTGCTGGGACCACCAACACCAGCAGTTCTCATGCTGGATTCCCAGCTCTGTCCCACCAGGAGGAAGGCAGCAAGCCAGGCCCCAGCTCAGGCTGCACTTTGCCCCAAGCCAGCTGCCAGCAGCAGCATTAACTGGAATGTGTGTGTTACCTTCCAGAGCCAGGTAAGTGTTTCTCATCTGTCAGTGCAATAAATTATGATTAACGCACTTGTATTGAAGTGGCACAGCTACTTTATGAGTATCAGGGGTCAGAAACCTCAGGGACAACCACGCTAATGGCAGAAGAATCTTGGTACAAGAACAAGCTACTGTCTCTTTTGCAACTAGTATGCGCCTGCAGATATAACTCTGATGCATGCTGAGCAGTTTATACTACGCTGTACACCCCTGACCAGACCCTTGGGGTAGCACAGTTCCCTTTGAGCACTCGTGACTAAACCTACAGCACCTGGTACTGTCTGTATGGACTGACAAGGGGCAGGACCCCAGTCAGTGTGACTGACTCCTCTTTCAGTGCACAACTCCTCAGTGGCAGAAACCAGCCCCCCTTTCAGCCCCAAGCAGGGCAAGGGCATCCCCAGACCCTCTCCCTGTGGGAAAGGCTCATTTCCACTTCTGCCTCCTGGACAATGGCTGGCAGAGGGGCTAAGAGGTGCTACTGGCAGTGCACAAAAGGCAGAGGGGGAGAGATAGGGACTGACACCCCAGATTTATTTTTGCATCAGAAACTGTGTATCGCTGCCTGCTTTTAACAACAGTAGATCAACACTGCCACCAGGAACAGGAAAACCTGGCCCAAGGATTTAAAAAGTAGTTGAGGGAAAAAAACCCTTGCCCTTCTCACCAAAAAGCAGCACATGGCTGTCTGGGTGTGTACAGGGGTAATGGAAGACATCCATTCTGGCAGCCTGGGTACACATTGTTCATGGAAGAGGAGATCAAGCAAAAAAGTAATCTCACACTTTCTGGCTTAAACACCCAAGTCTGCAGTTTATATACATGTGTTATTCCAATCCTAATAGGAAGTGCTTGTGAAAAAGGGGAGGAGGTTCACAGAGGATAGCAGGGATGGGAGCAAAAAATTATGTTCAGAAGGAAAAGGTACAGGAAAGATAAAAGGGCACTAGCCTTTCCCATTAAATAGATGTTTCAAAAGGAAGAACAAAAAAAAAATCATTTTATTTCCAAATGTGTGCAATTACCCCAATACTTGCAGCACACTGCGACTGAAGAGCTAAATAAAAATACCTCTCACTACCTGGATCCTCCATGTATTTGTAATTACAGCCACTGAGCAGAAAGGAAAGGCAAAACATGTATTTTCTAGAAAGAGAACACCTCAAACTCAAGCATGACAACTGCAGGAAGGAGACATGGCAAAAGCCATTTGCCTACAAATGAATCTCTACATGATCCAAAAACAGCAGCAGAGTTTAAAAGTGAAAGAAACATCCTTGGTCATGACACAGTGTCCTAGGAATATCTGTCCTCAGCAGTACCACCATGGATTGGCGAGGCTTTGCTGCGCTTACATTTTTCATGGTTCGGTACTGGCTCCTGGGCTGTCACCACCCCTCCATCTGTGTCCAAAAAGAAGCAAACAACTTCTTCCTTCTGCCGTCACAGATGCTGATGCCAGAAGCTGGAGTTGCCAAGGGTACACATCAGGACTGGAATGGGAATCCCTGACCTCCTCTAGTGCCAGGGACAGAAGAATGGCAGACTGACCCGCAGGGAGAGGGGAGGAAAAGGAGAGAGAGGAAGGAAATGAAAATCCTTGTGCTGACAAGCAGACAGTCTTCAGTGATGATGCTCATGTTCAGATTTTCCCAGGAATTCCCTAGAAAAGGAAATGACAAAGCAGTGACATTCTGCTTGCCTATACTCTGGTGCACACTACAGCCTGCAGGTTTTCCCCTGGCAAGCTCAAGCATTTGCAGCTACAGGAGACAGCACTGAGCTTTGCTCTCACACCCATCAGTGGCTCCCACTAAAAGAGCCAAGCTGAAGCAAGTGCTCTGCAACAGCTCCTCCAGAGCATTCAACTCACAGTAGAGATGAGCTAGAAAGTGTTCCCAGATTTCTGTGGCTGCCCTTCCCAAAATCTGCTTTGCAAGGAGGTGGAGAGCTCTGACTCCTGTGCTAAGCTAGCTCTGGTATCTCCCCCACTGTGGAGAGCAGAGGGTGCCCAGCCCAGCCCAGCCCAGCCCAGCCCAGCCCGGCCCGGCCCAGCCCAGCCCGGCCCAGCCCAGCCCGGCGTTACCGCAGTATCCGAGGTAGCTCTGGACTCCTGTAGATGTACTTGTGCCGGTAGCCGAGGTCTGTGTGGAAGGGCACGAACTGCACTTTGTAGTCCCGGAAACTCCGCGACGTGGCCGCGATGTTGTAAAGCTGAACCCAAGGGGAGGCACGTGAGGGACTCGAGTTACTCCAAACCCAGCTCCCCCTGCCAAACCCGCAGCCTCCTCAGGCCCTGGCTTGAGCAGCTTTGGTAGCTCCAGCCCCATTTCACTACTGATTTGCCACCTCCAACACCACAGAATCTGCAGTCCCTCTGGGCTATGTGTTTTCAACCTTTCTGTTACTGAGTTTTTGCCTGGCTGGGATATTGCTCTATCCACACCAGTCCCTCCCACCAGATTGGTTTGCAGAGCCACGTGTGTACCTTTTTTCCCAGATGAAATGGTACCACTGGATCATCCTCAGCATGAAGGATGAGCAGGGAGCAGGAAATGTATTTCACACTGTAAAACAGACAACAATGTCACAAAGGCCCAGAGCAATCCCATCGTTATCTAACACCAACCAACATGTGCATTTTAAAGAAAACTCTAATGACAAAGGTGTCCTGTGGGTTATTAACTACAATTTAAAACCTTATCTGGGCACCATTCATTTGATCTATAGAAAAATTACCAGTGAAAGACATGCTCATAAATATTTCTTGCTGCTTAGACCAGAGAAAAGTGGCTCACTCCACTGTAAATCATCATCCCCCCCCAAGGTCTGGTTTGGTGTAAATACTGAAACTCACAAACGCTCAGGGTCTTCAAAGAAAGACTCAGTGAAAGGAGACAACGGGATTACAGGCAAGGTGCAAATGCACAGCAAAGGAATATTCCCAAGCCTTCCATGTTCCAATGCTACTGTTTAATGTGTGAAGTATGCTTGAAAAGCATAAATGGCATGAACCAAATCAGCATATCCCTGAGCAGTCTCTGTTCTCTCTGTTGCATCTGTCCTTACTACGAACAATTTAAAAAAACAGAGCTCCTCTGTGCTGCTCTCAGAGCTGTGAGAGTAATTGAAATCACTCCAGTAAGAGCAATGCAGCAACAAAAAAGCCATAGAGTGCAGTCTCATGTCTATCCTCCTTGATGCTTGCCATGGTTCACTGCAACCACAGCTGAAACCCCAGCAAAGAGGGAACTCACTTCTCATCATTTGCAAATTTAATTCCACTTGTCGTGATGGGGTCAAGGAAGAACCAGTCAAATCCAGGGAAGTATCTATATATCTGAGAGGGAAAATGTGCATTAGTGGCAGGCACCAGCAGGCCAGTGATACAAACAGCAGTAAGAGGGCAGGCCACTGCTATCCCACAACATCCCTTGGCTGCTGACCTTGCTCTTTGCAGTGAGATTGCCCCTGTTTCCACCAGCATTATTTCTCCTCCCCTGTTTTGGGCCCATCTTACCAGCCTGCTCAGGCACAGACCCTGTGGGTGCTTGCATGGTCAAAGTCTCCAGGTATCATGCAGGACTGTTGGCAATTCTTCCTGGAAGAGCTTTATCCCAGGGCACCTCACCAGCTTGGCTGCATCTGAGGCCTGGACTGGGTGTCTGCTCATTTAAGAGCCAATTCAGTCCCACACTGGACACACGGCTCTGGCACTGCTTATTGTGTGTTCCCAGCAGCTGTCTCTCGTGTGGCTCTTTCATTCCCTAATCATTACAGACATCCCCACTGCCCTCTATGCCCCACAAGTTGTGCAGTTAGCTCAGCTGCAGCACTTCTGAAGGTTCATTTCCATGCACACAATTCCATGCCTCCTGTGTGAGTGTCACTGTGTACTTGCCACAGAAAAAGGGTGACTCCGCGCCTCCTCCCGTATGTTGGTGAATGGAGACTCCAGGATCAGGGCATCCGGGGGCGTTTCTGAAAAGCCAAAGGCAACGTGCTGAAATGCCCAGACAGCCAGCAAGGTCAGGGTCTGCCTCATGAGAGCAGCTGCCACCATGGTGCGCCAAGGACAGCTCTGTCACCACCCCAAATGTCTGCGGGAATCTGGGACAGTGGCAGGCTGCCGGGAAGCGCATCCATGCGCCACACTTACCTCTCTCGCAAAGGCGCCGCACCAGATTCGTTGCAACCCTGGAAAGAAGAAGGAGCATTGAATTGGCACAGGCCCTCCACAGAGCAGCAGCTCCAGAGGTGGCACAAGCACAACTCGACAGCCACAAGGTCAATCCCTCACACTGCCTGAGGTCTGGGCAGCCAGGCCACAGCGACCTCGGCTCCCACCAGCCTCACGTACCCAACTGTCCCAAGTGACATCAGGGGCCTGTGTTTAAGTGAACAAGTCCAAGGAAGCAACGCACTAAGCAGCCCCTTGGATGGACTCCTTTCAGGAGGCTCTCAGGCTCCCAGCACATCCACAGCTGTGCGACACAGCTGCCTACCTCCAGACCACAAGGGCTGAGCAAGCAAGAGAGGAATGCAATAGGCAGAGGAAGAGGGTGTTCCAGGCAGCTGGAGTGCAGCATCCCAGAGCTACACTGCAAGGAGCTTCCTCAGCTGGGACAGAAAGCAGCAAGGCCTCCTCTATGCATCATCCTAATGAGACAGGGATATTTCCAAAGTTGCTGAATCCTCCAAGCACAGCACATTTCACAAACCTTGAACTGCAGACTGGCTGTGGTCACCAGAGAACTCAGCTGGGGACCAGTCTCAGGACACTCGGACTGCAGTGTTGGGAAACATCACAAGCATGCTCTGACCCAGAAAGGGAATCTGAACAGGGCAAAAAATTTAGAGGACGAGCCAAAGAAAAAGTCTTTGTCTTCTCTCAAATAAAGCAGGGTGTTTAGTGTCACAGCAATGAAGTTTCACTACCCTGAAACACTTCCCTGTCCCAGCATGTGTTTCACAGCACGGCAAGCAGTTGTGGTGTTACAGCTTATCTGCACACAGCTCAACTCAAAGGTAACTCTTGTGTTTGCCCTCTGGTCCTCCACCAATCACAGGGGTAAGAGCATGCGGTGCTGAACATGACTCGCCTCCAGACAGCCATGGAAAGGGAGGAAGCAGGAAAGGAAAGTTAAATACATGAAGGCAAAGGCACTTGACATTCTAAATGTCTTCCTAGAGTGAACCCTCTGGACAACGAAGGTTCAAGATCTGTTGCTGCAGTCATTCACTGTAGCCCTTCTCACTCTGTACAGTGCAAAGGGGAAAGCCACCCTCCTTTGTTATGACACAGATGCCAAGCCAAGCCAAGCCAGCCCAGGGATTACAGCAAACAGCACCTTCATCCAAGGTCACTGTTTAATGTTCTTTAGAAGCTGTTCCTTTGGAAGTGCCACCAAGATTAGATGCTTACCCTGTGCCCAGGGAGTGTCCCCATATGTAGACAGGGTTGTCTCCACTTCGTGCTTTTATCCAGTCGAAGACGTGAAGGGCGTCGTAGGTCATTCCCCTCTCTGAGGGGCTGCCTATTGAGTCACCCCAGCCTGGAACACAGAGAATCCTGCTGAGATTCGCTCAAACTGCTCAGCAGAGCCAGCCAGCTCTTCCCATGCAGCCCATCTGCAACTGCAAGGGACATGGATGGGACCTGGGCACTTTCTGTTCACTTCACTGTGCACCTCTGTGATTTGGGGCTGAATGCCCTGATTGTTCCACAGTCATTTAATCAAGGTAACTTCTGTGTGCCAAGGAGTTTTTGTGGATGTAGTCGACAATGAAACCAAGGGCTGGATCTCAAACACTGCTACAACAGCGTTCTTGCACGTACCCACCTGCAACAGCCCAGCTCCCAAACCTTCCCTGTTTTTGCCTACTTGTAACTAATTAGTAAGCCGAGTCTCTGGAGCACAGGATTGGATGCTTAGGGCCAAAATCCAACCGTGTCTCACAGAGCTGTTGCAACATCAGTTGGTGCTGTTCGATCAGTGCCCTCCAGCAATTTTCCACCCTCCTGACTGTTTTGGCTCTGTCACTTTTGCAGCACATCTACACATTGTACGCTCAGCAGCCAGCACCCCATATCCCTTCTGATACCTAATCAGCAGCCAGAGAAGCAGCTGCCAGCAGGACTGAAAAAAAAGGGCATGCTCCTACAAATAAACCTCTCCCAGATGTCTTCTTGATAAAAATGCAATGGATTAATTTCTTTCCTGTATCTATAGTGGCATTACACTGCAGCCATGGCTTAAATACTAAGAAGGTAAAAAAAGAGCAGCAGATGCTGGACTACTGGTGCAGAGGTGCAAAGCAGTCATGGCTTCTGCCCAGTATTGTTAGCAAATCATTTACTCTGTCTTATCTCACCTACGAGCTTTTAAAAGGAAGTAAGTGCAAGTTCAGCTCCCTGTGTGACCTTAGGAAAGTCAGCTAGATCTTATCCAAAAGGACTACACCTAGGCAAACCCATCAGCTTCCATATGTGCACCTGGGTGCCTTAAGTGGCTGCTATGACAGCCTGTGTGCCTGGCTCACTCTCTGCTCCTTAGCTCCCAAATCTACAAACCTCATGCATGAGGACAGACAGGAGCCAGAGTCCACCCTGCTGGACATCATGAAGCAGTGCTACATACAAAGGCACTGGAAAAACATTTCTGGAAGTTCTTTGGATACCCATGAGGGGGAAAAGAGAAGCAATAACCACACCTAATTAGCTGGCAGCAAGTGTTCATAAAAGAAGCCCACATACCTCGATAGTCAAACGTCACCACATGGTACCCGAGGGAGCTGAGAACCTGGAAGGCAGAGAAACACTCAGAAACCCATTACAGAGACTTGCACCCCAGCCGAGCTCTTGCATCAGGCCGAGGTCCAGGGATTCATTTTATAACACCATTGACATGTTAAAGAGCCAATTTACAGCTTTTCGATGTAGCAGGCACGGAGCATTCCAAACACTAATCATCTCAGCCCCCTGGGCCTCATATCAGGCTACCTAAGATGTTGATTATCCCTTTAACAGTTTTGACCTTAAGATCTGCAAATATCCTACTGTTTCCCCTACAAAGACTTTCATGTCTTCCAGTGAAAGATACATATGTTTCAATTATATTACTTGAATTGGCAAAAATGTAAGCATAACATATAGGAACCCATTTCAGAAGGCTTAAATGTATAGATCAAAAATGTGCAATTGCTCTGTTATGAAGATTTATGTTAAAATCAATGGTAATCCTAAGAAAAGCTATTAAAAGCAAGTAAAAACACTCAGTGTTAGATCAACTTGCTTGGAAAAAGTGCCTTGTTGAAAACATTACCAGTGTTCCAAGCTACCATTGCTAGATATGAGCCTAACATCCCTGTGGTAGACAAAACAATAAAAAGTTACAAAAGGATTAAAATGTTGCTCTTGTGGTCTATGTATGATACATGATTTTTAAAAAGGCAATATTAGTATTATTCTATACTCTTAAGAGGAAATACAAAACCAACACCATTTCTAGTGGGACTGGGACTATTGTAGCCTACAAATGAAATTACTCCTGTCAGCTGAGCACTGCCTGTAGCACAGTTTTAAGATATATCATACATTGGGTAGATTTATAAACAAACATTTCACAACCACTTTGGGGCACACAGTGTCAAGTGGAGCTTACACAGACAATTGGCACCTGACTAGAAAGGGAGAGAGCACTTCCATGGTCCCACTAGAACCTAAACAGTGGCCTGAAGATGGAAAGACAATAACTTCACATATGTATCCCACAGTCTGCCCCACTGCTTGCTGGCACCCCCTTGAGAACAACAGGTGACATCGTGCTCACCCTTGCGGCATTTAGTTGTGCTTTTAATGCCATTTCTTCCCTATAAATTGTTTGGAATTTCTATGAGCAGATGCAACTGCAACAACTTCGAAGTCACTCAAAGCTCCTTTGCTTTTTGCTATTCAGGTCTCTCCAAGCAATTCCCATTCCTCTTTCTTGGGCTCTAAATCCTTCAAAATGTTTCTGCTGGAGGTGACAAGGTCCACCCTGTGTGCACTTCCAGGGAAAATGCCCTTTACAGCAGAGGTATTAAATATGCCACAGCTCCACTCTGGCATATACATTCACAAGTTACTGTTTCTTCAACGTCCTGTTGCAAATAACTGTGCCAACAGAGGTGCAGTTGTGTTGTATGTAAAACACCACTGCAGCCCACATAACAGCAGAATAATCAAGTAAAATATTAATTTAAAAATTAGGTGCTGCAGGACAGCTGTGTCCAATGGAATCACTATATGACATTTTTATATGTTCACTTACATATTGGTTTCCCTGACTGGACATGCAGAACACAAAGTTTCTTCCTGAAAAATTTGGTTTTCAGCTTTACAATGTGATTTTACTGCTAAGATATCATATACAATCTTGCCTTTTCCAGGCCATTAAAAATTATTCAATCTGTTGAGAGTTCATTGTCTTCTATACATATTTGCTATGTGTTGGCTGCATTGAAGGTTTATTAAAAGCACCAGCAAAAAAGGACATCCCAAACTGGTTCATTCTGCTGGAATAAACCCAAACCTGGAGTTTCTGGAGTGGTTCTGCCCATGTGTGTGTTCACATGTAAGTAACTGACTGAAAAAGGCAAACTAAGCAGCTTGTCTGGATGTTCTCAGAAGCAAAGAACACAAGACCCAGAACAGAAACCTTGAGTTTTGGTGAACCATGTTCTCTGTATATGTACACACAGAAACACACCCAGTCTGTGAATATTCTGAAACACTGCTACTCTTGTCCATCAAAATCAAATCCAACTCCTCTTCCTGTCTTGGCCAGCAGAAAATGCATCACAGCACAGGCTGGTTCCCAGAAAAATGACAAAATAAATCACCATACACGATAGTCTCCTCAACCAATTTTCTGCAACTTAGCTTGTCTTTTTTTTTTTCTTGAAGAAAATTAGGTATCACCTGCCTCCTTGGGGTTGCTAAACAGTATTTTCTAAGCAATCTGAATTTAAAAGACTTTGCAGCAGGGGAACTTGCATCTCAGTAAGGCTTTATAAGTGTCAACATTGACACAAATTATAAAGAGAGGAAAAAACAGACTCAGATTTCTCTGAAATGAACCAGCAAAAACAATTCTGGCTCTTTCAGAAACATATGATATGAGACCAAGATATTGTGTGTGAGAATTTCAGCCAAAAGAGAGTTTAATAAAATAAATTACCCCAAAAGTCATTAGAAAAAACACTCAAAGCAACTGAAGCTGTCTGTTCTCATATAACTCACACCATAATGCTACATCTGGGAAATTCTTTGGGTTTTCCACAAAACCTTCTGCACTTGAGATGGCACCACTCACACACACACACTGTGCCATGAGTAAAGGAGAAATCCAGTTAACCAGTCAAATTTGGGCTGTAATTAAATGAAACTTTTGATTTTTCCCAGAGACTGTGCTGGTTAGCTCAGCTGGAGCTAGCAGTTAACAACAGCAAATAAAAGACCTTTCAAATCTTTGAAGATGGGAGAAGTGTGCTCACAGCTTACAGATCCCTTTTTCCATAGAGGCTTCCTATTTAAAGGACACTGAGAGCCCCAAGGCCTGTACCTGCTGGCAGTGGGCTGTTAGGAGCAGTCCTCTCAACTCTGTGCACACCTGATGTGTTAATGCCATCGTTTGGACACCACAGGCAGCCACTTACCTTGTAAAGCTCCACCCGGTGATCCCCTCCTCTGACAAGAGTGATTGATGAAGAGAAAAGGAGAGGAAAAAAAAAAGAAAAACATAAAGCAAACCAAACAAACAAAAAGAAACAAAACCAAAGAAAAAACTTCAAACCAACCACATGTGAGCATTTAAGTTTCCAGAAACATATTTCCCAATTGCTTCACGCAATCTAACAAAAGCATGTCAAACATAAGAAACACCATAACTGCTTTGTCACAGGCTTTGAGGAGACAGCCAGGCTTTGTTCAGCTATGCAGGACATAATTTTGAAATCAACTTCTCTGTGTAAATCTCACCTCACAGCAAGTAAAAATGAACTTTTCCACCCACCCTGCTATCTGCCCTTTCCAAAGCCTGTAATACATCCAGAGCAGCCTGTCCCTTTTGGCTCTGGTTACCCTGAGCTCTTGGCACAAGTGTTGCCCCAGCCAGTAGCCCTGATTCTCCAAAGTGTGATGCTCCCAGCACAAATCACAGCATTAAGCCTAACAGGTGGCCCTTAGATTTTCTCACCTGGCTCCAAGCTCAGGGTAAGAAAATACACATGAAAAAAAGTGAGCAGAGGAAAGTAGAGCTGAACACTGTAAATAAGTCTAGGGGAAGAATCTGCTTAATGTATGGGGGGGTTTATAAACATAAACTGAAACCTAGACAATGGAATGTGCTATTACAAACTTTCAAATATACACACAACATGACATGGCTGGTCCATACTCAAACTTTAGTCTAGGATTGGTATTAGAGTAAACGTACTCTTGCACTCATGAAAACTCTAAAACTTTCATACTATGACTGACTTGGTCAGAGCAGCCTTTAAACCAAAATGCCAAATCTCCCTCTAAGATCACATGCACCTGCCAGCCAAAAGCTGTCAGCTCCAACCATGTTACAAAATACCTAATGTAGTCAAAAACACTCAGGGCAAAATGCAAGGGGTTGCTTGTAAGTCATTTTGAAACATCCAAGCCTGAAGATAATGATCCACTTGCTTGAAAAGTCACCTTTCACATGGACACATTTGTGCTTTTTCTTGCTTTCTTTGAAGTGTAACAGAGGAATTTTTTCTAAGGGGATCAAGTACACGTAACATTTTTGCCTCAGCTCCAGATCACTCAGGTCAAACCAGGAAGCCAAGGCAGTGCCTTTTACTCATGGTTAATGTAGCCTGCAGCAGTAAAGCAGCCCTCGGACAAGTGACTGAATGGGCAGCACAAAAACAAACATACAGCGATACACATTAAATCTGAAATGGCAAAGCCAAGACCTCCAGCTCCTCCAGTGCACAGAGTGAAATGTGAAATATGTAACTGATCCCTAGTTCAGTCCTTTACCTCAGCAGCACTTGAGGAAGTTGAGAAGGAAATCTAATCAATACACACACAGCAGAGATACTGGCCCCAAATGGCCACCATTAAGCTGCAGAATAGCTTCCCTTAGTATCATTTGCTACACCCAATAAAGGCAAAAAACCAAGTGAAGATGTATTTGAAAAACAGTGCTACAATTTGATTAATCCTTGCAGTGCATCACCAAAAGAAGGCAAGGTTTGCAAAGAAACCATCTGTTCATGCATTTCCTGGATGCAGAACACATCTTCCACACCATGCCCCTGCACCAAGAAAACGACACTGCTGATACAAGAATTTGGGTGAAAAATGTTCTTGTGATATAGAGGCTAGCAAACCTTCACTACCAGCACAGCTAAAACAGTTTCTTAACTTTACACCACGGAACTTGTTTTCCTGAAATGTTTCTGCTTTTGCAGAGTATCTATGGGCAAACATCAGCTTCAAAAGAACATGCAATCAAGAAAAAACACACCAAGAACTGGCACTCAGAATTCAGAAGGGTTGATACTCTTTTGTGAAATGCATATTTGTAAGGGAAAAGACCATATTGTAATAAATGAATAAAAGCACTGTAACATGTGGGGATGTGGCAGGAAGAACATGATCCTGAGAAATATCCAGGGAGCTTCACACTGCATTAGTGGTTTTTAGCATCTCGCAACAAAGTACAGAGAACTAACGAACTACTTTAGCCCATACACAGTCAATTATAAAATTACAAATTTTAGTAGTGCTCCTGGTCCAGACAAATGTTCTGGACAGATGCAATAATGAAACAAGATCAGCACACGACCTTCCTCTTTCCTTCTGATTTTCCTTCCTCAGAATGCATTAACTACTGAAAATAAACTCACAAAAGGAACTGGAAGGCTTAATTAATGCCTGTGAGTCACATATACAGAAGCACTAATACCATCCCATGTCTCAATTCAGAGACTACTACAGTGAAAAGAAGTACTTCTCCCCACCTGATTTAGGAAGGGTCACAGCCTCCTGGCTTCTAGCAGAGGATACAAGGTAAACTATAAAATCAGAAATCTCTGATAACTGCAATAAATCTACTCCCACATTCAATAAATAGAGAGGGATCATTTCATAAAACTAATGTGCCTTCTTTTAAAAGAAGAAACACCAAACTAATCTTAAATTTTATTTTGGTTTAAGTCATGGAACAGTTTGGGGTGGAAGAGCCCTTTAAAAGCCATCTAGTCCAAATCCTCTGCAACAAGCAGGGACATCTTCAACTAGATCAGTTTGCTCAGAGCCCCATCCAGCCTGACTGTGAATGTTTCCAGGGATGGGGCATCTACCACCTCTCTGGGCAACCTGTTCCAGTTTGACCAACACCCTCATTGCACACAATTTCCTTCCTTGTAGCTGATCTAAATCGACCCTCTTTTAGTTTAAAATCACTATCACTTGTCCTATCACTACAGGCCCTAAGGAGTTTTTGTCCATCTTTCCTAACATGCTGAAGCTGTGACAAGCCAAGAAAACACATCCTGAAACAAAGCCATGAGTGTTTTGTGCCTCACCTTGTTCCCGCATTGCCGTGCAGGTAAAGGATTACAGGATGGCTGGAGCCCAAAGCCTCTTCAAACCACAGCTGGTCCTTCCCTCGGGCATTCTTCCACAAGGCTGCAGGGACCGTGTGCCTGCACACAGAAGGAAACTTTACACTGTCCTGCTGCTACTCAACACTGAAGTGTCTGCCACTTGAATTCTCAGTTTTTCTGATCAGCTCCTTCCCTCAGGATTACACACCCCCCACACACTTTTCATAAAACTGTCCTGATTAGCTGACAAATGGCCAAATTGAAAGGGCAGTGGCTACAGTTATTTCTACATTTTCACCTCCATCACCATTGCCTTCAAAACTTAGGGCTGTGCAAGGCATCAAACTTCACAAGCACAATTACTGAACTTCCTGCTGCTCTGGCGAAAGAATTGCAATTCTTCAGCTTTTATGGCACTTAATTACTTCAATTAACATACTTATATACCATCAACAAGATTCACTGCTAGGTCAGCAGATGTTCAGAATAATCAAAGGCAGTTGGGCTTGGAAAGAATATTCAGTGATTAACAGGCATATCTGACTCCACAGTCAATCTGAGGAAAAGAAAGGGCCCAGAGTCTGAGGAGAAGATCATGTGTTTTGTTTTCAGGCACAAGGTTCTTGAAGGTGTGACATTTCAGCTGAAAAAGCTGCAATCTACAAGAGCCAGGGATTTTTAACTCACAGCTGTTCTTCTGTAGATAATGTAGCTGGGTGACCTGTTAGAAAGAATTCAGCACGGGTGGAACAGCAAGAGGAATGACAGACTGAACAGAAGGTAGGCAATCAAACTGGATAATTAGAATACAAACACAAAGCAAGTACATGCCCATAACCATCTCAGTTGTTGAGAAGGAGGCTGGCTTCCAGCCATCAGAAGTAACTTAAGTACTCACATGCCTTTTTACCTGAAAGGCAAACAAGCTTGCACCTACCACACCAATCCTCCCCAGATATAAAGCTCAGAGGACAAACTAACAGGGGAAAGCAATATAAAAAGTCTACTTGCTTGCATGCAGCCAGCAGACACCAAGGTCTTGAAGAGGTAAAAAGCCTCAGTAACTGTGAGACTCAGAAATTCTTTAGCCATTCTGCCCCAAGACTTTTGCAAACTTATGAACAAAGCAGGCTGAGGACTTTCTTTCAAATACCAAGACCTTGCACTGGCATTAAAAAGCAAGGCTCCAAACTTTTGCAAAAATCTCCCATAAATGTCAAGACAAATGACAGCCTCTGAATTGCCACCACAACCTGGAAGTTCTGTTTTAGCAAAGATACACAGCATACTTGCAAGGGAAACAAAACACAAATCTCAAGACTGCAATATAAACTTATTTAACAGCTTAACAGGTAGAATTTTAATTGTCCAAGTGAAGAAACAAACCACTATTTATCAGCCTGTCCTGGAAAGACTGAAGTTTTCAAGTTTCTAAAAATACCTTTCATTAAAATTTACTTAAAGGAAAGAAACTGTCCTAATGATAACAATATCTCTATCCCATTTAAAGGTTATGCACCCTGTGAAGAGAAAAATCTCTACTGCATTAAAGGACACATCCAAGTTAGACATGAAACTGAAAACTCCAAATTTTACAGCTTACAGATTGACTATCACCGGCTGCATTAAGTGAAGATCCCCTTCCCTCCATACCTGACACAATCCTGGGTAACAAGGAGCTAAAATGAACTGTCCCTACCTGGGACCAGAAAATCATCACTGTGAGAAAGAAATGACTAATGAGCTCTGACACTGTCACTTGTTTTGTTAAGAGAGTAAACTGTGTGTTCCGTTCTCACCCACTCTCTGAATCTTACATATGTTTTATGCACTGAATCTTCTTCCTCCTACTCTGAACACTTTGATCTGTTTTCCTATCTCCCCCCACACGTATTTTGCAAAACAAAATATGAATCAGAGTTGAATGACAAAATGTCTGACTCCCTGGGTCTGGTCTGATCCGGTGGCAGGATCTTTGTAGTGATGCAGACCTGTAACCTTTATGACTCCAAATTCTGATGTTTCTCTGAACACACAAGTTGTCTGACTATGTTTTCTGCATTACTGATCCGAGCTCAGATGAGCCCCAGAGATTTGCATACTTTTCAACATGAACTCGGTCACTTGGCACAGGAAAATACAAACATCCACAAATGAGAGCATGCAGAGCAAAAAGACTGAATAGGCAACACCGAGAACAAAAAGAAGGATAAAGATGCATGGCACATACTGCACAGAACTGGATTCCTTACCAGACTCCAATGGTTACATCCTCCTCTGGCTGCAAGTAATAATTACAGGTGTGGTTTAAACCTTGATCCTGTGGTCTTTTCAAGTCAATGAAATATGGGACCCTCACTGAAATGAAAAAAAAAAAAAAAAAGACACGTTTTAGTTTTAATTTTTACCTTTATTTTCCTACAAAACTGCTTAACCAAGGCACTGGAGGGTAGCACAAACTGGCAAACTGGCCCGCTGTGCTGGGAAGACCTTTTTGTGTAGAAGGATGAATTTGCTACAGCTGTGATTTAAAACATGAACAGCAAAGAGAGCAAGGTAAGAAGACACAAGCAACTGCCAAAATCACAGGGAGCATGCTAAAATTAAGGGAAGTTGGGGGACAGACAAAACTTCTTTGGACAAACATTTAACCATTTCTGTCCAATCTGCATTATAAATCTCTGATGCATCAATGGCATGAGATATGTGATTTTGATTCAGGCTTTTCCCATAAAATGGAGCTACAGTACAGAAGAACCAGGAAGTGTGTCTCCTTGAGTGGTATAGCAATTAACATACTAAAGCTTTTGTGCTATTGACACGAAAAGAAACACTGATAATGGTGACAGTCAAACCTCACTTCACTTACCCTCTGAAAAAACATTAAACTTTACACAAACATAAAATCCAAAGCAGACAACATCTGATGTTGACCTGACAAATCTGGACCTCCAGACTGCAAATCTTTACCTGTGCAAGTCTGTCTGTTCTTATGCACAAGCATATGGAAGAGTCCCAGACAAGCCATGGATGGCAGCAGAGACCTGCTGGGTCTCGTGAGGGCAGTGGATCCTCCAAGAGGATGACAAGTTCTGCAGTCGAGGTCTGGACAGGCACACAAGTCACTTCTAGCAGTGCTCCAGGAAAATCATGCAACTTCTCTGTGCCTTTGTGGTGGTTTAACATCAGCCAGAAATTCAGGCCTCAGATCCTTTGTATTTCCAACTCCAGAGCCCCAGGGGTTGCCCTCAAGTCTCTCCAGGTACCTTTTGCCAGAGACTCCATGAAAGACCCTTCTCCCCCGCTGCAGAGCACATTTTTGACTTCCTGTTCTGTCCTGGCAGGCCCAAGGGCCACTATGTGGGCAGTCTCCTGTTTGATCTGTTCAAAAGCTTGTTGTTATTCAGGGCTTCATTTGAAATCATTCTTCTTCCCTGTCACAAGACAGAGAGGGCTTAGAGTCTGACTATACTCTGGGATATGCATCCTCCAAAAACCCACAGTGCCTGGGAAAGCTGAGTTTCCTTCTTGCTGGTCAGTGGGGACATGGCTGCTATCCTGTTGACCATACCCATTGGAACCTGATGACATCCATCTTGCCATGTTACTCCTAAAAACTTAAATTTCCTGGGCAGGTCCCTTGATCTCACTTTGTTTTGCAGCAAAGTTGGCCTTCAGGAGGATCTAGATTATTTTCTCCTTTCTCTCAAAAACCTCCTCTGCTATATTGCCCCATACAATGAGATCATAAATGTATTGCAAGTGTTCCAGAGCCTCACTCTCTTCCAGTGCAGTCTGGATCAGTCCATGGCAGATGGTGGGACTTTGTTTACACTCCTTGGGCAGGCAATTCCAGGTGTAACCTCCAGGTAAAGGAAAACTGTGGCCTGCACTCTGCTACTAAAAGAATGAAGAAAATGCAATTTTCTTCTTTAATTTAAACTTCTCCTTTAAATTTTTTAATTCCTTGGAGAGTCTTTCCGCAGGCAAGAGGCAGGCCTGTACCAGGGAAGAGATGGTTTCTTCATACAGCTGGAGTTTGGGAACCAAACTGTCCCATTTTTGTTCTCCTCTTTTCCACGACATCACTGCCAATGAGCAGACACATGACACTGGCGTGCTCCACAGGAACTTCCAACACGTGGTCTGTGTACACTGGATGTCATCTGGGTTTACAGGGGATTGCTCCTTCTTTGAATCCTTATAGATCACCTCCTGATTCACTCAGGTACTGGATACCTTGCTCCATGGTGTTCCACTTGTCTTGGTGAACTAAAAGGTCATCCTTGCAAAGATATCTTACCCTCATGGTTGACAGGAGCCACTTCCAGAGGCTGAGAGTTTCTGGTCTTTTCCCAATCCCCAGTCAATGCCAATTAGGGACAGGAACCCTAATTGCTCGGCTCCCTTGGAGCAGCCAGGTAACCATGGACTCACCTCACAGCTCACCTGAGGGTAGGGACCAGGTGATTATCTCTGTCTCTTCCTCTGGTTGTGAAGGTCCTGCTTCCTTTTCATCATTCACTACACAAACTGATTTGGTCTTGAGAGGCTTGTTCTGTACAGGGCCGACTGCTCCCAGGTTGTCCCTCTGGTTCAGCTGCAGTTTGAGTGGCCATGGTGCCTGCTCCTCTGCTCTCCTTCCCCTTCCCGTGCTGTCCAGTAATGAGCAGTGCCCAACAATTAGCAGCCAGGGCCCAACACATTGCAGCAACTCCTCCCTCTTTGGAACTACCACAGTGATTTTTTTCCAAATATTCTGCCACTTTACCAAGGTCTTGTATTTGTTCAGGAGTGAACTTCCAAAACCACTGGAGCAGAATGCTCCTTCAAGCCCATTTTCTCCCACTCTCCATGCTACTCGTAATAATCCACCTCCATGGCAGGTTTCTGGACAATTTCCCTAGAAATCTCTGTCCTGACTCTAAATATGGTACAGACCACACTGACTCCAAACATGCTGAAGACCATACTGAGGAAACCTGGCAGACACAGCAACAAGAACATGCTACAGGACAATTATTTTGGTCACCTGGGAATAAACAGAGGCAGGAACTTCAGGGAGAACTAACAAAGCTCTGCAAAAGCAAATTTAAATCACTGAAACCTGCACTATTCAGGTTACTTAGCTGTCAGTTCGGACAATCAAAGCACAAGAGCTGCCCTGCACATGTGCACACCTCACAGCAAAAACGATTCAAGGTGTGAGAACATGCAAAGCATGCAATTAAAATTACACAAGTCATATAAAAAGAATGTATCCATAATTGGTCCTTCTAGCTTCTACAATTAGAAGATATTTTTCAAAACTTCATTACAAAACACAAGTGAGGTTTAAATGCAAGTTTAGATTGCTGGATTTAATTTCACTCACTGTCTATTCATGCAACTGTATTGAACCCTTCAGGAAAATGCATCTGACATATTGCACAGTTTTCCTGAAGGAAAACTCTTTTGGCTGAAAATTGGCTTCAGTTTGGTCACTCTATTTATATAAAGACATGCTACAACAACCACCAGGGCCACAGGGAATGCTTTCCAAACCACAGTCTGGGGAAGTTTACAACCTGTCAAAGTTCAAGTCCTTCACAAGCTGTTCACATGCAGGGTGAGAGTGAAGGAAAACAAACTAAAGACACTTCTGCCCTAGTCCCCTTACCACCTGAGTCACTTACCAAAGTTTAGGAAGACCAGCTTTGCTTGAATAGCAGGGCAAAGTTTTACTAGAAATGGGATGGCTATGTACATTCCCAGCAACCAGAGTAGTAACTTCCTCAATCGAAACCATAATGCGTGTCGCCTGTATAAAAGAAAAAAAAACAGAGCTGAATACAGCAGAATTTTTATGAAGCAATTTTCACAACGATCTGTGTGCTTAGTGTTTTTGAAAATCTAGTCATTTACACTTTAAACAAAACCTAATTTTAAACAGTTTGTGTAGCCTCAGTTGTTTGAGAGAAGCAGAAGTAACCAAAATACCAGCTGATGACAGGCAGCTTAGAAAAACAGAATAGAAACTCCCTACAGATTACATTTTAAAAGACTTCGTAACAAGAGCTTTTTTTTCCTGCTGACTTAACAGAATTCAGAATCTCTAGAACGCATATCACATGTTCATCTCCAAAAAGTAGCCTGACCATACTTCCCATTTAGATCACTATCAGATTTTGTTCAGTTAGATTTTCACATATTTTGAGGAACTATGTGCACTGAGACTGATAAAGTTACACATGATCTCATGAACAGACTGGAGCAGACATTCCACCTTACCAAGGTTAAAGGGTTCACACCTCTCAATGCCCTGGAAAGCAAGCCTAAGTCGTAAGACCTCACAAATTTCATAATCTGAAGCATTATTCTCTATAAGTCCAGAATAAGTTTGAAACAATTGACCCAATGCTATTTTCTCCTGAGTATTCCGAATAGGAAGAATAAGCTACAAAAAAATTCTAACCAGTAACAAAAAAAATCAAACAAAACAAAATTCAAGTAACACACAGCAGCTAGTTAAGCGATGAATCTCAAAATTCCCTTTATTGAATCAGAATAACTAGCAAATACACACTCGTATGTGTGTCTATACATGCACATATGTTTACATAAAGGCATACTTGTAATGATTTGGTTGACTAACATTTCACGTGCACTGAGGTTTCTCAACCAGCCCTGCAATCAAGAACTAAAATTCATGGGAAGCCTTCAGGCGACACAATTTCTGTCGCTTTTCAGCAGACAGTCTTGAGCAAGAACCATGTTCCATGCCAGTGAGCAAACAGTTCTCAGTATTGGGAACTACAAAGAGCTGAAAGCAGAGAACAATTTTTCCAAAAGGCATGAAATTATTAATCTCTCATTTGGCAATTCTTGGAGCTGACACACTGAACTTGCTCTAGACTAGTGCTAAGAGGGTTTAGCCACTGTCAGCTAATTGAAATTGTCAAATAGAGAGCCTAAAGACCTCTTTTTTACACATTTGTACAAGAAAAAGGAGTGTACACACAGAACTGGGATGGAAATAGTTTAATCGTGCACCAAAATTTTCATAATCTCAATAGCTTTTGTAGTCCAAAAGCCAAGACTCTCAGGAATGGTTTTCCAGCACAGCAAAAAAGGAGACATTCCAGTCTCCCCCACTCAGCTAAGTTTTTGTGAGGATTGCTAGCATTCTCACAGAGCTATCCTCTATTTCATCCAAAACCTGCCTTCATCACACTATTACCTGCCTACCTGTCTGCCTCCTCACACCCCAGAACCACATTCTGCACTTCAGAAACATGTACTATCATAATTAAAGCTCTTTTCTTCTCAAGCTAAAGCAACTGTCATTTTCCAAGAGGGGGAAAAAATATATTACTAAGACACTGTCACCCAGCTGTCGCTGCAACAAGCCCACATGGAAAGGTTCAACAGATTTTTATACCTCCCACAGCAAATTTGACAATGAAGAGGTGAAGAACTCCATCAAGGCTTCCAGTGACATTTCCACACCTCAAGACCAGTTTCCTACAGTAAGAAAAGCAGAAACAGCAATGGACTGGTAGAGGAAATGGTACAAAACAGGGGCTTTAGAAGAACATTAGTGAGCACCAAAGTTTCAGACTGACAGACGTCTGACCACAACTTTGGGAAAAAACCCCACACAACATTTTGTTTGGGCTAATCACAGCTGATCACTGCTCCCTACTCTCAGATTAAAGCCAGCTTTGCACAGCCACCCCAACATCAGCACCTACCACCTATTTTCATAGCTGGAATGGATTTGTGGAAGAGAAAGGGAGATCACTAAAGGGTAGCTGACATTTAACTACTGAACAATGGGACTATAACTTAGCTCTCTTCAATTATTAAAGTGTCTTTTTTTTTAAACATTTTGTCTAGTTATTTTTTTATTTAGATTTATTTACATCATCTCTCCTTATTGGTGAAAAGGAAGTGGATAAAAAGGAGAAGTAACTCATTTTGGAGTGTCCATGCCTTAAACCAAAACACTCTGTCATCTCCACCTTCCCAGTAGGAACCAGAGTACAGGTGAGCAGCCAGGCAGGATGGGGCTTTCCAGCAAGTTTTCCTGCCTGGGGCCTAGGTCCTGCTGCAGCCAAAAAGAACTCTCCCAGGGGAATTTTGCATACGCCAGGATTTCACTTCTACGGAACAAAAACCCCACTCGCTTAGGAAGACAACAGAGCCAGGTCTAAACTCCTCCAGGCACATCAAAACACGGTGGCAAAGCACTTCTCACGGCCCAGCCACAAGCTGGAACTAGGAACAGAAGACACTGAGGAAGCCATTGTCCAAGTAACTCTGTCAGAGCTCAGGACTCATTTCAGATTCTCCTTTTTGGAGACTGAACTGAGGCATCCCTTTCTTTGCTCCCATGCTCCATGTCAGATGCTAATCAGCAACATGACATTTACACCTTATCTCCAGGGAGATGTCTACTTACAATGTAACCAGGGCAAAGCTTCTACCCAGCAGACAGCTTTTCTCCTGATAAAACCAAGAATACGTGCTGAAGTACAGACATTATGAAATTATCAGGTAAATCTTCAGTGAGCAATTTAGCTAAATTAAACTCCTCTTGCTCGGCAGAAAAGCTGTTTCAGGAAATATATGCCCTGCAAAAGGAAATTCTGGTGTGCTCAGGCAAAAGCAACATACTTGTCACCACCTTTTCACCAGTAAACTCAGCAGGTCTTAGTTGGAAAATACAAGTGATGTAGAAAATAAACAGCTGCAAACTGAAGATATTTAAGAATATCAAAAATTGGTTTCCTGGAACAATGAAAGCAATGTCTAAAAAATCCCAAAACGAGAAAACATCTCGCACAACACTGAACACCCAATCCCAAAATAAAACAAAATCCCTGACATCACATTTTCCTCCCAGCATTTACCAAAGGCTTTTGCCCAGCACCTGGGTTCTGTCCAAACACAGGCAAAATCTGAAGTAGTTTTTGCTTCATGCAGTTTCCTGAAGTGAATGTGTAAAACTACATTCCCTCTCCAGACATACTTAAGTCTGACAGAAGAAGTCTTTCCTTCAAGTGTGACATCAGAAACAGAAGCTTTTCCTGGTAACTTACAACTGGATGAAGGTCTTACATTCACTCAGAACAAGCACATTTTGCATTTGGGCACAGTGTGAGTATCTGGCTGGCGAGGAGAAGCTGGGGATCCTCTCATGACAGCTTCTTCTGAGTGCTGCCCACTCCTCTCCAGCAAACTTCGGACGTTCCGTGAACGGTGTCCAACCATCACAATCCTGAGGCGTGTTCTGCACCCAGACTCAGACTAAAACAATTTCCCCTGCAGATTATCTGAATTCTTTCTACACCAGGAGTGTTTCCATTAGCATCCCCTCATCAGCTGTGCTACCAGGGGTGAAAGGACAGGCCAAGGGTGAAAAAAGAGACTAAGACTGGTCCTATCAGAGCTGCAGCAGAGCAAGGACAACCTTTATGAGAAACACACACAGGCTGTGCTTGCAGCCCCAAAAGGATCTATAGACAAATGCACCCACAGCCCACGTGGCCTTTGTGATCTGCCTGGGGCGACACTGAAACAAAATGCCCACAGACACCAGAGTATGAGTCTCTGTTTGTTCAGTGAATGTTGTCACTCTGGTGTCCCTCGTGTCCTCAGCTCTTCAAACTGCAAACCAGCAGCGCTCTCCCAGCAGGAATTCACAGTACAGGATGTGGAAAGCCAAGACCTTGATCACACAAAGTACCTCCTGATCACCAGGTGACAAAAGTGACTTTATGGGTGGTAGAGGAAAAAATAAAATATATGGCATAACAAGAACACACCCCCTCAGTTTCCTAACAGAAAACATCTTTTAAAAAAATCAACACATTTGTCCCCTCAGACAGGGATCAAGAGCATAACAATCAGGAGGTTAAAACATGAGCAAAAGATTAAAAAAAATAAGGGCCAAAGGAAATTTAGAGGATTGAGGTGATTTTTTAGGGTAAACAGAGAAGTACCCAAAACAACCTATTCTACAACTTGGAAACCACAACAGAGTCCCAAGGCACACGGGGGCACAAAGAAACAATACAGCAGCCATGCAAAGGGCAGGACAGCCCACACATCAGGGCCCTGGCAAGCCTTCCAGCTTTCCTTGCTAGCCTTGTTTTGAACAAGAGATGGTTTCCAGCCCAGGCAGCATGCTCAAGAGCACTCATCTTCTTTTTCTGCAGAAAGCCTGGACAGTGGTGCTGCACAGGGCTTTTTCTTGCAGGTCCTGAAGGATCATCCAATGTCTTTTTCTTCCACTACCTGAATCACCCCAGTCCAATTAAGCTTTTATTTCTTCCTTGTCAGAAAATTAAGAATGAAAAAGGAAGAAACCTATCAGCCTTCCAGCTGTGTGAATGCACAGAGATAGCCTCTCAGCTCCTGAATTTGAGTTCACATACAGTGTCTTTCCTCTCCATGTGGACTTGGTACCAATGGCTCAATTTGGGCAGCTTGAGCAGCCAACACTCAGCGTAATTTTCCACTACAAGATTAATATGAGTTCTTTACAGGTTTGCTGCAAAACTTGCTTTATGTGCAGTTCAATGCAAACTGAAAAGATGCTCATGTCCAGGGATTTGCCCCCTCCTGGTTTTTGTGCACAGTGAACAAACCTGCATGGGCGAACAGACAACCACATGACTCATTTTGGGCTATTTCAGGCACTGCTATACAGAATTCTCAATGAAATCTGCAGCCAACTCTTAATTCTGTTTCACTGGAGGTACTGTACAGAGAAAAGGGAGGTTGAATGATGGAAAATTCATCCAGTCCTGAAAACAGATCTTCCCTGAATCCATGAAAGCCAGTGGGAACAGCACTATCTTCCAGAACCCTTTGCATCTGAGTGACTGATCCCTCCCTTCGGCACTAAGATCCCTTTAACAGGATGAGTTCACTGCAAAACAACACAAAGAGAAAAATCAAATCCCCCAAACACATCTTGCTATTCTGGGGATTAAGCAAACATCTATAAAGAAAAGTCAAACCTCAATCCTGGAAATAAGACACAAATGTAAAGGCATTGCTCTTCCCCTCCCCCTCCAAACTTGCTTCACAAAACAACTAAAAATATCATGTACAAAAACTACATGGTAATCTGCATTCTCAGAGAATTTTAGCTTCAACCAATTCCTGAAAACTTTTGCTCTTGGAAAGATCTGGAAAATAAGAAGAAAATTAGCTCTACTAGATTCCTTCACCATCTCTTACAAAAAGTTCCTTAAAATCTTGAACCTTTGCTCTTTCTGAAGAAATATTCTAGCCCCTCTTTCAAATACTAAACTGCAGCATAGCACTACCCCACCAGAAAAGAGGCTGGGGGTGCACAAGAAGATGGGAGGGGACACAGCTGGAACAGCTGACCCCAACTGACCAAAGGGATATTCCAGACCATATGGCATCATGGATCAGCATACACAGCTGGGGAAAGAAGTAGGAAAGGAGGGATATACAAAGTGATGGTGTTTGTTTTCCTAAATAATCACTAGATTACTTAGGAAGACAACTACTAGTCTTAAAATGTGATTATTCCAAGCAGCTGCATGGTGCTGAATCAACAGCTGGGGCTAAAACACAAGTATCATTTATTCAAAATAATGAAGGTACTCTATTGGACAGAGCCACGCAGAACATATTTTTATAAAGATAAAGGACTTCACAATTTTTCAGGCATCCAGCAGTGAAATAAATTGTTACTGACACATGCCATGTCTGTGAAAAACACGATTTGCTTTTTGATGTTTCAAAAGACAATCTGATCTTTCAGCTATTGGGACGAGGCAGGAAAGTCTGGGTAACTTATTTGTTCTTTGACAGCTTCTGTAATTCAAGTACAAATCCTTCTGCATATATACCCAAGCATAAAGAGTTGTTAGATCTGTTATCTGGAAGTATCAGTCAATTAATACAAAGTATAATAGTATTCTATGCCAGCAAAGGCACAGAAAATGCAACAGGCAAATTTATACCTGATCTTACAGCTCTCATCACTAGAGCATCCAAAATGTTCATCACTTGCCTTAAAATAAGCATTGGAAATCAGGGATGTTTTAGTCATGTCATGAATACATGACCAGCAAAGAGGCTACAGGAGATCCCAAGAAGCTGCTCAGTCCCTTCTCCTCATCCTAGAAGACACACTTCCTTAAACAGCTGTCTGCTAAATTCCTCCTGCAAACACCTGGCAAACTACGACAGCTCACACTTCATGGACTCCCTCTGGTGACCCAGAACTGAGCTGAATGGGCTAAAGTTTGCCAGGTTCATGCAACAAATCAGACTAGCTGCCTTCTCACTGAACAGTGATTTATCACAGAAAAAAAGAAGGCCACCAGAATACATAAAAAGCTGAAAAAATTTTCCCACTAGGCAGAGACAGAAAAAGCTACCCAAATCTCAAAATCTGGCTAAAGCTACTAAATGTTCCTATTTGCATCAATGGAAAAGTGGAAGAGAGAGGTGAATAAAAAACTAAGTAAACGTCCTTGAATATTGGCCTAAAAAAACTAGTATGAAACAAGGTGTCCAAACCTCCATCAGCAGACATCCAGCCCAGGAAAAGCTACAGCACTCCATAGTGCTCATCACCCTACTTAGTTTGACTGTACCCAAAAGCAAAAATTTGGGATGTTCTGCTATTTCTCTTTTAATTAAAAGGCAAATTAACAATAATGGGAATAATGGGCTTAATAAGGTGGGGGAAAGCCTCTGGGTTTTCATTAAAAAAAAAAAAAACAAAACGACAAAATAAAAGCAAGGTGAGTTTCTTGATAATCTTTTCAAACATGCAAGCTCTACCTTCAGATTTCTCAGAATATTGTGACAGCTTATTTTTATATAGACACAATACCATCAGTGATGGAAAATGAAGGTGTCCCCCAACAGAGGAAAAAACTCAAAACTCAGAAATTACAAGATGTCAATACACTGATAAAACTTTGAATTTCCTGCCAAATGCCAACAAACAGTATTAACAATAAAAAACACCACTGGATACTGAAATTTATTCTTCTTTGCTACTATTATAGAAAAAATACTTTTTTTTTTCCAATTAGGATGTTGTGCATCTAAAGCCCTACAGAAAGCTACCAAAAGCACTAACTTATTTCTCTGCTCACAGCAGTATCATAGACAGACCATGAAAGCTTCATATGCAGCTCCAGAGAAGAGCTGCTTGTCAGCAAACAGAATCACAATATTTTGCCTATATGCTAACCAGGACTTTTAGCACCTCACCCCTTATTTTCCATTAAAAATGCCCCATCTAACGTCAATCAAATGCCTACTGATGCTGCTTTCAGTTAGGCCTTCTGGACTTCTACAGTCTTTAAAAATTCCTCCCACACCGCTAGCAGTCAGAGAATCTACCTCAGTTCATTTGACAAGCTCTCCATGAGTAAACTATGCAGTTTATCCCACCTTCCATTCACTTCCATGCCTATGCAGCCTGAAACTGGCACCAGTTAGTGTGCCAACTAACAAAAAGTAGTTCATTGTAGAAAAGACAGGACCCTTTACCTGCATCGTAACAGATTCATGCAAACACACATAAAATTAGCTTTTCAAATAGGTATGTTTGTGGAGATGGTTTAGCAGCTGTGGTAAAAACACCTATCCAAAGGAGAAGCCTCCAGGACCTTTTCTTTGGGCCATGGCATCAGCTTACCAAGACTGCACAACCACTGCCTTAGACGGGTTCCTTTCCCTCCCTTTATTGAAAACTATTCCCACAAAGCATCTCCTTTTGGCTGGGGTAAGAGCTTCAGGCAGTGCTGTTCCAACTATCTGAATGCAGATGAGGTTTGAAATTCCCCCACAGTCCCCTACTTCACCACCTCATTCCCCTTTTACAGCCCAGACGCTCACAGACTGCTGCTGTGCCTCCTTCTGATTAATATCAAGTGATTAAGCATTGACTTAAAACAGTAAACAGCAAGAAGAAAGCCATCTAGCCAGTCAAGAATTCAGCTCTGTCTCTCCAAGAGATATAACTGCAAAGTAAAGGAGAGCATCTCAATCAATCAAGTTTTGCAGGAGGGGCCATCAAGCTCCAGCTACTGAGACCTTCATAACGATGTTTCCGCTTGGAAAAGAGGGAAAGGTAGAGGGTAGGACCTGAAAGAATCAAGATCCTGATGCATCAAGTGGGGGAAATGTGGCATCAGCATTCAGGGTAAGGGGAAAGCACTGCTGATCAGTCGGTCGATAGCGCTAAATGCCAGCAAAGGTTATGCCAGGACTCAGAGCGCTGCAGGAAAAAACAAAAACAAGCCCATGAAGGGAGGCAAAGGCAAGTTAGTACACAGCATTAATGAGCAGAAATAAAAGAGCAACTTGCAGGTAATGTATGGGCCTTTGTCCATGCAAGACATTTGCAAAGAGCAGAGCAAATGAAGCAAGTGAGGGAAAGGCTCACACTAGCACTTACACATCCCACAGGACAGAGACAAGGGACCTCTAACTTTTCCCCCATCAGCATCCCATCCCTTCCCAATGCCACTTGGGTGCTCCTCTTCACAACCACTGCCTAAGCTGACTACCCGAAAGTGCAGTAATAACATCGCTTATCTGATTAAATCACTATGCATTGGCACCTCCTTTGAAGGGCAGGAGCTTGGAACATCGGTCTTGATAACTTACATTCCAATTGCATGAAATCTACACGTTTCACAGACCTGGAGACAAGAATGGGCTGAACACTTGGCAATACAGCAGCAATTTATTTAAAATGTATGCTGACAGCATGGCCTAAGCAGCAACTATGTTGCTTCTCAATGCTTGGGTACACTGGTATTAGCATTAGCATGACTGGTGCATGACAAGATTAACCTGAAAGCTACATTTTAAAAAGGAAGGGGCAGATGCTACTGCCGTTTTAAGTATATAGCAAACAATAAATAATTAAACCCTAGGCGACTGAACAATTGATTTTTGGGACAGAAGAGCAGGCTTGGGGATTAGGGTTTTAAGGTTGTTGACTTTTCCTGAATGCATCTTCTGCAACACCCGCTTAGTTTGTGCCAAAACCTTTTCAGGGCGAACCCTTGTTTAAATTCTAAGAACATACTTTCTCCAGAGCTCCCCAGCAATGCTGCTGACACTAATCTAATCTGAAGTCACCCACATTAGATTTTAGTCGAGCTTGGCATTGAGATACAACTGCAGTGGCAAGTACACTCCCTCCACAGTGTTTACCGAATTCTTAAGTTTTCTACTCATTTCACAGCTGACAGCTGGGTTATATTAAAGGCACAGCCTTCTCACTATTCCATGAGCCAGGGAACACATTAGCTGTCTGCTAAACGGAAGAGGGAAAAACAGAACATAAACACTAGAAGACTGAAGCAGCACTGGAAGTGCAAAACAGAAGCTTCAGACCAGCCGAGTCTGGTTTTTATTGAAGCAGCAAAGCTCATTTCTCCCTACCACACTCACCTTCATGGGGAGGAGTATGAAGGTGCACAAGCAAAGGTTCAAGAGCAGAACTAGTTCAGACACGTAATACTCCACCACAGCTCCTAACCTACATTTAAAGCCACTTGCCTGCTGAATGCATACCATAATTGAGGCAGCACACAGTACAGCCAAGCCAATTTCCCCACCACCCATTACCACTTGTTAACATGCTGTAAACCTGACAGACTTGCATGCGTGTGTTAACCTTGCTGCAAGAACAAGAATCCCGATACACTCTTTGTTCTTGTGGATACGTGTGAGGGAACAGATCTGTATTTCCAAGTGGCACAATTCTGTAAGCATGAAATCATCTTTTCACATAGCAGTTCTTGTGAGACAGCCACACAGCCTTGAGAATTACCACCAGCAGCAGGCTCTGTGGCTCTGGCTTCCATCTAAATCACCTGAGCAAAAGATTCATTTGTGTATTGTAGACTTTTTTTCCTTTCAAATACATGAAAATGGTCATCTTATACTTCCTAGTTGAAAAAGCTCTACTTTTGCTGGCAGAGATCAGAAGCCATTCCTTCTCAGAAGCCTGAAGAAAAAGAATGTTTCTGTGTTAGCAGTGATACTGCCACCTTTTAGATTCAGAACACATCGTTAGCAATACATTTTGATTACAATAGACCAACTGTTCCCCGTTGGAAGCATACAAGCAAACAAGAACATTAAACAATGCCAAAACATTACATATGCTGACTGTCAGCCCAGCACAGTTACATTCAGCTGGCAGTCACGGTGTCCTCTGTAATTGTGACCCGTTTAAAAAGAGAGGCTTAATAAACAGTGCACGGCCATAAAACAACAGCCATAGTTAAAGAACAGATGTGTGAGCAGATACAGAACTGCTGTTGTCCCTGACATACTTTGAACAGGGGGTCATTCTGCATATAGCCAGGCAGATTAATCTGTTCCTGTATTCATCTGTGCTTTATTCAGGGATTCCAGCTCTAGCTATCATCTTGTGGAGGAAAGAACTCCAAAATGACAAAGGCTTAAAAAAATTAATGACAATTAAAATCAAAGCCATTGTGATTACTACAAAACCTTGAAGAGCCAACTCAGAAAACACAAACTCCAAGGTGAAAATCAAATGTTGGAGTTTTTACTTAACTGAAGTGAAACGAAACCAGTACACAGAATATTAGGAGTTGGAAGGCACCCACAAGGATCATCAAGTCCAATTCGTGATGCTTTGTGAGCAAAGGGCCCACACAGGGATTGAACCCACAACCTTGGTGTCATCGGCACCAGGCTCTGACCAACTGAGCTAAGCAGCACTTGTACGTTGGCCTGCCAAAGTTTAAAATCAAATGTGGTCCCTCCTCTGGTAGTCAAAAGGGGAAAATAATGCTTTACAAGAGACAGCACAAAGCTATTGGAAAGTGAAAGCAAAGGTCAGTCACTGCATTTCTGCTGGATTTGCAAGAACAAGAGAATGGGCTATTTCCAATGATTGTGTGCAATTCACAGTTTTCATATTCAGCAGTATAAAACTCATATTGTCAGCTTTATTCCTGCTTCCTAAAGCTGCTCTGAAACAAATCAAAACTTTACGAAAAGTGAGATAGGACTGCTTTAAGGGAGAAAACAGTGCCAGGCTTCCCTTCCTGAGGATGCCAAGAAGTCTTAAAATCTATTCAATTCTTAAACACCTTGAACACACTTTGCTCCACAAGGAAGGATGCTGCAACTTGAAAGCCCTGACTCCAAGTTTCCAGTTTACATCATCCTCATTTGTGCAGGCTCCTCTGTCTCAGAAAAGTCACCCCAGGGGAAGCTTTACTGCCAGGGGAAGGGAAACCAGGTTCTGGTTTACAGGGTAAACGCATTTTCTGTTCTCTGCTCTGAGAGATGCCACTGAAGAGTAATCTTCCAAGAGGGTATTTCTTCAGTTATGCCACATGAAATCCTTTATTCTGCACACCTTTAGTAAAAAGGGAGATGAGGTTTCACATGACCTTATGTCCCTTATTACTCAACACTAATCTCTTTTGCAAGAGGAATTAACAATCATTTAAAGTGGGTACAAATTGGACAGATAGTTTTGAACAAGGGCAGCTGTGGGACTTATCTCAAATATTTTCAAGTGTTTGTGTTTAAGAAGTTAATTTTCTAGTCTAACAATCTTTTCTATTGCTCTACTTCTCAGTAAGAGTTACAATCTCGAAATAAATCTGGGTTAAATAAACACTTTGATTTGGAAAGTAAATAGTCATGGTTCCTGTTAGCTCAGTGAATGATCAAGGCACTTGATAGAGTCTAAAATTAGGAAATTCTGCTTGAAAGTTTAAATTGCCTTCAATACGAAAGAGGCAGACTTCTGAAGCCAAGTGTTGCACTAGTTTCACCAACTGCTTAGAAAGAGAGAGAGGGAGATAGAGAAATAAAGAGATGCGTGCCAGCAAGGCAAAAGTCCACAGCCTAGATGGCAGCCTCACTGTCTGGATAAGGGATATTCAGGGACACATGACAGCTTACAGAGGTGACTTACCTAGAGCAGATTCACATTGTCACCATTCCTATCCCACAGTTGCAACCCCTACCCTCTCTCCCCCACCATCCTGCCAGCTACACTTACGTCCTGGTGACCTTTTCACCATTTGGCCATCTGCTCCAAACTGCTGACTTCCCTATTCATCAACCCTTACCAACCCTCTCCTCCTCCCACTTTTATCAATAGTAACTGATAACCAACTCATCCTTGGGATGATTAACATACAAAATTACACACCCTTGAACCCAAGCATCAATCCCACTATAATTCCCCAGTTGTTTCTCGCTCCATTGAGCCAATTTTCAATAGAGATAACCTGTTCTCCATGAGCAATGCAAGCCATGTCAACAAAATAAACTACAGTACAAAGTCAAGTGCTTTGGAAAAACAATTTTACTGCTGATACTTTGATCAACCAGGCTGTAATCTTGACAAACCTGACACATTTTACAGTGTCCTTCCACAGGACAGATCTACTTATATATATTTAGCTGTTAAATCTTCTTCCATTGAATTTCAAATTAACTCTTGCAATTTAAATTGCACAGACTCCACCTCAGGCTAATGGCTTTAAAGTCTCCTAGGTCTCCTGTTACCCTTTTAATACAGCTGAAGCACTTTCTTTTAATCTTCTTGTGGTACTGATTCAGTCACGGCTACATTAACATAGTGCTCTCACATTACATCCTTAGTAAACCTCCCTTGCTTGCAGACACTCACTCCCGATGTCAGAAGCTGGCCACTACTGTAACACCAACAACATGACACAGTACAGCTACCCACCGAGCTTACAAAACCCCAGGTTTCATAGGGGAATTGCTGTAGAAGCCTGTTCACTAATTTCACATCCTGACATGATTACCAAAATAATCTGACCTGCCCTTCAGGTCTAGGAGGATAAAGTAACTTGGCTGCAGTCTCCTAAGCAGGCACCACTCTCCTTTCAAAGGAGCCCAGGCTCAGCAGGCAGTGCTCTTCAAAAACAGCAGAAGTCCTGCTGGGGTACACCAGGCCTCTCGAACACACAGCAGAAAGGGGATTCTGGAGAGGAAATGATGTCACCATCATTAGTTTTAATGAAAACACCACAACATTGGTTTCACCATAAAGAAACGCACCTCCATTGCATCCAGGAGAAAACCTACAGGCTCACTGCAGTGACCTGTAACTGCATCTCCAGAGAACTTGATTTCTGGCCCAGCAAACACATGCCAGAAAGGACAGAAAAGAACGTGACAATGCTGAGAAGACTCTGGTCTCCACAGGCACCTTCGCTCCAGAGGTGACTAGGAAGCCCTGTTGGTCCCAGGAGTTACCAAACCCAAAGGAAGTTTAGGTATACTCAAACAAGCAGAGGCAATTCATGCAGCTCCCAAGTAGGAAGTATTATAAAGTAGTAGCAATTAGCAATACCATGGTAATTATTAATTCAGACATAAGCCATCAAAGCAGAGGAACTGAACCCAGGGGCAAGTATGATGTCAGAAATATGGCACTGCAAGGAAATCAGGAGTTCAAGGAGAGCAACACAAAACCAGAGGGCAAATTCTCTTCAGCCTGAACACGCCTGCTTGAGCAGAGTTCTCCATGAGAAATATGGAGAAGTTGAGAAAACTGCTCAGAGACTAGAAGACACAACAGAGCAGATGCAGCAGAAAAAATGCTGTGCGCTATTACAGAAAATCCAGAGAGGCTCCATGGGTACACTGGATCCAAGGAAAGAAATTTTAGATGATACGGACAGACCTGAAGGAGGATGCTACGAATCTCAAGGGATGCTTAAGAGAGTAAACCACACCTATTTCACACCAAAAAAACACCCCAAAGTCAGTGATGAAAATGGCGAAAAATAGATAGGCTTTAACAGTAGCACACTGAGGCATAGAACTGCCACATGCCAACACGATGGCTTCACAAATCTTTCAGTCCTAAAAAAAAAAAAAAAATCCAAAATTTAAACAATCCACAATAATAAAACTAATAGTTTCCCACATTGCAGGGAATATTGCTATTTTTGCTGAATGACTTCTGTGTCTTTGAGAACACGTGGGGAAAAGATGAGCACAAGGAAAAAGAATTAAAATGGCTGGAAAGGATGAACAAACTGGGAAGATGATGCAGAGAATGAATACCTAATGCCCCAAATAGGTAACTTGGGAGCAAAGTAGAGACATTCCCTAGCCATAAGCTGCCAAAATGGCTGACAACGCACAGGACAAACCAGGAGGCAGAGCAACTGTGATATCATTCAAATAAGTAATAATTTTTAAAAAAAGGTAGACAAACATGTGCAGAAATTTACACAACCCCATTTCTGACATATCTGACCAAAATATTACTGTGCATGCTCTTCAAGAGAACTGAAACAAAAAACCCCAACCAAACAAAAAAACCCAACAACAAAAAACAAAAAAGAGCCCCACACACTAAAAAAAATCCTCACACAAAGCAAACTGCTTTTACATATTTTACCCATAGGAGGGACTGTGATACAACCCATATTTACCATGAAAGAAAGCATAAGCAAGCAAATAGAAACCATTTCACAGCTTCTTTGTGAACTCTGCTCAAGAACAACTGAAATAGAGGCAGTTACCCAGCAGGAATTGGTGAAAAAGCTGCATGACTGATGAAATGTCTCTGTGCAGGCAGCCCCTTTCCTCTTTTCAAAGCACTGACAAGTAACTGGTTTAACCTGAAGACAGCAATTAAAAGAGACAATAGCATAAAACTCACTTGAGGGGAAAAAAAAAAACCTTAAATATATTGATGAAAACTTCCAGGAGAACAATTCAAGTATTTGTCATCTCTGCTACAATGGAACAGACTGGAATAATCACAAAAGAGCCTGCAAATGCTTTTAAAAAAGTAACATCAGGACAGAGGGGGCTAGGTCTAGAGATATAAGGATGGGGCACCGAGAGGACACAGGGGCAGATAACAGAGATGGTCAAGTTCTCTGTCAGAAGAAAGACACCACTGGTTAAATCCAAAGAGACACGGGAAGGCACAAAGCACTTCAGCTGCTGGGGCAGGATGGCACCAAGGGTCACCACACATCGCATTTGACACGCCTGAGCACACTTACTGTTCCAGGAAAATTCAGCTGCATCAGAGGGGAAGACACGAGCAGTCTGCTGCAGCCTCTTGCCCTCAGCACCTCCCTGCTATTTTCACGAAATACCCAGGAAGAGGTACTGTAAAAGCAACCTTCTGCTTCTCAAGAGAAAGCTGCACACGACAAACAAGAACAAGGGTGGCTACGGTGGAACTGAAACGACACCAAATTGTATAGGGTCAGTCCAAAAATACCATGCTGGGGAGAGGGTCCCAAAAATACCCCTTGCAGGGACTTGTGCCAGCAGCCGAGGGTCTCTAGGAGCAAAGGCAGCAGGGACAACTGAAGGGAGCCTGAGGCACAGCAGCTTCTCCAGAAAAGCAGAACACAAAAGTAACAAGGAACGCAGCTCACATACAGGGGATCTGAAGGGCTTCACTGCTCCACAAGCACGGAGAGAGAAACAAGTTTTAACATTTGTAGCAAACAAGTGTTTGTAGGAGAATTGGAGAATGGCAAAATTCCTACTTCACGTCTATACTGCGACTACCGGTTGGGATTAAATGAGGATCAGATAACGATGAGGTGACTGAAGTGAAGGGTAACATGTATGTGACCTTTTATCACCAGGATCAGGGTTCAGCAGAAATGAGATAGGAGAATTTGCTCTGGTATCAATGCCAGTATTAAGCTCATTTGATTTTCTCTATTCTCTGTACTCCCACATGAAGGTTTTCCAGATCTACAGCTGCTCAAAGACATTTCCTCAGAACATTGCAGCCATCGACCACAAAAATGAGTCACAGCAAGTACCCAAAACACAATGCTACATTAATATCCATCTGGCAGTTCCAACACTGTCACCTGGAAGATGCTTCACAACAGAAATACTAGAGGAATGGCCATCCACATAAAGCACACATACCAGGAAAAGCAAGCACTGCACATTACTTCTTTATTTACTGCATTACTGCATTTAATAATTTCAGACAAAACAGCTCCTTTAAAAAAAAAAAAAATTCACACACTTTTAAAGGAGCAACTTGTAAAGTGCTTTTACTGCTATCTATGGAAGAAAATGGAATTACCTCTTTTTGTTCATTTCTGGTTGCAAACCACTTAAGAAAAGCCACATTGACTACACTATGTGCTAGCCGAAGCCACATAAACCTTATTTATCAGATATCCATCTCCATTACACTTAGAAGCACATGCACACACTTTCTCTAACAGAGTAGTTGCCAGTCAAAATGCACAGCCACCTCTTTAGAATGAGTTTCAGCTCCTGGATGAATGAGCACATTGTGATGGTATGACTGAACAAAAACTGAGGGGCAAATGCAGTGCTGGTAAAATTCAAAAATCCTGCAGCTGCCAGTGGTAGGCCAGCACTGTATTCTATAAACATCACGTACGGTGCTATTTAGCCTTTGCTGAGGAGCTGGATGCGAGCAGGAAAAGCTGTGCTGGAGAAGGGCACACACCAGCTCTGCTGCTGCTCCACAGTCTCCTGGTCACTGCTGCAGTTACAGACACAGCTGCCTCTGCAGCCCCCCCATCCCGTGCTCCTGACCCATGGAATATGCCACATGATCAGCCCTTGGCTGCAGAACTACGCAGCCACTCCACGCTACTGGGCATTGGTTTGCCCTTCTAGCCAGTGGCTTGTATAATTTACAAATAAGAGGTGGAAACCCAAGCCAAGCATATGTGCTGCTTCCCCAAGTCTGCAGAGGCTGAAGAATAACAGCATGAAATGCAGACAGCCCCACTTCCCCTTTAACACAGCATTCAAGTGTTGATTTTAACTATTTCATCAAGGAGCATGCTAAGAATAGTCTGCTGTGGTACAAATCTCCAATTTCAAACATTATGCCACCTCCACCATCCCAGCAACCTTGCAGCTGAATTCTCACCTTACAGCTTCAGCAAGCCGAGGAGTAAAACTGATGTAACCCCTTGAAAACAACTGTCAAACACTACTTTTATTTCCAGCTGCATAAGGAATGCTGCAATAACAGCATGACCTTGCATATTAAAATATGAGGATCTAGACAGTCTAACAGCACCTTGTTGGCCACGCTAAGTGACCACAGTCAGGGTAACCCCCCAAGGGAGGTCACTGTATAGGTACCCTCATGCTCTTCCTTAAACACTCCCTGCTGCCCACCAAAGATGGGATATGGAGCTAGAAGGCTGTCTGACCCAACTCAGGCTCATTGTTCTGAACAAGAACCTTATCTTTGGGCATTATACCTTCTTCTGCCTGGACCTCCCCTTCCTGCATGTTCAGATTCACAGTTCAGCAGTGTATTTGTTATCCTGTAAAAAACACTGCTGGAAGGTACTGGCAGACAAAGACACTTTGCCTGCAAACCACTGTCTGAAAGCTTGCAAGGAGAAGAAGTCAGAGAAGGTCCACTGAAAGTCAGTAAGAAAGGCAGACAACACAGGACCGTATGAAAGGGAAAAAAAATCATGGAAATACAGATATCTCAAAATGTGGAAAAGGAAAAGCAAGCTTCAAACAAGGTTTTCCTACAACATCAAGAGTTTGAGAAAAACTGCTGTGTGGAATATAGTACCTGACCCAAAAAGGATGGGAGGAAGTAGGGGGCAGAAAGAGGGTGAAGGGCTGGAATCCATGTAGGACTTTGGGAATTTCCAGAACAGGCTTTAAAGGCTGAACGTAGAGAAAGATGAGGAAAGCTTGCCTGCCGACCATTTTCAAATGTGTAAATGGAGAAATAAATACAAGAAAATTTTTTGCAGACAGGATGTGCTTTCCCTATTTTTAGCTTGGCCCTTACAATACAGCTGTGCTGTGTCTGGTACCCACAAAGCGCCTGCCTGTCAGACCAAACCAACAGCCTGCACTCGGTGCTCTTAGGGCTTGCTCAATGCTCACCACCGAGAGAGCATTTCCATTTGAGTAAAAGGTACTCGAGTGCCATTCACAATGCTGAAGAAGCCAGCAAGCCGTCATTCGAGTGCCACTGGTCTAGAAGACATCCACTTGGACAAACAGAATACTAAATGTTATAAAAGCAGAGCACTGTCACAGTTTGATCCCCTGCACAGCCATGGAAACCGAGAGATCAACCCAACGCCATTTTCAATTACCAAAAGCTTGTCATAACATGTACAGAGCAGTGACAGCATCCCAAAGGTTTACCTCCAGGGCACGAAATTAAATAGCTATTACCCAATAAAAGAAATCACATTTTAAAGCTTATGTCTTTGAGCATGACAAGTATCCACAGCTCTTTTCAAATGTTAATTTGGTTTATGAGAACAGAAAACATCTCAGAAAATTTAGCAAAGAAACATCCACAATATTCAATTACTAGAAATGCACTGATAAGCACCTTTTTTTTTTGTTTTTAAATCTGGATGCTGTATTGCTGAAGCACAGCAATTTGGTTTCAGCTACCCAAACCACACAGCTATTTTGATCATGACATATTCTTCACACTTTCAAAACACAAAGAAGACCACTATACTGGTTTAGGTGAAACTGAAAGGTTGTATCTTGACTCACAGCAGTTGCAGAGGGCCAGGGAGGTAATTCTTCACCGTGTATTGCATGCTCCCAAAATCTTGCACGATGAAGGCTCCAGGTGAATAAGCACCTTCTATTGTTACAGTCTTTTTAGAAAGGTATACAAACATTTCCCCATTATAAATAGGTACAAAACGTTTAAAACGTTAACACAGCTGGCAAAAAGCCACAGCTCAACTCCTTCCAAGGGACTCACGCATGCCAGCTTCTCCTACTGACCCCTAAATCTGATTCATTTATCGAAGACATCACTTCGACAGCCACCAGCTTCTTCCAGAAACGCAAGACATCCTACCTGCAGGGCCCTGCTGCTCCACATACGCTCTCTGATGGAAGGATTCCGTGTTAGACATTTTTTTTCGGGAGAATGCCTGCCTGTACCAAAGGGGGCCGGACGCAGCAGCGCCCAGGTACTAACACCAAACCCCCCATCCTTTGCTGGCCAGCGCTGGGTGCGCCGGTCCCGCTACTGCCCCGCTCTCTAAGCGGCTCTTTGCACCGAGAACTGAAGGCACCGTGAGGCCGGCACCTGCTCGGCTGGAGCACAGGGAAAGCCAAGGAAGCAGGGCTGAGGTGGGGAACATCCCGGGCCCGCGTACCTGCCCGTCCCGCGGGTTCCTCGGCCGGGGGACGGCGGCGGCAGCGGCCCTTCCCGTCGGCTCGCAAAACACAGCCCCGCTGCCGCCCCGCTCCCCGGCAGCTCCCGGTGCCCCCGCCGGGAGCGAGCAGTCGGTGACACGGGGATAACAAAGCCCGGCGGAGGGAAGGCGGCGCTCACCTGCCCAGCGGTCGCTTCATGCCCTCGGCAGCGGCGGAGGCAGGCAGGCGCAGGCTTCGCCTCAGGCTGCAGCCCTTGTCAAGGGGCCCGGGCACGGCGGCGGCGGCGGCGCGCTCATGCTCCACCGTGACCGACTCGTTGCGTTTCCTCATGCCGGGGCGGGGGCGGCAGCGGCGGCGGCGGAGACGGCGGCAGTGGAGCGGGGCCGCGCTCACTCGCCGCGCGCCCTGCCCGGCCCTGCCCGGCTACGCCCCGCTCCCCGCCCCGCCGGCGCGCCCGCCAATCCCCGCCTCCGACGCCGGCCCGCCCGCCAGCGCCTCGGAGCGGCGGCGGCGCCATCTCTACTGCGGGCAGCAGCCCGGCCGCCATTTCGCTGTGGGCTGGGGCGGGGCCCAGCGGCCCGAGGGGCTGCTCGGTGCGCGGCGGGGACGGCGCTACTGAGCGGCCGGAGCTGTGTGTGCCCGTGAAGGAGCACCCCACCTGGTCTTCTGGGGTCTGGAAGGGCCGCGAGACCGGGGTCGAGCGGCAGTACACACCTGGGCACGGGGAAACGGCACGGCTGGTCCAGGGATGCGGGGAGAGTCATAGCCAGCCTTTTGATACAATCAGCAGCGGGAACAGAGACAGGGACGAAGCTGACTTGTGGCATAGAAAGGTTATGATACATTGGAAAGCACGTCCTCATTTCACTCATGCCTAAAGAGGCACACAGACGAGGCAAGGAAGTTACAGAGCTTCCCTGGCTCTGTGTGGGTGTTGCGAAGTGTGGAATGTGTAAATTTTTTCTTAAGGAAGGAAGTTCTTTGATGTTTGATCCTTGTATACTTTTAAGCCTAGCCAGCAAGAAAAGCAATTTTCTATGCGTTAAAAAACCAAATTAATTGCCTTATCAAAGCTGAGGTCTTGAGGTGATGCAGTGATCTCAGACCTAAGGGGAGGTTATAATAGATTTGGAAAAGTTTGCCCACTGATAGTGGACACAAAATTTATGGGCCACAAAGACACTTGGTAGAACTCCCAAAGGAAGCAAGGAAAAAACTAATAAAGCCAACTTAGCAATTGTCCTGATATCAGCTGCAACTGGGTAAAATGTAATTACAGCTGTGGCCACCAACTCAGAGGCCGCAGGCCCAAGAAAGCCACAGACCCAAAAGAAGAGAAAGATTGGGTGTGCAAATTAATTAGCATGAGAAGAATAATTAACCAATAAAAGACAGAATGATAATTAATAGGAGAAAAATGTAACTTGTAGCCAATGAGCACTAATTCCTTTGTTTACTAAAATGTATAAATAGTAAAAAGTTTTGATAGCTGGCGGGCTTGATTAGTGGAATACCACAGAGCACCCAGTCTTATGCAACTCTGAAATAAACAATCTATGTCTCTCTTGAGTGTGTCATTGTCTTGTTGCACACCAAACAAATCCAATTTTTGCAGACAACGTGAGGATCCTGCACTCAGAATCACAGAATAGCTGTGGGGAAGTGACTTAAAGATCAATCAGTTCCAACCTTCCTACCATGGGCAGGGACACCTTGCACTAGACCCAGAGCCCCCTCCAACCTGCCTTTGAACACTTCCCGGTTTGGGGCATCCATAGCTGCTCTGGGCAACCTGTTGCCAGTGCCTTGCCACCCTCACAGTAAAGAATTTCTTCCTAGCATCTAAACCTGCCCTGTGTCACTTTAAAGCCATTTACATGTCCTAGCACTACTCGCCCTTCTGAGAAGTCACTCAAAACTGGTGGTGGCAAATGAAGAACAAGTGAGACATTCCCTGCAGTGTCAGCACTAGCTGGTGATTGCACCATCTCTGCCTTTGGGGTTAGAGATAGAACAGCAGTGCCTTGCGGAGAGCAGCCATGCTCAGGTGTTCTGTTCTGTTCTGTCTCCCACTGCCACTGCTGGGCTGACCCATTGGGACACCTTCTGTGCTCTTGTGAAGTGAAAAAGCGGAACAGTTTCTGGAAAATGGCTCTTCGGACAAGTGATCTTGGCTGTCTTGCATCCATTTCTTCTGAATTGTTGTTGAGTGATCCTGTACCTGATGGAACATTGAGATTCCAGAGAAATACGTAAATTAATTAATCCCAGGAGCAAAGACAAGGCACTAGACCACTAGACCAAAGGAGGAAGCAATTGTTAAAATACCAGCCTCTACTATCCATCAGTTATGGAAAACTATCAGAAAGTACTGTGTAATGAGCTGATATGTGTTTTATTTTGTTTCTACAAGCTTCTCCTTACGTTTGAGACTTTCAGAAATTTTCTCTTGATCAGATCATAATTTCTAAAACTTTCAGCCAGGCTTTTGGAAAGACTGGTTGTACTTTTGCATGCTTTGAACAGCAAAGGAGTGTGTTGTTGTCCATTTGATTTTGTTTAATTTTCTGTCTCATTGGGAAGACCGAGTTCTGCAATTAAGGATTGTCAGGAGCTTTGTCTGGTGACCTCATGAGTGGTGGTCACTCCAAAAGCAGGCTCTGCAAAGGCTGTATTGGGGCTCCTTGGGAGTGGCAGTTTAGTCCTGTGAGGAGGGAATTGCAAGCTGCTCCACAGGCTTTGAAACAAGGGGAATAGACTCAGGTGTCATAAATCCTCTGAGACACCTCAGAGTGAAATTTACTACTGGGGACAACTAAGGAAAATTACTTGCAAATCAGTCTTTGTGGTGTTAGTCTTAATACCAGTTGGTTTTTTCTCTGTACTAGAAAGAAGCAAGTATTTTCTTGTGGAGGCCTTAAGCTGTTCTCAGCCTTTCTAAATGCTTCCCTTCCTTAACTACGTAGGTGTATAAACAGGTGCTTGCTTGGTCTCTCCCATCATAGCAGATATTTAAGATTCAGGAATCACCACATCTCTCTTTTTTTTTTAAGTGTAATGTTCTCTGTGTTGCTGGTACATAATTTATAGAATATTGAATTGTAGAACCATACAATCATTAGGGTTGGAAAAGACCTTCAGGATCATTGAGTCCAACCATTAGCTTAGCCCTGCCATGTTCACCACCAAACCATGTCCCCAGATGCCACATTTAGACATTCTTTGAAAACTCCTAGAATAGTGACTACCCTGGGCAGCCCGTTCCAGTGCCTGACCCTTTCAGTGAATAATTTTTCCTGATATAAACCTCCCCTGGGAGAATACCACCTGAGGCTCTTTCCTCTTGTCCTATCACTTGGGACCCTAGGACCACATGACTTCAACATCCTTTCAGGAATATGTAGACAGCAATAAGATCTCCCCTGAGCCTCCTTTTCTCCAGGCTGAACTCCCCCAGCTCCTTCAGCACTCCTCATCAGAATTGTGCTCCAGCCCTTCTCCTTCCTTGCCTATCCCTTCTAAAGGGTTTATAGACACCCCTTGCAGCACTCCAATTGTGTGAGTCATCCCACCAATACGAAGAAGTTCTTTCCATTTGGGATCAGTACTTGCCCTTCTGACCTACTGAAAGAGAGTAGTGAGCCTTTCTGTGAGTAGGCCTCAGAAATTACCACACACCACATCCCCCAGAAATGAATGCCCAAAATCCATCCTAAATTCCTAGTTAACTCCCGTGGTGGAATTCTGGTAGACTTGAGAGACTGTTGATGCAACAGTCCACTATAAACCTTACTTCTGCTGCTGTTATAAGCAACCCAGGGTGAAGTTCTTCCATGTGTGGTCAACAAATTCTGTGTCTGAACAATGCAAAACAGCTGAGGGAATATGCTGACACAGGATTTCTTACCAGCCAGGTACTCCATGTAGTTCTACAAAACATGTACACGAAGAACAGGAAAATCCAGTCAGGGTAAAGGTTGGGAAAGAATTTGGGATTTCTTAGCTCAAGGCATGAACAAAGATTACAATAGAGCAATAGTAGAAACTATTGCTATGGGCAAGGACACGTTCCAAAGAGTTTCTGGATGTGTGGAATGATCCCAAGGAGGTCTGGAGACAGGCCATGGGGCAAGGACATAGCTGCCAGACTGCACCAGTGTCAATCTCCTTCCCATCATGTATTCTTCAGAGGCAGCTGCACCTGGATTTACCAGCCTGATCTGGAGATGAGGAAGACTGATGGAAAACAAAGGACAGCAAATGAGCACTGATCCTAAGTAACATTTTCAAGAGAAAGAACAAGAGCTGTGTTTGGCTGTGGATGAACTCAAACAAATCTTCCCAAAAGACAGAATCCAGAACAGGAGATACTGAAGGGATCTGGAAAGACCAAGAGAAAGTTCTGGTTAGGAAACCACTGTGAGAAAAGTCTCTGGAGAGCCCAAGGCTATTCAAAGCAGCAGAGAAATCAGGAAAGGAGCAGAGCCATCTCCTTTGAAATGGTACTTGAAAGGAGAATGAAAGCCAAGGAGAGGCGAATTGAGGCAGAGCAGACACTGCAACCTGCTGATAAAGGCAGCTTTTGGAAATGCAGAGGCCTGCAAGGAGGACAGCTTTCTGTTCCTCAGCACCATGGCCTTCTTCATCTGCTTACCCAGCTGTCTCCTAGTTGGACCATGTAGAGAAAATTATGGAGAGTTCGGATGGAAGGGACTGTGGAGCCATCCTTCAATGCTGAATGCATCCTTCCTGAAGGCAGAAAAATCCACATACCCCTCAGCCCAAGCTGCTCCCAGCCACCCACCTTGCACTCTGGGGGCAGGGGCTACCTTTGGGGCAAGAGAGGACTGCTGGGTCTGGCACAGGAAGCGCTGCAGGTTGGTGGCATAACAAGGCTTGTAGCCCCAGAGCAGGGTGCAGAAGATGACCTCAGAACTCCATGTGTTTGCCAGGAAGAGGTCACAGGGCTTCTCCTGCAGGATCTCAGTACATGCATAAGCATAGGATTGGCAGAAGCTCTAGCTCAGTGTTACCTTGGTGGGCAGCCCCTGATGTGGGGAGATCCCAAGGGACTCCACATTGACAACCTGCAGTACCACCCTTCTGGAGAATCTGGAGATGCGGACCTTCATGTTTTCCTCACTATCCAGGAAAATGTTTTCCAGGTTTAAGCCTCTGCAAAGAAGAGGCAGCATGTGCTGTGGGGAGGCAGGGGCAGATGGAAGGTGTGGGGCAGGGAAGGTCAGGAGTCAAGGAAGGGGCTGTGGGTAGATGAGGGGCCAGGGTGAGTAGGAGAGCTTGGACTGGCAAGCTGTGGTGCGGAGAGAGAATAGGTCAGGGTGCAGTGCAACAGAGATGCTACCTGGACTGGAGAACATGATTCCCCAAGCACCCGCTCTGGGATGCTCCTCGAGTGGGCCGGAGTAGATAAAAGCTCCACGAGGAGATAAAATCTGTCTCCATGCCTTGGCTCAGCGGGATGAGCCCTTCAGGATCCATGGACACAGGGGCTGGGCATGGGACAGACCTGCCCCCCGCTGGCTCCCCTTTGCCTTGCACCCCCAGCCCCTTTGCCCACCGCTGCTCTCCCAACCCCTGTCAGTCCCCCTCAAAATGCCCACCACGGCAGCCATGCTCTTGGAGCTCCCTGGCCCTCTGAATCCTTGCCCTTTGCCTCACGGTGCCGCCAATGCCCAGGACTTCCCCAACCACTCCCTGCTCCTTTGAACCTAAATAAAATCCTTGCCCCATTGAGCCATACAGTAGCACCGCTGCCCTTGAAGCTTCCCAAAGGGGAGCTCCCCAAAGGGTGCTCCCACTTCCCCCTTTGCCCCTGATGCCCTGGGGACCCTCGGGTGCCCCCTTTGCCCTGCAGAATTTCATGATGCTCAGGGGCTCCTCCTGTTGTCCCCTGACAATGCCACCTTCTCACCCTGCCTGCATCCAATGAGGCAGGAATTTCCCGAGGTTTTCCTCCAGTGCCCTCTTTCTGGAGATGACCTTGGTGGCCACCTTGTGCCACGGTGTTAGACAGAAGTTAGGCCCAAACATCAGTCACTTGACACTGGGACAAAGTCAGGGGCCAAATACCAATTTGGTGAAGCTGAGCTCCTCCAGCACCAAGGAAAGCCAATCCAGAATTCCATGTGACAGTTTATGACAGGGAATAGTGATAGCTATGAACTCTTCAAGCAAGTGGGTTTTACCTGCTCACACTGGCACAGTTCCCTGCTCACAAGCACCCAGATGGCTGTGCTGGTACTGTGGCCAGGGTCACTTGTGCATGACACAGAGGAAGGACAACAGAAACCAGGACCTCACTCTGCTCCTGGGGAACCTGTGGAGTACCAATAGCTGTCAGATGAATGAAGATGATAAGCACGCTCACAATAAGCTGATGGACTGATCTTTCACAACACTCTTAGGGAATTTTTTTTCCCCATGTGCCATGTCAGGTTAGCTAACCAAATGACTGAAAAGACTGCTCCTGCTGAAGCACCTTTGATACGACCCAATCCCCTGCTTCTGTCTCTACTCATGTGCCACATTCCATGAGATCCTTACCACTGGCTTGGCTGAAGTAAATGGGAGCTCTTGCACCTCTGGCAACAGGCTGGCAGACACCACCTCAAGGACAGTGGCAGTAAGGATTGACCTTAGACATTCTAGACATGAGCCCTAACGAGGCAGCCCTTTGCCAGCAGGTCCTGCTTAGGTCCCATGAACTCAAGGGCACTTGCTATCTGCTGGTTGCTTTTTCCCCACCTTGACCACCAGCTTGAAGGTGATACATGCAGGCTGTTGGACATCATCCTCCCACTGTGAGGACACAGGACCACCTGCCAATGAGCTGGTCGGGCTGCCCCATGCGAGCCAGGAAGTGTCCGGACCGCATGTCCCAGGAACAGCCTTCTCCAGCAGCCACAAAGCTCTGGCCGTGCTGGGCCTCGCAGTGCTCACACGCACATCTCCATTCACCCTTGCATCCACCAGCTTCACTGACCCCCTTATTGCCACCGGCAGCCTCCCAAAACCGTGTATCGGAGCACTAACAAGCCCCCGCCCGGCAAAGGTGGGGTGCACACCTGCCGTGTCCCGGGAAGAGCCGCACGCCCCGAGCTCCTCCCGCCAGAAGAAGCCGAAGCCGAGCCCGAACCCGCGCCCCGGCCGCTGCCCCGGAAGAGCCGCTCTCCTCCAGCCCCGCCCTCGAGGGCGTGCCCGGCGCCCGCGCGCCCTGTGACCAATCAGAAAAATCGGCCGCGCTGCGTCAGCGGCACGCGGCGGCGGCGGAGGCTGTTGCTAGGCAGGCCGCCGCGCCTGGCCCAATGGGAGCGGGGCGCTGCGGCCGGGCCCGGGCGCAGGCGGCGGCG
>VZRF01015224.1:38763-67095 GCA_013396875.1 Vireo altiloquus | reverse complement strand
GGTGCCTCCGTGCGAGCCCGGCCCGGCCCGGCCCGGCCCGCCCTGCGCGCTCCGCCGGCCGCGGGGATGCTCCCGGTGGGGGAGGTACGGCCGCACCCGCGTCCTAGCCCCGCTTCTTCCTCCGCCGGCGGGATGCGGGCCCGGATCCGCCTCTGCCGCCGCCCCGGGCGGCCGGGCCGGCGCTGTGGGTGCCCTGGCACCGCGTATCTCCGATGGGGCCGCGCCCCGGGGAAGGGCTGGGCGGGCACAGGGCCCTGTCACTTGCAGGTGCCCCGCCGGGATCAGCCTGCGGTGACCGGGACGGGAGATGCCAGCATCGCTCCTGGGCTTGGGTCCGTGGCCTCGCCCCTGGGCGTTAGCTGCCGGGGGCGCCGTTGAGAGTGCCCTTCCCAGGGAAAAAGGGCTGGAAGTGGATGTCCGGAGTAGGGCGTGCTGCAGGAGTGGTCTGTGGCAGCGCACACCTGAACTCTGCAGAGAGATGCTAAAATTCTGAACGAGGTGAAGTTTTCTCTGAATGTGTTCTCATCCTTTCAGGAATCTCCAAAGTCTACCAAAAGCACCACAAAGCCTAGCAGCAGCAGCAGCAGCAGCAGCAGCAGCAGCAGCAGCAGCAGTAGCGGGAAGGATGGTGGGGCAGAGAATTCGGAAGAGGTAAGTCTTTCACCTTGAGTATGGCAGTGTGCATGTACAACTCACCTTTGGGGAGGAATTAAATCTTTCATTTTAGCTACTTCAAGCTGTTCCGCCAGATAACACATGTTACCAGGATCTTAAGAAGTCAGAGAAGGAAAATTGGCCCAAAGGGAACAATGACAATGAATGAGATCAGATGAGTTTCCAGACCTTTGGCACAAAGCTGAAGGCAAGTGCTGCTCACAGAGGTGGGCAGGGCATGGCAAAGTTGGCTGCAGAAAGGGACAAGCCATTATTATCAACTAGGGGAAAGCCTGACAGATGGGAGCAGCTTCCGTGCTCCTGTCAGAGCAAAGCGCAATAAACTCTCTTGTCACTTTGTGTCAGAGTGGGAGAGTAGTGAGAAGCAATAGGAAGAGATCTGTTCTTCTGAGGCGTTTTCTGGAGGAGTGAGATTAGGAAGTAATGGATAGGAACACTTGAAAGAATAAACTGCTAGAGATTAAATGGTTCTCCTTTGGTATAACAGCCTTTTTGCTGAATGCAGTATTCCTCACAAGAAGGCACAGTCTGTATTCCCAGATGTGCAGTCTCACTCTCAGTTTTAGTGTTGCCAAGGTAGATACATTAGGATGGCCTCAGCAGAATATGGTAGTATGATAAGCCATGCTTAGAATTAGTGCAAATTTGTGTTCAGTGGAACTTTTCTGGTAGTCCTGAGTTTTTCTGGCACTCAGGCAGTGGTTGTGGAATTTGAGATTTGGCTCAGAAGAATGTACACATGTCTGAGGAAGCATGCATGTATGTGTGGTTTATTTTTTTTTAATACTGCAATTTGGCAAACAAGCTGTGCCACTTCTACATCCACAGAAGCCTGTGTGCTTCTTTGTCTGGAGCACATTGCACTTGTAATTTGGAGGGTTGGGCACGGGAGACATGTAGGGCTAATGAAGACTAGGAAGAAATGTGTAGTTCAGTGGCATGGTTATAGTCAATGCTACTTTAGAGTCTACTCCAAAGCATAGATCTGCATTGCAGAGCCTCAGAAAATGACCCTGCTATGAGCTGCTCAGCTTTGTGCTTGTGCCCAACCTGCCGTGTGGCCAGCAAGGAATCAGAGTCTAACTTTGTGTGCCTTAGAGCAGGCAGCAGTTTTGTAGGTCCTCCATCCTGGCCTTTGCCTCTGTCTGTTTTATTTTGTGTATACAGCTGAAAACAGCTTGGTGGAGAGCTGTGTCCAGACTCCAATGAAAAGAAAGAACTTCTGTGTTGGAATTATGGGGTCAGACTTACCTTTTTTTATTTATGTGGCACTCTTTGCTGAGTTCACAGCTCTGGAAAGGTGTAGGAAAGCCTGGGTCTTGCAGTGAATAGCCAACAAAGCAGGTCACACTGATGTGCCCATCCCAGGCAGTGGTGGGCTGTGGCATTGCTCTCCTGGTTACAAGTGGTGCAGTAAGAAGGGAAGAAAGTCACAGGCTACAAGCTTTCTTCTGTGACTTGAAATGGCATGTAATATTTGCCTGGGTGCAGAAGAAACTTAGGAGTGATGTGTCTAAACTTCCCTCCCACAAAACATACTCAGCCACTTCCTCATACTCCAGACAAAATCCAGCCCTCCTTTAGGATGGAAAGCTGGGTCTCCTTTGATCATAAGAACAGAGAGCAGAGCAGAAAGGAGACACCTCTGCAGTGTGTACTGCCACAGGTCTCTTCTTCCTTTCTCTGTTGAGTCTGCAGTGAAGTTTGTTCCTTTTTGGTGCTTTCCTATCTCTGGAGTACTCTGCTGCAGAATGGAAGAGAGCTCTTTGCTTGATAAGAAGAAATGTATGCCAGTTTGAATGCGATTTTCTTGCTCTTCAGGAAACACAGAAAGGTATTTTGACTTTCACATTGTGTGAGGAATTAGGTAGTATGTGCTGGGAGCAAAACTCCTTCCTTGTGTCAGAAGCAAGAGGTGGTTTGACTTGTGAAACGCTGGGAGTGGTATTTTCTGGTGGGGTTGATGTGCTGAGCCCAACCTAGATACCTTTGCTGCCATTGTGAGAGTTTCATGCCCTGTGAATTCCCCTGTGGAATTACAGTTGGTTGGTTGCCTGTTCTAGGGTAAAAATTGGGTGCACTAAAGAGATCTATCCTTTTTCTTCATATCTCAGTAGATGCTTAATGGGCTTGCAGCAGGGGAGCAGCATTTGGGCAGCCCTCTTCCACTATGTGCTTTCCTCTCTCACTGTGCTCCGTGGAGCAGGGGAAGGAATCAACTTTAATTTATCCTGGTACTAGAAAATTGTGTCTTGTTTTGCAGGCAACTTGTCTGGCTGGTGGGATGAGTAAAGCTTGTTGCAGAGCAGCTCTGTTTTGATGGATCTGGGCAAATGCAGTGGACGAGGAGCTCCTATGGGGATCTCTGTGGAGGGAGATGAAGAGGGTAGGAGTCAGTCCAGAACCCCCTAAGCAAAGTGCTTTGTTCTCTGCAGCGAATGAGCTTTTGGTGGAGCTGATCTGGAAGGGCAGATATGTTGAAAAGCAAGCACATCCACAAGGGAAGTGTTGGATTCCCTCTTAAGTACAGGGGTACTGCAGTGCTCTTTTAGTTTTACTCCAAGATGAGCAAATCCATCTGATGTGAACAGCCAGCAGAGCTCGGCCAACCCCTGGCTTTGAGGGGGTGGTTTGCTTAGGAAGAGGCAAGGAGCAGTGGAGTAAAACATGAGAGCAGGGAGTGGGAAATGAAAGGTATGTTTGGTTCAGTCCCTCTGGAACATGATGAATGTATGAATGCAGAGAATTTCTGTGTAGCTATTTAAGGAGAAAAAAAGAAATAATGTCAGAGACCAAGGCAGTGTTGAATGAGAGGATGAGAAAGAGTTACTCCTCCTGGCCAGAAAGACTGGGAGAGGCAGCTGGGTGGGGAAGAGAGTTAATGACCTGGAAGTGGGAGCAGGCATTAGCAGCAGTAAAGAGGAGAGTTGCTCTGCAGCCTCTAGGGCAGCTTGGAGCCTTGCTGATGAGATTTGCAGCTCTGGGAGAGGGTGCACCTTTTCAGTGAGCTGCTGTATTTTCATGCTTTGCAGATATCTCCATGAGGCTTGTTACTGCAGTACCTGGAGTTCATTATTCAGAGACAGGCATTACAGTGTGTTCTTGTTACTTCTGAGGCAGGGAGCCTGATTTTAATAGGGAAGCTGTGTAACAGCAGACAAAGAGAGCAGGTACTGACTTGAGGGATGGGAAGAGTCATCTGAGGAGGAGGAGCTGAGAGCAGATCTGGGCTGGGAAGCTTAGCAAGCAGGGGATGCCCAAGGGACCAGTGAGGCAGAAAGGGCTTCCTGAGTGACGATGCACCCAGCTGCAGTAGGAGTGCCTGCAGAGGTGAGGTCATGCACAGGTAGGGGAGCGAAGGAGAAGCTAGCCCAGCTCAGGATGGCTGGGGGAAGAGGATCTCTGTTGTCTGGGATGAAGAGGAATGGCACAGAGCAAGCTCAGGGCCTGGGGCTCATTGATTTGTGCAGGCAAGTTCCTAACAAGGAGGAGAGGTGGTGGGAACCAGTGGGGAGGAAGTGCTCTGGAGCCAGGGAGTTCTAATTCGGTTTCAGTTGGGGCTGGCCCGTCCTGTTGGCACAAGGAGCTTCTCCTCTGCAGTGGGGAAAGTGGGGCTTCCCCACTGTGCTTGGGCAAACACCTTTGTGCTATTCCCTGGTCGCTTCAGCATGTGCAGTGTAACAGCCACAGGAAACAATGTCCCCCAAGCCATAGGCTTTGCCATGATGTGTGAGCCCTGCTTGTCAGGAGGGGGCTGAGCCTGCTCAGGTGCAGGGGTGCCTGCTGCCATGGAGTGGTTGGCTGGTGTTGGTGTCAGGGAGTCTGTACATGAAGAGAAAAACTTTCAGATTCAGTAGTCTGCTGTGTTTTCAGGGATGGAAACTTCAGAGAAGAAAGTGTTAGGAAACTTAAAATAAGCCTCTTCTGATTCATGTGGCCAAGGTAGGAGGTGTTGAAGGCAGCAGGACAGCAGGCCTGTCACAGGAAGCACCTCCTGAAAGCAGGGATTCAACTCGATACCAGAAAGTGCCTGTACAAGCAATCCATCATAAACCCTCTGAGCACTGTAGCATATGAGTGTATCTGACCTCCCCAACCATCAGCTTTTCTCTAGCAATCTCAGTTGTATGACTTTTGCATGTGTTTGATTCTTTCTTAAATAGCTGGCAGCTAAACCTGTGCTTTGTCTCTCTTCATGCACAATGTTGAAGACTATAGACTGTTGAAGACTGGTGGCAAGGACTTTTCCAGTCCCCCAATGCAGCCTGTTCACATGCAGTAAACACACCATGCTCTGAGCATTTGCCTATGGTGTTTCTGGGTGGGTGAGGAGTGCACAGGCATGTCCCATCATCTGGGAGGGCCCATGTGTTCTGCCTTCTTCAGTGTTACCTGGGAGGCCACCAGTGCATCTTTTGTTTCTGTGGTGGCTCAGCATTCAGATTTTTCCCTTCTTCCCTGTGGAAGGAGAGTGATGCAGAGTGGAGGACTCCCAAAGGCATCTGGACATCATTTTGAGTGGCTCACTCTGCTGTGATACCCAAGTATTCAGGGTGAGGAATGAACTTCTCAGTCTTGGAAGCAAGGCCAGCAAGGTTTTGTCCTGACTTAACAGAGCAGAGACCACTGTTCAGTATAAGTTGCCTCCAGTTTGTAGTCTGTGCCTGCTTTGTTTGGCAGACACTGCTGTTTTTATCACAAGCTCATCTGGCTCCCTCCTCTCATCATGGGACAACACTGCTCTGAGAAGGGAATCAAAATAGATCTAAACTGTTGAGAGTTCAAATCTTGTTGTCTCCCCCCACCTTGGCTTGGAGCTGAGCTTGAAACAGAACCACTCAAGATTTCCTTCAAACAGAACCAGACCAGAACCAAAATCTTTCTGATTTCTCATTCAAAGTAATGACTTGACAAAAAAATTGATGTTTTGTGTTGGGCCCTGTTTTCCACAGGGAGTCTTTGCACTTGCTCTACAGATCCCAATCGATAGAGCAGCATCTCCTTGTAGACAGCTTCCCATGTTCCTACCTTGCTGCCTTCCCACATGCTGCAAGTGCAGTAACTCTTGCTCTTGCACTGCAGTGCTGTGCTGCACCTCTTTGGAAACCAGTTCAGGGAAAAGACTGTGCAGAGTAGCTGCAGCTCAGCTAGTCCTGACAGGAAGAGACTGGCCATCTGGAGGAGGGAAAGCTCTGCTGAGCTCCTGCACTCCCTCAAAACACTTCTGGTCGGTGTTCTGGTGAGGTGTGCATCTGTACCACTGTGCTCTATATGCAGCTCGGAATTATGGGGAAAGAAGAGGGTGATGTCCGAGGATTTCACTCACCTCTGCTCCCCGTCCATTGTGCTATTCTTGTTGTATCCTAAACAGGTTCATCCTGCAGCTCCTTGGCTTCATTTACCAGCAGGAAGGAGGTGGCTCACGCAGCACAGCCAGGGTAGGCTGGGTGCTGTCTCCAGCTAATCCCTCTGCTTCCTTGCAGGATGTTGCCCTCTTTTGTGCTGAGTTTTCCATAGCTTTGGTCAGTGTGAAATTAAAGGGTCAGTTATTGAGTCATTATGGTCCAAGTGGGACTCGAAGCAGCAGAGATTCAGCAAGGTCAGAAGAGAGCTGAGCTGTGGAAACACTGGCTTGAGTTTCTGGTCACATGCTAAACATGAGAAAGTGCCTCTGTTAGTGCAGTTTAACAAGATTGCAGTGGGAGTGGAGAATGCAGGCAGAGTGTGTGGCTAAAAGGGGTGATGTGGGAAAAGCCCATCTACAGAAGTCCAGACCGCAGTGAGGCAGAGATGGAGAGAGCAGCCAGGATGCATTGGGAGACCCACAGCCTGGGACCTAGGGGTGCATGTTTGTGTGTATGATCTGTGTGGTTTGTAGGTGCTCCTGGACCATGAATGCAGCAGTGATTTTAGTGGTCTTCACTATTGCCTTTCCAAGGCCATTATGTCTGCTCTGTACTATACACTCCCTTGCTTTTTCCCAGGTGATTCCCTACACAAGGACAAATTAGCAAATTGCCGATTTCCTAAACTTGCTTGTTGTGTGTTGTATAAAGTGCTACAATCAGACACAGGAGCACGCTGAGATTTCTGTTTGGACCACAGACAGTGCTTGTTTCTGCTTCATGTAACTTGTCACAAGATGTGACTTTGCTTTCCATATCCATAGCACTTGGCTGTGCTGAGGGGCTCCGGTCTCTTTGTGGTACCTCGCAGACGTGAGTAAAACTGATGTTTACTTTGCAGATAGGCAGCAAATGCAACCAACAGCTCTGGAGCTGGCAGGAACACGTGAGGTGCACTCAACTGGCAGTGCAACGGTGAAAAACCTGCCCGGTTTCTTCATTCCAAGAAGATGCTGATGTTGTCTGCTTATGAGGCTTGTAGGTAAAGCTTCTGAGTTGTTTTACTCTCTTCTCCCTCATCAGGCCCAGCAGCCTCAGCAGCAGCAGCCGCAGCAGCCACAACAGCAGCCAAGTTCAAATAAGCGGCCCAGTAACAGCGCTCCCCCCCCAACCCAGCTGAATAAAATCAAGTACTCAGGGGGACCCCAGATTGTGAAGAAGGAGCGCCGGCACAGCTCTTCCCGTTTCAATCTGAGCAAAAACCGGGAACTGCAAAAACTCCCAGCCCTTAAAGGTAAAGAAGCAGTGGGGTGGGAGTGACCTGCATGACAAGCTGCAGTTTCTCCAGGCAGAGTGCAGTGGTGTAAAGGCTCTTCCCAAAGCAACCCTTCCAGTGCCCAGCTAGTTTTATGGGCAGTGCAGCAAGGATGGTTCTGGGAAAAGTGCTTGGCTTGTTAGTAGGTAGAGAATTGATGGATGGCCTAAAATAATCAGAGTATTCTCAATGCAAACTTTGTACTTACCTTCCCATTTGAGCTATTTAAACCCTTGTGCTTCTGTGTACTGAGGATTGCTTCAGATTCTTCCGCAGGTTATGCAGGAAAGTGGTAAAGTGCAGAGACCCTTGGTGCAGACTGTCCTTGGTTCCTACATCCACCCATTCCTGGGAAAGGACCAGGCCTCCTCCTCATTGTGTTTCCACTGCAAATTATGATAGTGCAATTGAACCTGTCCATGTTAGGGCAGCTTGGTATTAGCACTTAGTGTACATTATGTTGCAATTAAACATGAGTGTGGACAAGGAGAAAGCATTTTCAGCAGTCGTTGAGCCAGACCCATTGCTGAGGTTGCTCATGGACACAGACAAGCTTTTGAGGAGGGGAGTCTGCCTTGCAGTTTAGTAGCATTCTGCAAGCAGGAGGTAAGTTTGTGTCATTGGCCAAGGCAGTGTGTAGATTCCAGTCGTATCAGAAAGAGAATCTGTTAATGTACAGCTCCTGCCACCCTGGCCCCTCTCTTCCACCCTATTCTGTGGGAGGAGGGTTAGGCTACAATGTGTGCTGCCCAGCTCCCTTTGTGTCTGGGGTGCAGGACATGGCTGTCAGTGGTCTGTGATGGGAGCTGGTTGAGTTGTTTTTCAGTGTACTCTGTTCAGGGAAGAGATCAGTGCTTATCAGGTTAGAAACTGCTACCACGTTTGAAATCCCCTCATGGGATAGTCACTTCAGAGGTCTTGCAGTCTCTATGCCTCCCTTGTCCCATGTCCATTGCAGGGATAACACTGCCTCTCCCTCTTCCCTGCCAACAGTTGAAGGGGGATATGACAGGGGAGGGGGAAACCATGGGGAGCAAACCACAGTGATACCTGAGGAAACCAGGAAGACGTTCTGCCTGTGTCCAAGGATGGATGTCCCTGCTTTCTCTGACAGATGCTCCTCCACACGAACGAGAAGAGCTTTTCATCCAGAAGCTGCGGCAGTGCTGCGTTCTTTTTGACTTCATCTCTGACCCCCTCAGTGACCTGAAGTTCAAGGAGGTGAAGCGAGCAGGTCTCAATGAGATGGTGGAATACATCACACACAACCGTGATGTCGTGACCGAGGCCATCTATCCTGAAGCTGTTATCATGGTAGGGCATGGAGCCAGTGTTTGTGTGGCTTGTGTGCCAAAGAAATAGGGAAGTGTGGGAGGAGGAGGGGATCGGGATTCATGGGAGAGGAGTGTGACCCCAATCCTACCCATTCCTTATCTTCGCACCTCCAGAAAGAGAAGTGTGTGTGGAGGTGCTGGTAGTGACAGTGCCTGCTGTGGGGAGAGGTGGAAGCTCTTTTCTCTGGCAGAGATTGCACTTGGGGAGGTCCTGTAACTGTAACAGGTCCTGCGGACTGTAACCCTGCAGCCTGCAGCAAGGGATCAGGTATGGGAATAGCTGTGACAATCACAATCTGTTGCACTGCAGTGAAGGATTTGCTATGTGGAGCACCATCATGACGTGTCAGAATGTCATTCATGTACTTTGTCACTCACTTCAGTTTTCAGTGAACCTCTTCCGGACACTCCCACCATCGTCCAATCCCACAGGAGCAGAGTTTGACCCTGAAGAAGACGAGCCAACATTAGAGGCTGCCTGGCCACACCTTCAGGTGAGGAGGGGTGGGGAATATAGATGTGGTGAATTTATCTCCAGGAAGTCGAGAGTCCATGTGGAGCTGGAGGCTGCCAGCCCTGCCACTGCTGCTTCACCAGCCTGCGAGGGTTCCTGGGGAAAGACCAGGCCTGCCACCCAGGGGTCAGAGGTGGCCATTAGGCAGTGCATGAAGCAAAGGTGTCCTGGGAGCTGGCTGATGCCTGTGTGCAACATTCACCTGCAGATGGCTTTAAGACAGACTGGGTGAAAAGGGTTAGGAGAATGACGGTGAGCATGGTTTAGCAGAGCTCAGCAGTATAAGTCAGGAGGAAAGCTTGAGGCACTTGCACAGGGACATGTTGTCAAGCAGACAAAGGCAGAAAAAGAGGCAGGTACTGCAGAATGAAGCAGAAAATACAGAGAAGAAATAAGATGTCATTCTGCAGCAGTGGTTAATCACTTCTCACTGCTGCAGTTGACACAGGGATGTGAGCGTTGATAGAAATAGCGTGTCCTCAGCACCAGAGTGCTATGGATGCTAGGCAGCATTTGTTTCTCAGAATTGAGTCAGCAGCAGCCAGCATGGATTTGTGGCAACAATGCGGAGCTTTTTGGTCGGCACCTGTTTTTTCTTTACTGCTGTCCTTGGCAGCTAGGCCCTACCTGTGGATGCATGGTCTTATCATTCCTTCAATTCCAAAGTCAGGCCTTTCAAATGCATCCATCTTGTTTGGCCTAGTGGCCCCTCAGAACCGCTAGGAGGGATGGATGAGAGCGGACTCATCCCTTTCAGGGAACAGCAAGACCAGAAGTTGATGTTTCAGCACTGACAGCCTTCTTAAAGCAAGCTGCCCTTTGTTTTCCAAGTGGGACACAGCATGCAGTTCTCCTGGCCTAGTGAGGCCAAGGCAACCTTGAGTCAGTACCCAGGAGGCAGAGGACACTGCATGTTTTCCTGGGGTGCGTTTAATTTCTCTGCTCTTCTGTTCTTCCTTGGTCTGTCTGAAGGGCATCCAGTTAGTCTGAGCCTTTGCTATCTCTGGAGGTTTCTGTTCTCTGTAGAGATAGGTGCTGAAGATGTGAGAAGAGTTTCCCAGGCCTACCTTCTTAATCTGAGTAGGTGGATGTTATCTTTGGGAGGACCTGAGCTGATGAGGTCTCATGCAGATTTGAGCAGTTACATGCCACCAGAGACCTCTGCCCATTAAAGCAAGGGCAGCTGAGTTGATCTGGGTAAGGAAACACTGGGTTTTGTGCTCCTGTTCAGGCTTCCCAGCCTTTCCCTTAATCCATAAGGAGAAGGAAAACATAAAATCTGAAGTAAACACTAGTGAGAGGATGGGGATTATTAAGTAATCTCTCCTTTTCCCCCCACAGCTGGTGTATGAGTTCTTCCTCAGGTTCCTGGAATCCCCTGACTTTCAACCAAATGTAGCCAAGAAATACATTGACCAGAAGTTTGTGCTATCTGTAAGTAATTGTTGCCCCTGCCACTGTGCACCACCTTTGTGAAGGACATGCAGCAGATTTTGGTGCTTGAAGATGTGACTTTTCTGTATTTGTTTTGAATGAACCGACAGAATTTTCTGTGCAGGGCAAGACTGCATGCGAGCTGTAGTCACTGGAACTCATAACTCACTGTATCAGTGGAGAGGGGCGCAGGGGCCTTGCAGGGGAAATCTGAGGACGTGCAGCTTTGTAGAATGTGCAGGCCTTCACTGTGTTTCTGAAGGTGAAAGAAGTGATGATGGTTCCAGCTTGTGACTAGGAGGTCACATGTTTCAGGGAAATGACCACTGTGCTCAAGGTGCTGAAGGGATCACTCAACTGAAAGAGCTGTTTTTGCCAAGCATGAGCAGTGCCTGGTGTTGCTAGTAGCTTTGCCCAGACAGTATGCAGGCACTGACTGAATTTCTTTCCCCACAGCTGCTGGATCTCTTTGACAGTGAAGACCCCAGAGAACGAGACTTCCTAAAGACTATTCTGCACAGGATCTATGGGAAGTTCCTGGGTCTGAGAGCATATGTGAGGAGGCAGATCAATAATATATTTTACAGGTGAGGTCTTTCTTAGTACCATTTAGACTCCCTGTCTCCAGCATTTTTCCTTCCTCTTGCTTATCAAACTGTGTCCAGCTTTTGGCAATGACCTCTCATCCATCTCTTTAGGTTCATCTATGAAACAGAACACCACAATGGGATTGCAGAGCTACTAGAGATCCTGGGAAGGTAAGGCCACTTTTGGAAGTCCCAGAGGGCCCATAGTGAGAGAGGCCTCCCAGCTCAGTGTGCTGTGTGAACAGGCAGTGCCTTCCTTCAGCAGTCCTTGCAGGAGGCACCTCTTCCAGAGAATCTCAGTCTGACAAAGCATAAAGTAAAGTACTCTCCAGCCTGCTGATAAATACAGTGGTAGCCTTCTCCTCCCCAGATCTGTCTCCTATTCTTTTGAGTTTGAGTCCGGTCACAGTTGCTATCTTGCTTCAGCAGGCAGTAAGAGAGAAGAGCTCCTCACAGCTCTGAGAAGCCTTAGCAATGGGCAGTCTTTTCCAGGGTTTCAGCTTCCCTTCTGTTTGTGGCCTTGTTATCCTGCCATCCTCCTGTTCTGTAAAGCAAAAGACTCAAGCCCTGAACTGCTTCGATGCTGGTCTTCCCCAGATGTTCTGCCTAAGTCTGTGTGGGTTCAGCCTGGCACAGGACAGAGCAGAGCCCAGGCTCCATCAGAGGCTTTTCCCTGTGGTGTCTGCCAAGAACACTCTCCCTGAGCTCAGTGTGCAGCCAGGGCTGCAGCAACCATGCTTTAGATGGGTCCTTCCTCAAGGGGCTGGTGAGAGCTAATGTGTGTTGGGAGGTGAGAGACACTGTATTTCTGCTGGGTAAAAATTTTAACTAGACTCTTGTGTCTTCTCAGCATAATCAATGGGTTTGCTTTGCCTCTGAAGGAAGAGCACAAGATGTTCCTCATCAGAGTCTTGTTACCACTGCACAAAGTGAAGTCTCTCAGTGTGTACCATCCACAGGTGAGAAGGGCTTCAAGTTCCTGGGGCAGATTGGGATTTAGCAAAAGCTTATAGCTATTATAAGATCTATCTATTTATATTAGTTTATAAGATAATTGTTTATAGCTGTTCACCAGGCCCCATTACTGCATTGTGCAAAGTTCTTGCTGTGAGATGTTCTGGGCTCTGCACTTGTCCCATACTGTAGTGGTTGTCCCATTCTTGTGGTGTCTGGGCCTGTGCCACTGGATGATAGGAGGGTATCCTGAAATTTCTCACTGTCTTAATGCTGTGGCTTGCTTTGTCTTTCTGTGCTGGAAGCTTGTGAAATATTGGGGGCCTGCTGAAACCAGAGGTAAATTTCTTAGCTGCAGTCATCAGCCTGTGCATGTGGTGTATCAGCTGTTAGTCACTGCTGAGATATGTGGAGAAGTTGGTGTGCTAGTCTGCTAGATTGGTTTAGAGATTAATTTCTTCCAATTTTTAGTACATAACAGAAGAATAGAGAAGATCACAACTTGGGATAGGAAGTGAGAAAATATGGGTGCTAAGTAGAGATGTCTGTTATCTCAGCCCTGTTTCTGTGGGGCAGGGCTTTGTGGCGGCAGTCAGGTTTGTTCCTCCCCATTGTGTGCAGCTGTGCTTGCATCTGAATGTATTGGCTGTGGACTGCTCTGGGTCACTGAAGCTTTATCCTTTAAATTACACAAATGTCCTGAGCTCAGGCCCTGCCTGCTTCTTCTTGAAGCCTTCACTTGCCATCAGAAAACTGGATTTGTTTAGAGCTGCAACATAATGGGCATGATGTAACTTCCAGCCTAGGGGGTGGGGCATTTTAATCTCAGGTACACTTGAGGAAGCTCTAATCTTGCCATGTGTTTTTCCTACAGCTGGCATACTGTGTTGTACAGTTCTTGGAGAAAGACAGCAGCTTGACAGAGCCAGTGAGTAACCTTGCTTCACTTCTGTGTGACAGTCAAGTCCCAAAAAGCTTAACAGCTTGCTTAGAGAAACCTTTTTTCACCCTTGCTATAAAGAGGCTGGGAGTCAGTGGTATTGTTTACTGCATTTGCCTGGCTCCCTGTGGACTGAAGGGGCTGTACTGCTCATGTGCAAACCTTTAGCATTCTCTCCTGAAAGCTTCAGGAAAGTGGGCTGTAGTCTTCCTTTGTGCTTCAGATCTTGGTGTAGCAGAAGGAACAGGATACCAAGCTGTTCTTCCAGAGCAGAGCTTCTGGCTAATAAGAGATGCTACAGAGACAAAATACATAACCATCTGATGGAACCAGAGCTTGTTGGGGTCCCTGAAATAGTAAAAGACTGCTGGAATTGGCTGCAGAATTGTGGGGATGAGGTTAGGAACCTGGGACACAAGGTCAACTTAGGCATGCCACTGTTCCTTCATGAAAGTATTCTCCTTCCAGCTTTAGCATCAGTTTGCTACCTTCATAGAGATAAGTCACATTGTAGACACATTTGCCTTCAGGATATAGTGCTGGGAAACAGCAGATTCTGAGATGTGAGCGGTGTAGATGGAGACCTCACATATTCTAGTTACTGGCTACATGGACCTGCGGTGCTAACCAGGCTAAATGCCAGCTTGGCAGAGGGTGCAAGAAGGAGACAAGTGTTTCTCCACCCACTGCAGCCAGGAAATGTCTTCTACAGAGCTGAGTTTCACAGGCTCAAAACAGCAGATGGGCAGAGAACACATACTTCTGTCACTGTAGCAGGGAGCACCAAAAGTGTGAGGGTTTTAATGAGTAATGCTGGCTGAGGTCGTTCTGTTCTCTGGCTGAAATGTGTGTGCTCATGGTGAGCCTGCTTGTGCTAGGTAGAAGCTGGTCAGCTGTTGTCAGCTTTCTGGCTCCACAGCTCTGACATCAGCAATGCTGAAGCAGACTTCCTAGTTTTTCCTTTAAACATGGGTCCTTCATTTCCTTTGTTCCCAAAAGCCTGCTCTGAAACAAACTGCATAAAGTAGCTTCCTGATCTTGCTGAGTACTTCCTGTGGCTGACATCCAGTCCAAGAGTCTCCTGCCAAAGCACCTCCTAGGGTGAGGGAGAAGAGAGAAATAGAAATCTGTCGATATTTCCAGGATTCACTTTGCCTCTTATTCAGATAATAAAGCTCCATAGCTCATCACCATTTCCTGGATAATGGTTTAGTGGCTCCTGGATTACAGACCCTGGTCTGGTTTGGTCCTGGTTTTGGTAGAAAGCAGTGGAATGACCCAATTTCATTACCTTCAGTAGGTGTTGTGTCTCAGTCAGAGATTCCAAGGCCATATTGCCACAACTTGTGTTCTGTTGAAGCACCTTGCTTGTGAAGGTTTTAAATAGACCCCCAAGATGACTGCTGTTGCTGAACTCTGGAAGAATTACGGTGTTTGTACATCAACAAGAGTCTCCCATTCTGCACTGGGAGATGTTACCAGCAGTGCTGGAAAGAGGCCAGAGTACTCCCTGGGTCCACACTTGCCTCAAATGGGCCTTCCAGAAGCTTGCTCAGCAAGGCTTGACATGGTAGCTCTTGCCTTAACAGCAGTCTGAAAGACTGCCAGGTGAGCAAGGCCTCAGATGTGCTCAGTAATAGCAAACACAGACTCCACACACCTCACACCACCCTAGTTGTAGGTGAAATTACTTCTGAGTCACTGAAGCTAGCTCCTGCCTGGATGGCAGACATGAGTAATGACAAACATTGGGGATAATGAACTGCTAGTTTCTCAAGCCTTGGATTGGCAGAAACATGATGCTGAGATATCTCTATCTGTTGAATTGCTCACTACTGTCCCTCTGCTGCTCTGAACTTCCTTACAAGTGCTGGCTCTGGGATCAGGTAGCTGAAATACAGAGTTTTGAAAGGGCAGCTCTTATGGCCAGCTGTGTGTGTCTCTAGTGTCCACAGAGTAAGCATTTCTTCTTCCAACAGAGTGAAGGTCTGCAGCATCTTGGATCCTGCCTTTACAGTGTCTAGAAGCAGATGGGTAGGACACAAAGCAGTACTAAAAAGAAATAAATAAAATCTAGTGAGATATAGCCCTTCCCTAATCTTGTAAGCAAGAGTTTTACTCAGCCAGAAGTTGCAACTACATTGTCATATTTAATTATAACTATTAGATGTAAACTCCATAAACTTGTCTGCTCCATTCTGGAGTCTATTTGGATATCAAGTCTCCACAAAGTCTTGCAAGAATGATTTCCATAATCCATTTACTTTTGTGTGAAGTAGTATTTCCTTTTCTTGTCCCAAACCCATCCATTGCTTTATTTATTTGGTGCTCCCGAGTATTCAAGCTCTGTAGTGTTTTGAATAATGACTCTTCAGAGACCTTCTCCATAGCATTTCCAATTTTATTAGTTGATCTTCCGTAGTTACTTTGCATTGTCTGCCAGCTGCTGCCCACTCCAGTGTCACCCTTCTGTGTTAAGCTGTGTTTGGGGATAAAAAAGTGATTCTAAGCTTTGTGTTTGTAATATGAAATTGTAGCAGCCTAGGCAGAGCTGCTGCCATGAGTGTAACTTGGCAGAGTTTGATCTTTTGTCTTCTTTCTTCCCTGGTCACCCACCCTGACTTTCAGAGAAAGTCTATTCTGTTACTTCCTCCCCTCTGCTGTTGTGACCAGACTCTTAATTTTTTTGCAGCTGATGTTAACTTTGAGCCTCTAACTCTGTCTCTGTACCCTTCCCACTCAGGTGATTGTGGGCTTGCTGAAGTTCTGGCCGAAAACTCACAGTCCCAAAGAGGTGATGTTTTTAAATGAGCTGGAGGAGATCCTGGATGTGATTGAGCCATCAGAGTTTGTGAAAGTTATGGAGCCCTTGTTCAGGCAATTGGCCAAATGTGTCTCCAGCCCACACTTCCAGGTAAGTTGCAGCTCAGGGAGGGGATAGAACATTGACTTGTAATCCACTTGGCATGTGAGGGTGACACCACAGTTCTTGGGCTTGTATTTGGCATGTGGAGGTGTGACCAGGGTGAATATTGGGGTGACAGGTGGTGGGAAGCAGTGAGAATCCACCACAGCCACAGCGTGAGCTCCTCCAAGGAGAAAACAGAGCGGGTCATTGGAGCTTCTCCTGCTCTGTGCTGTTCAGCACTGGGTATTGCAGCCGGCTGGAGCTGGAGCACAGGTGTTCTGCCGCCTCCTGTTTTGGCTAGCAAGGACAGAGGAGAAGTTGTTGAAGTAAAACCAAGCACTCTGCAGTATTGGAGGGAGGCCAACCAAAGAGACTGTGCAGGGAAGGTCTTTTGTTTTATTCTGGCATAGGTAGTAAAGAGTGAGGTATACTGGAGAAGTGCTGGAGTCTGCTTATTCCATGTTTTACTGAAGGAAAACTGGTTGTGGTAGCTGGCTAATAAAATCTCTGTGGATGGTAGTCTTAAGGTTTAAGATGTACAGGGTGGTAGGGCCTGCTAGTAGCTCCTAGCAGGTGTTCTTGGCTCATTGTTTTAGAGTGCCCAGCAAGAAGACAGCTTGCTGGTGAAACACGTGATTGACCCAGGTATAGGTGGAGTGTTAAAGAAGAAACGACACAGCCATCTCCCAAGTGAGAGTGACTGCACAGTGAGGCAGGCTGGATTCAGTCTGTCTTTTCGTATAGAGGTACAAAGTCATGCGTTTTCCAGCCAAAAATAGGGTCAGTCTAGGTCACACATGTATGTAAAAAATCAATTTCCTGTAAAGAACTAGGGGAGCATGGTGGAAAGCAGCTGGACATGGATTATTGATGTGGTGATGGGAACCAAAGGACTAACATGACCTTTGGGTGTGGAGGGAACTACCAGAGTGAACTAAGGAGCTTGAGTAAAGTAGGGTAAAGGCTGGAGGAGAGACATCCTGTACTTGATAGCAGCCCTCATCTGCTGCCAAACTCCAAAGAACAATACTGAGAAACCTGGAGAAGGTGCAAACACTTTACAGCCTAAGAAAATTAACTTCAAAGGTGTTCCATATGGTCAGGCTGAACAATCTACAGTTTGTCTGAAGAGCAAAATTAGGAATTAACTTCTTGGTGGGAATGAGTTTTCTCTGAGTGGATTGTGTGTTAATCTAGCAGAAAAAGGCTTAACCAGATCTTGAAAACCAAAAGTTAGGTAAGTGAACACAAAGTGAGTTTCGTTTCATTTACTTGTGTGGAACAATATGTTAAGGGGATATAGCAAGTTCTGCATTATCTGAAACATAAAACTGGGTCTGGATGTCTCTTTTCCTGGGTTTTTAAGCCATTCTCAAGCTAGCATTAAATGCAGAAATTAACCTGCATTGTCTGTCACTGCATAGAAACTTGTTCGACTTGTTTGACTTGTTAGAGCGGGATGGCTGCCCCAAGATTTTCCACATTTTCACCCTTACTGAATCAGGGGGTTGAACTGTGGGACTGGTGACTAAAACCTGATTCAAAGGCCTGAGAGACTCTGTTGTGGGAAAGCCAGGGAGGAACGGATCTTCACAGAGCACAGTCTGAGGAAATGAAGAAGGCTTGGAGCTAATCTGAATTGGGACCTGGAGTAGATGACATTACTGTCCTAAAGTGTTGTGTAAAGGGTGTTGGAGTCCATCGGTATATTGACAGTAGGCTTGTCTATTCAAGAAAATTAGGTTTTTCTCACAAAAGTGAGAAGCGTGTGGCAGAGGCTAAGGCAAAGGAAGGATGAATGGCCTCACAGAAGTTCATGAAGGTCAGCCCTGTGCTGTGGGGAAGCATGTGGGCTCCTTGGCTGGTTGGTGGCTTCCCTGTGCACCACAGGTGTTACTGGAAGGAACCTCTTCAAGGATGGCTTTCTCTCCCACTGCAGGTGGCAGAGCGAGCACTGTACTATTGGAACAATGAATATATCATGAGCCTGATCAGCGATAATGCAGCCAAAATCCTCCCCATCATGTTTCCAGCGCTCTACAAGAACTCCAAGAGTCACTGGAACAAGTAGGTATTCCTCTGTGCTCTGACATTTGCTGGATTGTTTGACCCATTGGCAGTTTTGGGACATGCTGCTGCAGTGCAATGATGCATGGTGCTTGGTGGCACCAGCTGCTGAGCCAGGGGGGTTGGTGGTGGTATCAGGGTGTATCATCGAGATTTCCTCAACTCTCAGAGTTTGATTTGTATGTCAGCACCCTGGGAAAACCTTGTGCCCAACCAGTCTTCCAATGTCCCATTAGGGGAACTCTTCACTGAACAGTCCTGCTGGGTCAGTTCAACTGACTTATTCAGAGAAATATGCCAACAGCATAAAGGAGACCTCTCAGCAGGTCTTCCATTTTATTTGATTATGTTCCCTGTTGCTGGTGACTGCCAATGCCTGGGAAGGACTCACATTGACAGTTTGTGGAATAACACTCCTTATTAACAGAGAATTGTGACAGGTTAAGGTTCGAGGACTGCCAGTGATGGTATCTGACTGCAAAAATGTTTTCAGAGCAATTCACAGAGAAGCTCTAATTCCCAGTAAAAGTATCCAGTGTGCAGAGAGTGTTTCTTATCCGTGGGGGAAGAAGATGGGTTCAGCCTATTGACTGATCCAAATAGTTACGATGGAGTCTTCCCTAACTTACTCCTATTCTCAACTTACTTTTATACTATGTCTTTATGTTTAGGTGGAGCTTGAGAGACTCTTAGTCATACCTGCCTTTGTTACTGTTTGGTGTAACATTCTCTGCTTTGCTCTCAGAGGTGTAGTCAGTACAGTACAGAGCACATGCCTCATGAGGGGTGGTGTACCCTGGGGTGGGTGACTTTGGGAAGGGGATGTGCATTAGTGCAACTGTGTTATAATGAACCAAGTTCATCTGAGGAGGGTGATTTCACCACCCTGGGCATTCCTGGCCCAGCCCCTAGACTCCTGCTATCTCCCTTAGCTGACAGGCCCTGTGCAGTTTATCAGCTGCAAAGCACCATCAAGTTCCCCTCCCTGCCAGGACTTTAACGGAACTTGGCCGTGGTGTTCCCACTCCGTTCCACTCCACCCTCCATTCCGTCCCCCTCAGCAGGGGCTGTCTGGCTGCAGGTTGTGTGTATGGGGAGCCATCTTGGAGCAGGCTTTGAGCATGACAACAGCATTCCATCCAGGGAGCAGCAGCTGCATTTTACCCTGTACTCTTATAGCTTCTGTTAGGATGTGAATGTAGCTTCTCAGTGTCCTCTAATTTTACCCTCAGCCATCTCTCCACAGCAGAAAAGGGCCACAGCAGACCAGAGTGGCTTGCTTCTGTGAGGGTTGAGGCACCTGCATTTACCAGCCTTGGGGCCATTGAGTGTACACAGAGTTTGATACCTGTCAGTCACTAATGTGGCCACTCTCTCAGAGGTGTGCAACAAGGATTTCTGGCTCCTTGTTAACTAGTGTCCCACCCTTATGTTCTCCGTGACCAGAGAACTTGGATAATGCAGTGCCTGACTCCTTGAGTACAGGAAAAACAGAGAAAGCAGAATTAACTTGGCAGCTCTCCATGTCAAATATTGTCCCCTGTGTCTGATTCCTGGATACAGCTTTGTTTTATGGTTCTCTTATCAACTTCCTTTCTTCTGACTTCTTCATTTAATTCCTTACCTAGTTAATTCAAGTTTAATTAATTTAATTAAACACACTTCCTTTAATGAATTAGCTAAAAATTAATTATAGGGAGGCTGGACAAGTCCAGATCTCAGAAAAGGACTTTATGTTCTTGTCTGAAACCCTTCCCCAGTTCTGTGTCCTTGCAGCAGCCAAGATTCATGATTCTGCTGTTTCTGTGTTTTCTAGTCTGCTTCGCAGTGGTATCGCAGAAGTTGTCCTGAAAGTGTTTCCCTCTTATTTCTCCTTGTCTTTGTTTTAGCAATAGCCACATCTTCTCAGGGCAGGTTGGGTACCTCAGATTCTCCTCTTACCTCTCATAGTTCATCTGCTTGGTCAGACAGCCTGCTTAAGTCCAGCAGGGTTGCATTTCTCTTCCATATTCCTTTTGTAGAGCTGGTAGAAACACAGAGCTTAATCTTCTGAATCTCATCTTTTGCCTCTGGGTCAGGTTTTTCAGAGACAGCTTTGACACTTTTTTTTATTCCCTAGGAGATTCTTTGTCCCATAGGGAGCTCACACAGAGTGCAACCTATCCATAAATTACTGGCACAGAGTTGACTTTTCTGTGATATTTTGTGTGCTGGTTCCATCTTGACAGAGCTGCTGCCTGTCTGTGTTTTGGGCAGCTCAGCAGCAAAGCTCATGACCAAATACTGGCAGCCCAAAAAAGTCATTGTGTATATGTGGTGTGAACAGTGGGAGGCAGTAAAGCCCCCTTGAAAACAACCCTGAACAGGCCCCTAGCATTTTTCACTTCTAACCACAAGAAATGAATGCATGAATGTGTATTTTTGCACTCATTAATCTGACCACAGCAGGCCTGTCCCAGGATCTTCTCTTCCTTTTCCATCTCTTTCTCCCTGTTGTGTAGTTCCTGTTGTGTTTGTGGAAGGGGTTTTGCCTTGGTGAGAGCAGGGACTGTGAGAGTCTTTTGTCACATCACTGTAGAATGAGTTGCTGCTGCTGTCACCTCTTGTCCATGCTGCTGGTGCCAGCCTGGGTCAGCCCACCGTGACTTGTTCTCCTTTCCTCGTTCCTTTGCAGGACGATTCACGGGCTGATCTACAATGCACTGAAGCTCTTCATGGAGATGAACCAAAAGCTTTTTGATGACTGCACACAGCAATACAAGGCAGAGAAGCAGAAGTGAGTAAGAGGTTTTTGCCAAGTAATTTGAGCTCATCCTAAAGTCTCCTTGGAATACAGTAACAGACGGTAGATGTCAATATGCAGAGGGGAAATGGAAAGGTGGTAAGTAATTCTGTCGAAAAGTAGGATTCCTTAGCCATAGCTATGAGTAGGGATGAGGTGTGCCCTGATAAAAACCCTTTCAGTCCTGCTGAAGCAGGTAGCCTAGAAACGAGTGACTGAGTTTGCTGAGTCATGAGGCCATGTAGAGGATACTCAGCTTCACTCTGCCTTGGAAATACTTACCAATTCATAAATGTTGTAGTGATGTCAGTAGAATCCCATTGCTTTAGAAAGACTTTTCTGAAGAGTTTTGCTGCAGTGGGCATAATGCATCTTTTATGCCACAGGATGCTTTCAATTTTCCAGTGATAAAGATGGAATAATTCCTGCAATTTCAAAGAGCGAATGGTGGGGATAAAATCTGAGCTCAGCAAGTACCTGTGCCATGATGCTGTACAGAGGAAAGAACTCCACTTTTTCCGCTGCCTTGTGCTGATTTTGGTGCTTCTATGGCTTGCCTTGGTGAGCTGAGTCAGTCCAGTAAGCTAGAAGGAAACTTCCTTTTTTTTTAATTTTTTTTTTCCCCTTTGGTCTATTTTCTGCTGACTTAGTGACATGAAATAGTGCTCCTCATTCCTGGATGAGCCAGGGGGCTGCTGGTGGGGAGAGCAGAGCTAATCCTTGCTGGGAGTGGGGAACTCTGGGGTACATTCTGGTGTTTTGTGAAATAGGAGTAAATAACTTGATAACAAGTAATAAATTGGTATATGAATGAGAACTTCAGATGGGTAACCTGCTTATGGAGAAATTAAGGTTTTTTTAGGATCTAAAATGGGAGCAAGCAAGATTTCTTTTTTTCCCATTCTAGGGTGTTTGTGAAGCCCACAAATATCTTCACATATATTTTAAGTCACAGTGACAGCACATTTCCTACAAGATCTACCTAGTGTTTCCATCAGGAGCTTTCTCTCCCTGTTTAGCTGCTGAAGGTGACTGTTCCCAGCACTGGTGTGTGACTGATAGGGAATTGTTCTGAAAAAGCTCAACAAAACAGCTCAGAGTTGTTCAATAAAAGGATGGGTAGTGCTGTGGTTTTCTGCTCATGTTAAGATGATTTTTTTTTTCTAGTGCCTCTGTGCCTAATTAGGCCTCAGAAAACCTTGTGATGTGACCTAGAAAACAGCACGTGTGGAAAGGATTGCATGTGAAAACAAACTCAGTAAATAGGAAATGGGGGAAAGGAGAGAGCATGTAGGTTCACTGTTAGGCTGCAACCAGATGTTGAGAAGCTTGAGTATGACTTAGCCTCATTTTTAGTTAGTTAACATGCCTAAAAGTGACATGCCAGCTCAGCCCTGTCACTGCTGCACCCCCAGCTGTGCAGCCACAGCCAGGGTGGGCATGAGGGACAGACTCTGCAGGGGCATGTGGCAAGGCTGTCTCTGCTGTTCAGTGCAAATGGGCTGACTGCACCTTTCTAAACTCCCCAGACATCTTGAAACTGTTTGGATTATCAGAATTCGTTTAGAAAACCAGTGAAGAAGTTGGGGCAGATAATGTCTTGTCCTGAATGGGTTATTCACTTGGGGCATTTGGGGGTTGGTTTGTTGCAGACTTTTTTGTGACCCTGTGTTTTCTGGTGGAGTAATCTGCTGCTTGAAACCTTGGCAGCTTCATTCTCATTCTTAGCTTACATGACTTTCAAGAGTGTGATGTGATTAGAGAGTATAAGAACTTCCTTAACATGGATAGATAGGGCATTAGAGGGACCAGTTTCTGGGGTGAAAGCCATGTAGTTAAACTAATGGAAATAAAGCAGAGATTTCAGTGCAGACGTTCAAAATGTAGAGGAGAATAACAAGGGATGGTGGATGCTCACCTTTGTTTGCAAGGAACATTCACTGTCCTATGATTTATAAGTGACCCTGCCGAACGGTCACTTCAAATGTGTGCCAAAATCTGTGCCAAGTTCAAGAGCTGTGCCTGGGGTGTTTGGGCAGCTCTCTGGTGTGTTATGGTTAGAGAGAGAAGAAACAGTGGGCAGCGGAACCCCAGTTCTCTTGGAAATGACAGTTTGTCCCTTTGCATCTGTGGGGCACCAGGAGAATGTGTTTGAAATCCAGACTGGTGTCATGCTTTACCCCAGAAACCAGACACTCTGCTCTACTCCTGGCAGCACAAAGCAGGGCAAAAGTACCTGTGCCACTGTTGCCACCCTGTGCTCTGAGGTGAGCGAGGAGCATGCCTGCCTACCCTCCCCTACCTGCAGTGTGTCTCCTCTTCTTGCCTCATCTCACCTGTAGATTTAGAATTAGGTAGAATTAGGGGCCTCTGAATGACAGGGCAGCTCTTTCCCTTGCCTGCACTTTTCTGCTGTCTCTTGCTTTTGTCATCCTGTGAATGAAAGCTGCGCTTTCCCCAGCAGTTCACACTTGCTCTTGCTCTCTCTCTCTGCAGGGGAAGGTTCAGGATGAAGGAACGAGAAGAAATGTGGCAGAAAATAGAGGAGCTGGCTCGGCTGAACCCCCAGGTGAGTGACAACAGGACCTAGGATCCTGTTGAGACAAGAGTGTGCTGGGGGTCTTGACATGCCTCTTCAGCCCACAAGAGCAGGCTTTAGCATTTAATCTCAGTCCTGTAGACACTGTTGCAGCAGTGGTCTGTCTCTCCCAAAAAACAGTGTCCTGGAAATGCTGGCAGTGTTCTATCAGCCTGTCCCTCTGTAGAACTGACCTCTAAGTACTGCCTTACAGAGAGCATGTATGTGTTTACGGAGCACACTCTGAACTGCAGCTGCACGTGCAGCGTGCTGTGAGTCAGAGGGCACAGGGGAGGAGAGGATACTCCTTCCCTGTCTGTGTCCCTGCTGCTGCCTTGGCAGGGGCCAGAGAGGGCAGCTGGAAGAACTCTGCCATGCTGTGTTAGCGTGCTGGGGGAGAAGGCTTGGTGTTGGATGGAGTGCTGACTCTGCAGCTGTCTGTGTTGTCTGCAGTACCCCATGTATTATGCACCTCTACCCTTGCCTTCTGTGTGCTGTATGGAAACGGAGACCCCGACTGCAGAGGATATACAGCTACTGAAGAAAACGGTGGAGACGGAGGCTGTGCAGGTGCGTAGGTGACTCGAGTCCTTTCACAGTTGCTCCCAGTCCAGCTAGGACATCAGCATAGCCAGAAATGGCTCTTTCCAAATGTTCTGCAGGTAAATGTCACTATTCTCATCCCTGATCATTAAGAGATCAACCTGTAGTCTGAAGAGTGGAGTTTATCTAACCTTCTTGCTCTGGAAAAAGTGCCAGTGGGACTTTCTTGTGTCCTTTTGGTCTGTGTTTGGTGCTCAGCCTGTTCTGGAGCATGCTGCAGTGCCACCCAGCATATCCTAGAGCAGTTGGAGTCAGAGGCGGAAGGCGTGAAGGGGTTTGCTACTGATTCCTGACTCCTTTGATTCGTTTATAGATGCTGAAAGACATTAAGAAGGACAAAGTTTTGCTGCGCCGGAAATCTGAGCTTCCGCAGGACGTCTACACTATAAAAGCCTTGGAGGCCCACAAGAGAGCAGAAGAGTTTCTCACCTCAAGCCAGGAGGCTCTCTGACGGGCTCAGGAGCTGGCCCAGGAAGCTCTGCCCCATCCCTTTCCTCCAGGGGTCATGGAAATGCACTCGGTTCTCATGTATAAGTAAGGAATGAACATGGTGAGCTGTGCCTGTCCTCCACTCCATCTGCATACCTCCAGGGTAGATCTGGTTTTATGTTATAACTTGTATCTCACCACTGTCCTGTCCTCCTGCTTTTTCTCCGTCCTCCTGCTTTTCCACTTGGGCTGTGCAGGCATGAAGGGAGCCTGCCTGACCTCTGCTTGTGTCGGTCCAGGCAGGACTCACTTCACTGTGAGCTGCCACCTGATTCTTGCTCTGCCAGGAAGCCAGAGCCTTTCTCAGGCTCTGTGTTGGGCAGAGCCTGCCACACGTGGCTCGGTGTGCTGCTCCAAACTCTACAAGTGCCCCTCTCCGCCACGCCTGCCCCTGTGCTGCCTGTGCAGCTGAGCCCTGCCGTGGTCAGAGGCCAGGCTGAGCTTGGGGCAGAAGCAGAGTTTGTGAAGGCTCTGCTGCCTCTCCACCCTGCCTCAGGGTGCAGCTCCACAGCCAAAGGGTTTTACATACAGCGGAGGAAATGTTTACTTCCACCTTTCTTTTGCTACAAGCCCCTTGTTCTGTTCCCCTGTCAGTGGAGTGGGGGTTCAGTGCTTTGCCACCCCCAGTAAAGCTGGGTGCAAGCACTACATACTATTGCAGTCCTCCCTTTAGAGCATCCTTAGAAGCTCTCTTGTGAGAAAGTGAATTCCTTCTGCTGTTTGTGTTGGTCCGTGCTGACTCATCTCCTTCCCGATGTCTCGGGTTAATTGTGGGCCCAGAATTAACTTCCTGCTTTGTAGCAGATGTCAGCCACTGACTTCTACTCTCTTCCTCTACCTGCTCAATTAAAATACTCCTGCAGCTTTCCCTTTGTCTCTGTATCCCATCCTTAGCTCTTCAGGGCCAGGGTTTCTAGGAAGCTTGTGCTGCTAGTCATTTCCGCAAGCTAGTGGAAGCAAAGGATACTCCTCATGGGGCGTGGCTGAGTGTTCAGTTGTCTCCTCGTTATTATCAATGGCTAAGCACTACTGCTGAATTGCTTCCGTGGGTGCTCTGAGCAAAGTCCACCTCTCCTGTTGGCACCCGCTGAGGCCCTCGTTTGTTATCACATGGTGCATCAGGGACTCGTGCTAACTTAGCATTTAGAGACACTTGCTGATAGCTTTTGCAGCACTTGAGTGCTACCGTGATCCAGCTTTCACCCCCATTGTTTGTGGTGCAGGTTTAGTGCCAGGTCAAGGTGCCACTGCAGAGGCTGGTTTGTCATAGAGAAGGGAGTCCTTGCTTACTTGCTGCACCTGCTTTCTTGACACATAAGCTTCTGCAGTAGCACAGGGAGCTTATTGGGTTGGTGCTAGCCTGACACTGCTTTGCAGCGGCAAGGGATGTTGTAGAAGGTTCTGCTGTATCTGCTTGTCCTCACCAGTAAACCATTCCCAGGTCAGAGGATCACCCCCTCCAGTCTTTCTGCTGGTGTGCAGCACATCTTTCCTCCAGCCCCATTGAGGCTGTTTTGACCTGTGTATCCTGCATCCCCTGCCCCGTGTAGCTCTCTTCTGGCTCAGCCCTCACCAGGAATGCCACCATCTCTTGGGAGGAGCTGGCGAGCACATGTGTGAGATCCCCCCAGTCACACAGGACCCCATCTCCCCTCCGCCTCACGCAACGGGCCAGTTTGTCAGGAGACTTCAGAAACACCTCAGGGAGGTTATTGCTTATTTTGAACATTAGTCTGAGCTCATGATCAGCTGCCAATCAATTACCTCACGCCTGGCACGGCATGTGGACATGCACCAGGTGGTGCCGATGGCGCCAGAGCAGCACAGCGGAAATGAGGGCTGCCAGGCTCAGGCTGGGCAGGAGGCTCCTTCCTGTTTCGGTACAGGCTCTCCAACTGGCTGCTTAGCATTGCGCTGTAAGCCAAGACCTCATTTTTAGATTGCTACAGCATGGTGTGCCCTCACTTGAGCCTGCTTGCTGCTGGGCAGTGGCTGCCTTTCCCCGCTGTGGGCTGCTCTGCCTGCGGAGGGAACAGAATCTTGTGGTGTGCAGAGGCTGGCACTGTCCAGCAGATGATCTGTCTCTGCTGGCAGCCCCCGACCCTGGCCAGAGGAATGCTGCTGGGGTTGTGCTATGTGCAGGGGCAGGATTGTAACACATCATGATTACGTGCTGTACAGCTTTGATGTTCCCATAGCTTTTTGTGTCTTGTTTTGAGTCAGGGAACTTAGGCTTAGTATTTTCACATCATCCTTTGTTTGCTGCCTATTCATTCCAGTGTCCTGGACACCTCAGAAGGGGACCATGTAAGGCAGGGGGGAGTGTGCTCACCCTCTCACCACATGTACTGCTCATAGGCGGACCTGCATCTGCCACGCTACAGCTGCCCCTCGCTCAATACTTGGTTTCTAGCATTAGTGCTGCTCATTTCTGCCTATGCCTTTCCCCACATCAGCCAAATGGACAGAACTGGAGCTGCCTCTTCCACTCCACCCGGCTTGCTCCTCCCAAGGGAAAAAGCAAAACTACTGCATTCACACCCTGGACACAAGTATTAAGCTGCTTACAGTTCATATGTACATATGGTGTACTTTATTTTCAGTAGAGCATTACATAGTATGAAAGTGTTGGATTTTGTACAGATGTCCCTGTATGTACAGAACTAAATAAAACCAATCTCTTGGAATGACACATCTTGCTCCACCTCTGGTATTCCAACACACAGACCCTATCCTGAGAGGAGGGGCCCTAGCCTGGAGAGTGACTTCTCTGGTACTGTCAGCATGGGGACAAGTCCAGTGTTTGTCCTGAAGGAATCTGGGCAAAGCCAGCCAAGCCCCATCGCCCCACATGCATACAGGCATGGAAACCAATCTACCTCCTAAGAGGTAGAGGAAGCCAGCACAAGGTCATCACATTGACTTATGCACCAGCCAGAACCAAGAAAAAGGGAGCGGGAAGAAAAATCAGACAATGTCAGTGGGACAAACTGGAAGGTTGATACTGGCAAGTCCTGTCAGCACCTGGCTCGGAGGCAGTGGGCGCTTCCAGGGTGGAGGGAGGGCCGGGGTTTGCAGCCCCTGTGCCGCAGCTCAGCCCTCAATTCCACTGAGGCCGGGGACCGCCGAGGCTCTGCCGAGCCTGCAGCGTGCGCTGCACCACGTCCTTCCACTGCTCCTCCGAGATCTGGCTGGCCCAGGCAGGGATGCCCAGGGTGGGCAGCTTCACGCTGGCCATGGTCCTCTTCACCAGCTCCACATGCTCTGGGAACAGAGAGGCCGTGAGACCGCAGCGGAGCCCCGGGAGCGTCCTGCCGGAGACGCGGTTACCTGCATCCATGGGGATGGAGCTGCGGCTGCTCTGAGCCGCGGCGCCTTCCGCTGCCTCCTCCTCATTCTCCTCCTCGCTGTCCACCGGCGGGTCGGGCAGGTGCAGCCGCAGCATCTGCGGAGAAAGGCGGGCAGCGGGGGTCGGGGCCGCGGGTGCCCCCAACCCCGGCCCGGCGGGAGGCGCTGGGCGGTCCCTGCAGCCGCTCCTGCAGGCCGGGGCCCGCGTCGCCGAGGCCCTGCTCCGGTTCCTGGCTCAGCGGCTGATACAAGTACCCGCCGCCTTCCTCCTCTTCCTCCTCTTCCTCCTCCTCATCGCCGCTCCACCCCGCCGCGCCGTCAGGGCCCTCCGGCGGCCCAGGCTCTCGGGGACATACGCGCTCGGGGCCCATGCTCCGCACCACCGCCATGCACCGGGCGCGGCGCCGAGGAGGTGCCGCTGCCGCCGCCCGGAACCGCCGCCGCCGCCGCCGCGGGGCA